>OZ008368.1:158115986-158572933 GCA_963931995.1 Phaonia tiefii
TAAAAGTTTTTTATCGTAGCAGAATGGTAAAAGAAGCACTAAAGCGTATAGAGGCAAACGAAAAACAAGATATTACACTTATGGATTGCATCAATCATGTAACAAAACATAACAGACATACCTCTCAGTTTTTTGAGTAATATTGATGAATATCAAAATGTAATTGAAGCTGATTACGAAGCATGGTTAAAAGCAAACAAAATAACTTGCAGTGCTACTCTTCAGGATTATATTGCAGTAGATAATGACCTTTGCACAACTGGCTTTCCTGCAGATGATGATATTGTTGAGAATTACTGCCCTGAATTAGATGATCCAATCTTAAGCGGAACGGAGAGTGACGGCGAGGGATCGGTGGAAGAAACTATTCACCAGCCTTCCAGAAATGATGTAGAAAATGCTTTCCGAACATTGAGTTTATATTTGCAAACAAATGACACTACATCTGATGAGCACTATACGGCTTTAAACAAATTAGAGTCATTTTTTACTGAAAATTACAAAAAAAAATCAATTTTCAATCACTAATTTCAGAATATTTTACTTCACTGTAACTTATTATAGTTTTCTGTAATGTGTGTTTTAAACAAAAAAATAAATACATATTCGTCATTTAATATACATACATACTTTAAAGTTGTAATTGAGTATTTTTTTACAAAAAAAAAGTTTCTATAACTCGAAGTCTCCGTAAGTCGAAGTTTTTTTTGGGATAATGGTGATTCGAGTTATGGAAGTTCGACTGTATTTATATATAATATAAAATATTTTTTTTATGTTTTTATGTTTATTTCCTAGCACTATGAATACAATGTGCAAATTTGAGACATTGACTGTAAATTATTTTAAATAACAGAAAATTCATGCAAAACTCAAATACTCGTGGTACCGTGTGAAGTGAACATAATATTTGTAGTACTTTGTCTTTGCTCTTCACATACATATTTAGGTATATGTTCGCTTTCTTTGGTACACATATTACTACGGTTACTTACTCGTTGGTATTTACCAAACAATCGATTACTTCTCTTTCACTGCTTGCGCTTTGAGAGAGAGTACGTGTATTTGCTCTATCCGACTTCGAGTTTCACATATGCAGGAAAATGTTATTCGTTGCAGACCTTTAGTTTAGATTACGTTTTTGTAGGTTTTATAATAACTGGTAATTAAAACAATATACAGTAGTATTCCGGTTTAACGATTATGAGATTTAACGATTTTGCGATTTAACGATGGCACAATTCATTACCATTGTGTACCTTATATTACGATGGGTGTCAAAAATGTTGTACTCAATATAACGATTACACACAAAAAAGGAAAAATTATTATTGTTTTTGTATTCAACTACGGCTCTCTTTCTTACTCGCCGTACTTAGCAACAGAGAGTGTCTTTGTTAGTGGTTCTATAATGTAGGTCGGGCTCTCCTACAAATTATTTTTTTTCATTTCGATGCATTGTTAGAAGAAACAACTGTAAAAAAAACGCAAACAAGCAAAAAAAAATACCGTTATTATTCCAGTTGTTGTATTTTCGATTTCTGTAGCTGTATATAAATACATACATATAATAAAACTAAAAAAATAGCTTTACTCTGCAGTTTCAACAATCAAAAAATTCATTCGATATAACGATATTTTCGATTTAACGATAAGGGCTGACAATATACATATAGAGCGTTATATCGAGATACTACTGTACTTAGATTCCGCAAATGTAAAACAACAGCAGACAGTTGTCCGAGGCCTTCGGCCACGGACTGTCCCTGCAGACTGTGTCAGAGACACGGCCATTAAGTTTAACGTAGAATACGCCATCCGATAAGACAGAAAACATATATAACAATAAATGATAAATAACATAAGCAAATGAATTTATTTATTTGATATTTTAATTTACTAAACGTCAACTGTCAGCTGCTGTCAAACAGCATCAAGCAGCATTGTTATTTTGCTTATTTGGCAGCACTTTCATTTAACATAAAAATGTATGAATTAATTTTTTCATATATTTTTTATATTTATATATCCATGTTAAATTCAAATTCACATTTAACATTTTGTTTCACTTAAATACATAAGTAAATATACGAAATTTCAATATTTGATCAATAAAAACAACAGCCGAAGGTTTGTGTCCACACTGAAACAGCAGCATAGTTTGTGTTCACGCTACGAAGTCAAACACTCAACCAAACACCACACATATGTTTGAGTGTATGTGTTTAAACAATTTTCATTTGAGAAATTTAAATATTAGGAAGATATCAACCAATATGAAATGTATATCAAACGAAAGATAACATCTTCATTTACCTACAAAAAAATTTTTAAAAAAAGTTATCTCGCCGTTTCCTCATAATCAATGAAATAAAGATTACAACAATAACAATCTGACATGACTCCCTATACCGTAAGGTAAGACGTATTCTACGCCAAAACAAATTTGACAATCAATGTACATATGTAGGTACTTTCCCACAAAATTTGCCCCTTGACTTATTTGGTTTTATGTAGAAAACATATTTTGTAAACAAAGTAACACATACATTTGGTTTGGGCTTTTCCAATTTAATAAGGAAGGAAATGCAATATAAAAGTATGAAAATGGTAATGTTTGTTCCAAATTTCATACATTTTATATTAAAAAAAAATATATATGTTTTTTATCGAATGTGCACTCACTCCATTTGACTTCAGTTTCTGAAAATACTTATCGAGACTAACAAAATGGAATTTTGACTTTTCTGGTTTAGCTCGTATTCGGATTTTATCGTATCGTGAATATATTTGCTGAAACATAATTTTGAGCATTTAAAAACATTCAATTTTTCTTCGGCTACATCTAGATAACCGATGGGAATTTTGGTTTCCAGCCCTCGGAATAATTATGAGTACCTAATTATTGTTTTATTTGAATTCAATCAATCTTAAAAACTTTTCCCGATGATACGTACAAAATATCAGGTTAAAATTGTAGTACATAGTAACACAAGTGCATTTTATAACAACGATTTGTTAAAACCCTATTTCCTATTCTTCGGAAAAATTATTTGAAAAGAGTTGAATGTGATTCTTACACGCTAAAAAGCAGTCTTTTTTTTGTGGTGGTGCAATGGTTAGTGTGCGCGCCTCTTGTACATGAGATCCTGGGTTCGACCACATTAAAAAAAATGTCTTTCGGCGGCGGTCACCTCGCATAGTGATGGCGACACTATCGAGTATATAGCCATGAAAAAAGCTTCTCAAAATACCGTTCGGAATCGGTGTAAACCTATAGGTCCCAATCAGTGAGTGAAAACTGGAAAGCGCACAGCTCAGTGATTGTGAGAAGGTCTCCCCTGTCCCTTCATGGGATGTAATGGGAAACCATTTATTTTTTTTAGATGAAAATATAACGTTTTTGTAGCTTGTCGCAAATATATTATACTTGTGTCCAAAAACATTGTGTTTGGTTAGCCTCAAAGGAATTACAACATTAATAGGTTAAACATTACATCATTAATACAACATTAATGTGTTTGTTGCCCAAATGTGGTTTTGTTTGTTGGAATCTGCTGAAAACAAAAACTTGATACAACAAAGGATCATAACAAAAGGCAGCAGATCATGAAACAATGCTTGCAAACAGTACATGGTTTCTGCAATATGTTGCTGGGGCCGTTTTTCAGTAATGAACAGTAGACTATTTATATTTATGATTGAATTCCCGTGAAATTCTCAACCACAGGGTGAAAACGACGACATGGTCATGTTTCAGGACGATGAAGCTGGTGGTACATTTAGAAATTAGTTTCAGAAAAATTTTGCAAAACATTTTTTTTATGTAATTCAGTTGAAAAATACGCAGTATTTATAAGTGTTCTTCCATCCACTTTATGGCATTCAACAAGTGTTTACGAAAGAAAAAATGAACCTCGTTTCTGTAGTTCTCGAATAGAAAGTTTTCACATGAAACATGTGAATTGAAACAAAAACGCTAGGAATCGGTACAAAAAATCGCTTCTCACATGTGACTGTTTCTACAACGTTTGTTTTGCGAAAATTTTCTGTGACATACTGCTTTTTTCATTGTTATTGGAAAAATGGGAGAAAATATGTTTCTAAAAAGTAGTGAATCGAAAAAATTAAAATGTGAAACGTCAAAAATACTCACAAATTAAAACGGTGCGAGATTTTGATATTGTTTCTACAAAAAGGTTTTTTAAGAAATTAAAACTTGGAGTAGATAAGAACTATATCTTTTCTGTTATGTATTTCAATTAATTTTTCCAAAATATTACAAACAGAAAACAAAAATAAAATGCAGTTGAATACATGTCTATACTTCCTTTTGTTGTTCTTTTTCGCACTAATTTATTTTGTTTGTTTATATTTTTTTTCTTACTTGACAGCTTTCTTGGAATATTCCAATCAAAACGTCATCAGTGTTGCCTCTTTTCGCATTGATATTACAGAAACACTTTTTACTCACAAATCGAGAAACGATGGAATTTTTTGTTTCATGCTTAATGTGAAAACTTTTTCGATTCGAGAACTACAGAAACGAGGTACTGGTTGTAAATCCAAATAAAGCAAAAAATATTCATAAGATATGTAACTTTATGATAAAGTAATAAAATTCAAACACGTTTTCCCCATTTCGATTTTTCATGATTTTTTAAAGAAAGTAATAACGGATTTTTAACGAAAAAAATATTTGTTTGTCACAAGTTTTGGGTAACTCCGAAACTATTGTGGTATGGGAATAAGTTGGTGGCCGTCGGTGGTGCAATGGTAGTGTGAGTTTTGTATAATAACGTGGGTTCGATCCCTGCTCTCACCACCTTAAATTTCTTTCCACGAGTATTTAGCCGTGAAAAACCTTCTAAAAATACCGTTCAGAAACGCTGTTAAACTGTAGAACTGTAAAACTAGAACGCGCACAGCTCACCGGCTTGTGAGAAGCTCTTCCTAATCCCTTCATGGGACGTAACAGGAAACCATTTGTTTTATTTTTTATGGATATAAGTTGAAGATAATCGCCCTTATTCTATTTGGCGTCGTCAATTTTGAGTCAACATCGCTTTAACTCAACGTCAACACCAAACACAGTCTTAAGACGACGTTGACAGTTTATCGATAATTTTAATAATCTAATATGTATTTGCCTCGGCTGATTTATGTTGTTTACAATTTTCGTTGTTGGGAAAAAATAAATATATCAAAATAAAATGTTATTTCTTACCGATTATAATTCTGAATCGAATAATGAAGAAAATAAAAGAAATGTAATAGTGCAGTCTCAGGCCGAAATCTAACATCTTTAAATTACCGGATGAGACCGGTATTCAGGTTTTATGAAATTTTTGTTGCCATAAGAAGTAAGTGTATAAAAAATTTTGCTCACTTTTCATTTTCTTGGTACTCAGCTCTCCGAAAATTTCGTTGGCAAAATCAATTACAGGGTTGTTATGCCAAAGTTATTTCGTACGAAAACAATTGTTTGATAATTGTTTCGGACCGGAATTTTGACATTTCGATAGTTTTAACCATAGATAAAGTAAACTAATAGATGAAGCACAAGTATTGGGAAAATTTTAGTGTTATGGGTAATTTTCTAGATGTCGTTGAAAGCAAAAATAGGATTTTTTTAGTTCCCAAAAAAATAAAAAAAATATGACATTAAAATTCTAATGGTGCGTCGGTGGTGCAATGGTTAGTGTGCGCGGCTCTTGTACATGAGATCCTGGGTTCGAACCCTGCTCTGACCACCTTCAAATTTCTTTCGGCGGCGGTCACCTCGCATAGTGACGGCGACACTATCGAGTATATAGCCATGAAAAAGCTTCTCAAAATACCGTTCGGAATCGGTGTAAAACTGTAGGTCCCAATCAGTGAGTGAAAACTGGAAAGCGCACAGCTCAGTGATTGTGAGAAGTTCTCCCCAGTCCCTTCATGGGATGTAATGGGAAACCATTTATTTATTTTATTTAAAATTCTAAAATTTCATGTCAAAAGAAAAAATAATTTTCAACAAAAATATCACTTCGAGACAAGAATACAACACGTTACTTGAAGTAGAATATCTGATTGCCATCGAATTGTAAAGCCATGTCACCACCGACTATGCCCTAATAGACTGGTTCTTCCTCCTGTTCAGCTACCATTCCTTGTTGAGAGTCTGGGAGTGCGTACAAGATTAATAATTGAAATATTTACAAGGTAAATCAAAGATATGTAGGTGGTAATTTTCCGTATAGAGATAAAGGAATTTTTTTATACGAAACTGAATACGGGGCTTGAAATGTAAATGGTGAATTCAAAGTTCTCTATTTGGAAGAAATGCATTTTGTTTTTCCTTTAAAAGATTTGACAGCTATTTTCGACTGAACAAAGCAGCATTTGGGCATGTTCTGGAGACGATAGCACCTCATTTGATCGTACCAGCTGAGTGTCGGAAATGATGTCAACTTAGGACTATCACAGCCAGTTGTGTTGAAGATTCTGTCTGAGAGTCTGCATGTCACGCAAATGACAGTTTGTCCGCAAGGGATAAAGTTTGAAATGACAGAGGCTGAAAAAACTGAAGCCAAACTAAATTTGTTTGAAAACCCCGATTTTCCTGGTGTTATTGGGTGTGTGAAAAATTTTCGCCCCAAATAAAGAATACCAGCATATGGACTTTAATCGTAAAGGATATTTTAGCTTAAATGCTATGATTGTAAGTTTGTAATATATTTACGTTGTATTTTACACTGATAAATATTTCACAGCAACCTAGATTTGTGATCACAAAATGAGAATACGGGTTTTGGATGCTCGATACGCAGGTTCTTGTCATTATTCATTAATCTGGAACGTCAGTCGTGCCAGAAGAGTATTAAATGAACAATATAATGCTGGTGACACTAATACCTGGCTGTTAGGCAAAATTTTAAGTTTAGTTGAAATGTCATTTAGTATTTTAACGTTTTCATCAGGCGATGCAGGCCATATTTGATGACGCCATATCGCTTAACTGTTCCAGGAAGTGCAGAGGCTAGTTTTAATTCAAAACATGCTAAGGCTAGAAATAAAGCTGAAAGAATCATTGGTGTGTTAAAACTCCCGATTGGCGCTCGATTCTTGGCGCACGTCAACTTCACTACACACCGGCGAAAACAATTAAAATTGCCAATGTTTGCGCTGCACTAAACAACATATGTATATGTATGTCGTCACCTTATTCTTAGTGTAGCGCATATGCCACAGAGTCGGTAACGGGAAAAACGACAAAGAAAGTTTAAGTTAGTTTTTCTCAAATTCTGCGTGATGAATATTTTTTTTATTTTTTCTATTTATTGTGGCATATATTTTCAATAAAAGTATAAATTTTCGTAACTTTTAATATAATAAATCAAAAGTTATTACAATTTTTAAAATTTGTTTTGTTTATTTTGTGCTGCATATCAATATTTTTCAATTTAACTGTTTATGCCGCATCTCCATACGTTTTACTGTCCAAGTTGAGTTTAGGTGAAAGTCTCCGATCGGGTCCAACTTTTTACCATAGATAAAACTTCTTATTGGGATTCCAAAACAATTTTAATTTTTTCATCGGTTGGACCTATTTCGGGAGTTATTTCGGTTCAATGTATGAATATGGACTTGCCTATATCTCCGCAATTTATAATCCAATTTGGACAGTATGTATACCATTGCAATGTTAGTTGAAATACCATTTATGTGCGCCAAACCAATTTCATTCTTATTACTGTTTTTTTGACGTAGAATACGTCTTACCTTACGGTATGAGGAGTCATGTCAGGTTTTTATTGTTGTAATCTTTATTTCATGGAATTTGAGGAAACGGCTAGATGAATTTTTTTTGTAGGTAAATGAAGATGTTATCTTTCGTTTGATATACATTTCATATTGGCTGATATATGACTAATATTTTAATTTCTCAAATGAAAATTGTTTAAACACATACACTCAAACATATGTGTGGTGTTTGGTTGAGTGCTTTTGGTTGCTCAACATTGCTTAGGAACATGTATCTAGTAAAAAGTGAAACGAACAGCAAGCTAATGTTGCTTGGCAACATGTATCTAGTAAAAAGTGAAACAAACAGTAAGCTAACGTAATAAAGCTTTTTTGCGAAAGCTTCAATAAAGCTGTTGTAACATTAATTTTGAATTGTAAAGCGTAAAGCTTTCACACAACGCTCGAATGCTAATGCGAAGACTCGATAAGGTAAACCTTTTTTAATATTAGGGCGGCCCTCTCAACATTCGCAGAACTTATTTCAATAAAAATATTAATTAAAATACATAAATTAAATTAAGTTTAAAAAAATTGAACATAATATTTTTTTTAAACGGACTTGAATCAAATGCCGTTGGTAAATATAAAAATTACAGCAGACAGTTGTCCGAGGCCTTCGGC
This sequence comes from Phaonia tiefii, assembly GCA_963931995.1. Classification (NCBI taxonomy): domain Eukaryota; kingdom Metazoa; phylum Arthropoda; class Insecta; order Diptera; family Muscidae; genus Phaonia; species Phaonia tiefii. The sequence goes on from OZ008368.1 coordinate 158,124,396, forward strand.
CACGGACTGTCCCTGCAGGCTGTGTCAGAGACACGGCCATTAAGTTTAACGTAGAATACGCCATCCGATAAGACAGAAAACATATATAACAATAAATGATAAATAATATAAGCAAATGAATTTATTGTTATATATGTTTTCTGTCTTATCGGATGGCGTATTCTACGTTAAACTTAATGGCCGTGTCTCTGACACAGCCTGCAGGGACAGTCCGTGGCCGAAGGCCTCGGACAACTGTCTGCTGTAATTTTTATTCTGATCTACGTTCGTTGTTATGATAATGTGCAAACCAATAATGAACCATATTTTTTTCACTTTTGTATTAAACGTTTGATGTATAAGCCAAACAGTGGCGTTCGCAGCAAAACAATATTCATTAAATGTTAAAATTGCGGATATAGAGCAAAGTCGATGTTGGATATCTCAGGTATGAAAAGAGATATCGTGAAACGAGTTTCTGAATTAGAAGGAGGGCATTTATATTATATGTAATCCATTCCTAACTCATTTTTTCCAAAATGCTCGGTGGGTGAAACCAATAATGAGGTGACGATGTTTTGAATATGGGTTAGACACTACATATGAGGATACGCAAATCAACCAAAATGATATGGAAGCGCATGGCGACGTTGAAATTATACAAAGTTCTGAAGCATTTCAAATATGAGAACAAATAAAACAAAGTTTCCTCTAATTTCAGCACAGTCTTTTAAGTAATTTTATAACATTTTATATAATATTAATTAATTTTATAATAAAAAATTAAATTAAATCACATACATATACATATAATAAAACAAAAACATTAGGACAAAACAAAAATAGAAAATGCACTTTTAAAATTCAAAAATATGTAAATAGAAAATTTATTTTATTAAACAGATAGCCCATCAATATGTTTCCAATTTCACAAAATCGACGAATAGCCTGGAGTAAGTTTAATTAAATTTTTTAATTACAACTTATATTGATGTTTTTAATTACAACTTATATGAAATGTTGTTGTTTAATACCTGAAGCTTCTTTTCCTTGATGGACAATTTAATTATTTTAATTTTTAGTTCAGCCTCATGCATCTCTTTCACTTCATTGTGTTGCTAATTTAAATTTATGTGCTTCTTTGTTCAATAGTTGTTTCTGAAAGTTAGTCATGTCTCTCAGGCTACGTTTTACTGATGACATAGAGTTCTTCAGGTCCGTCAATAGCCTTGCTTGTTCAGCACTACGCTTTTGAAGCAGTTCAAACGGGCCGTTAGAATTTTGTGATTTTTTTGGGCTTTCGTTTCGTGTAGAACTGGCTTGTACATTGTCGACCTACACTTTCAGGTGATTTTAGCACATTTGCCAAATACTATTCAACACTGTCAGCCGTTTCTTTTGCCATTTCAACAAGCTCACATTCTGTGTTTTGGCCTTGACATTGGACTCTCTGAACAGCGCACTCAGGGTTTATTTTCTTATGAAATTGGAGCAGATTTGCCACAGCTTTCTCTAAGGAGCTAAGTGTCAGCTGCTTAAATATTACGCTCCCAGTAGCCCTACACTCGGCTTTGTTGGTAACTAATTTTCTTTTAACTATAATTTCAAGTCCTCCAAACCTGTAACAATAATTGTGTCATTCAACATATTTTTGTAAAATAATCACTGTACCTTTTGCCATCCGTCGCCAGACCGATTTGGTGGGCCAAGAGCATTTAGCACCTGGGAAACACTTTCCACTGTTCCTCCAATCAACGTCGTCGTCAAATTTGTTTACAGAATACAAAAAATGTGTTGACAGTTATCGATAGCTGTCAATTAGGGCTGCGACATCGATGTTTTGAAAACATCGAGTACTTTTTACATCGATGTTTTAGTGCCGATGTTTTTCCAACATCGATGGTTTATATCGATGTTTGCATCGATGTTTTTCTGTGTGACGATTGTAACAAATTGCCTTAATATAAGGAAATATAAACCATAAAATATTAATATAAACTCGAATTGTTTATATTTGCCCATTTATTCGCCGCCAGACGCCAACCACCACCATTATGCGTAGCTGGTTAAACATGGGATGTAATGGGAAACTATTTATTTTAATCAAGTTTTGTAATTTTTCACCTTTATATCGGGGAAAAGGGTGATTTTTATGTTGATAACACATATCTAAAAGAGAATTACAGCAAAAACAAAACATTGGCAAAAGCATTGATGATCGAAGAAACATCGATGTTTGTGACCAGTGGTGTAAATTACCTCTTCTGTTTCAATTTAGGTACCTCGATTTCGAAATATTGGAAAATATTAATAAAATTGTAAGAAGAAATACTTGAAGTGTTTTCCTTTTATTCTTATGACCTTAGCCGAAACAACTGAAGACTAAAAAAAGCCACCAAAAATTAAACATCCCCAAAAACATCGATGTTGGAAAACAACGATGTTTTGAGGTCGATGTTTTATCGACATCGATGTCTCTTATTTGAACCATCGATGTTGTAAAACATGAGATTAGTAAACAAGGCCTTCTTCCGCCAGAACTCTGGAGGCTTATTTATGTGCTCTTTTGCAAACGCAATTCGATTTTTTCTGTTGACTAATGACACTAGAGGCTACTACACGGGACAGTTTGAGACAAGATAGTTGAGAATATGTATTAGTTGTCACAAAGAGAAAAATTGTTTGTGTGACGTACGCGTCCAACCAGTTACAAACACAGGACAGTTTTAAGCAACCGCCGACAGTGTCGTTTCGTAAAATGTCGTGCTATGATTTTTTGTTTCTTCGCTATTTTGCCATTAGCTCTGTTTCTTTACTTGCACAATTTTACACAGAGTTACACAAATCTACACAAAGTTACACAAAAGCGTTTCTTTACTCCAACATTGTGTAAATGAGAGAGATTTTTTTTTCTCTTAACGTCAAAATGCGTTTCTCTTTTACCCAAATTTACACAGACTTTTTCTTCGGGTAAGTTTGTGTAAAGTAGTGAACAGTCAGCTGTTCGAAACGTCAACATAAAAACATATGTATTATTTGAGAAAAAAATAACGCAAGTGAAAAAAAATTATTGAATTTACAATTTTATTAACTTGAAAAGTGATTGCTTTGAGAGTGCTTATTTAAAGAAGATGGGAAGTGTGCAAATGAACAGTGAAAATTAACATGATATGCAAGATTTGTTGTCAAACATATGTTTTGTGTTTTGACATTTGTTTGCGTGTAAGAAAAGTGGTTTTTTGCGTTTCTTTACTTTTGTGTAATTTTGAGTATTTGACAGTGAATTTTGCTTTTACTCTCATTTACACGCACTTTACACAAAAAGTAAAGAAACAAACCTATTGTGTTTTGTCTTACTTCTCCAAATTACAATGGAACTGATGTACTCTGCAAAATTAGACATGTATTCATGTTTATATGTTTGTATTGTCAAACAATATTTCAATAAAAATTAGCAAAATTTTCAAATACAAATATAATTCCTAATTTGCAAAGTCGTTTGAGACGTTTTGTTTTTTTGTCAAATTACTACGAAACGTCACCGATATAGCCGATGGCTGAACTAGTACAGGTTGACGAAGTAGGATTTGTTGTAATTGTGTGAACCAACAACAGGCATTTAGTTTTTTTTATGACTCTAACCGCCAAATTCAACACAGATCCATATGAACACACTATAGGTCTGTTTGAGAACGTGATAATTTGTACAATTTATCACATTTCTTACTTGATAGTGTTCGTTTACTCGATAAAATCAACAACGAGAGAGCCAGAGAGTGAATATTTTTGACAGTTGAATGATAGAGAACTTGCAAGTTTTTACTGGAGAAATTTTTGCCAGTAAGAATTATCAAGTACGAACATATGTTTTTAAACAGCTGTTTTATTTAAATAAACAAAACTTTGAAAACAAAGAAGAAATTTAACAATGGCAGAGGTAAGTAAGAAAATACATTTGTTGGAACATTTTAATAGAATTTGTTAATAAACTAGATTCCCAACAAAGTGCAGTGTGTTCAAGGAGTAAATGAGTTGAAACAGCAGCAACCTGAAACACATCCAGGTATCTTTTTGTCGCGATCTCACATTCAACAAGTTACTCTGAACATAGGGAAAACAATGAAACGAAAAGCAAAAAAGAAAACATGAATCAGCTGTTTACAAACAAATGTTGATTACTTGATACTTTTTACTGGATGTCGTTCGTTTACTTTTTGCGATATTTTTTACTTAGAGAGTAAAATCAGCCTTACTCTCCCAGTAAAAGTTACTTGATATTTTTTACTGGAAAAGTTCTCAAACAGACCTTATGTCTGTTCCTTTACTTTACCGCGGGAACCCAAATTTACCCAAACTTACCCAAAAGCGTTCCCGTACGCAAAAATTGTGTAAATGAGAGCGACTTTTTGTTTCTCTTAATGTCAAAATGCGTTTCTCTTTTTCCCGAACTTACCCAGACTTTTTCTTCGGGTAAGTTTGGGCAAAGTGTCAAACAATCAGCTGTACGAAACGTCAACATAAAAACATATGTATTATTTGTGAAAAAAATAACACAAGTGAAAATAAATTATTGAATTTACAATTTTATTAACTTGAAAAGTGATTGCTTTGAGAGTGCTTATTTAAAGAAGATGGGAAGTGTGCAAATGAACAGTGAAAATTAACATGATATGCAAGATTTGTTGTCAAACATATGTTTTCTGTTTTGACATTTGTTTTCGGGCTAGAAAAGTGGTTTTTTGCGTTCCTTTACTTTTGGGTAAATTTGAGTATTTGACAGTGAATTTTGCTTTTACTCTCTCATTTACCCGAACTTTACCCGAAAAGTAAAGGAACAAACTTACAGTAAACAAAAAATGTACAACAAAATACACTGAATTTAACAGAAGGAAAGCAAAATCAGTTGTTCTATTGCGCCAACCTTTACTAGTTCAGCCATGATCTGGCCGCTTATGTCAAATCTCTTGCCGAAGTTCATAGATTAATACTTATAGTAGATCTAGTTCTCCCACCAAATTTATGACATTTGGCCTGGTGTGATATTTACGTTGGATGCTGAAAAGAATTGCTTTAATAATACCAGATAGAGGCAATGGTTCAAAACAACGAACAAAATAACAACAACGGCATTTCGTTTTGTGTGTTAAAATTATTGTGTTAACTACAACACAAATGTATGCTAACAATAACAGTCAATAAAAAAGTTTAAAACATTTAAATTTCACAGTTTTCACCAAAACGACATGAAAAATTAAAGCAAGCAGTTATTGTAATTCCACCTGGTGTATGTCACTTTTCGTCAAACATCTCTCTATCACACCCATAGAATAACACATACGTAGAAGGTTTTATTCGCTCAATAAATTAAACGTCATAGGTACGATGGAAATTACACAGTGGAGGGTGGAAAATATGGGTTCAATAATACCAGATGGTGGCAATAGTATACAGCGATCCACAAAGGAACTACACCCGAATTTCGTGTTTTTGTGGCAAACTAGTTATGTTAAATACAATACAAATGAATACCAACGTTAAAAGTCAACAAAAAAGTGCAAAATACATTTAAATTTTTCAGTTCTACACCAAAACGACAGGAAATAGTTAAGTGAACATATTTTGTAACTCCACCTGGTGTATGTAAACATTTCCACAGACCTACCGAGAGAGTGTGAAATGAAACGTCAGATGAGAGAATAAGTTCTTCTATAGTATGTGTTATTCTATGATCACACCGACTGCATCAAGAAGAGTGTGAAAGGAAACGTCAGATGAGTCAAATATTCTCTCTAGTCTGAGATTACTCTATGGCCGAAGTTACTGTCATTGAAAAGTCAGAGACAGTGGCGAGGCAAGTGAGAGAAGTGTAAGTGTGGTTGTTGTTGTAACAGATTTTCTGTTTCCACTCGTTCGTCCCTGGAAGATATAAAAAAAAAACAAAATTATGCGTAATTCCCCTATGTGTCACTGGAGGTAGAGGTGGGGAGCTGGAGAAATTGTGCCACCTCCAAGGGTCTGTCCCATAGGTCCACTGGGCGCAAGTCAGTAGGCCTATCAGGACAGTTGAAAATGTGGATAGTGTCATAAGGGCTTTGTAGGCAGTGTGGGCACTGATCTAAGGTGCCTGGGATTATCCTTGATCTGTATGAGTTCAGGATAGAACTCTAGCCAGATCTAAGCTGTGCCATAATGGGCAGAAGCCTCTCATTATTCGAAATCGCGGCAGGGTGTTCATTAAGGACCCTGCTGCAACAGTAGCCATTTATGGCCTCTGACACCGCCGTGTTATGCAACAATTTCTGTGCAACTGCTATCGACAGTCTGTTGACGTCCGATGGAATGACGTCTTGGATGTCCGCACAGTAGCGCCTTATGTCCTTCCGGATGTGACGGGGGGGGTGGATCCTGCATCAGAATATGATGGTTGGGGTGACTGGGCAGATGACAAGCCGAAAGAAACTGTATTGTCAACAACACATTATGTTGTTGCACTGACAGTAACTTGGTCTCCTCATGTAGATGATCCACGTTCGTAATTTGTGTGCATCCGGTTGCGATTCGAAGTGCACTATTTTGGATCCTCTGTAGACCTTTCCACTGGGTATCACTTAAGAAAGATGACCACACCGGGGCGGCATAGTTGAAGACCGAGCGACTTATAGCTTTATAGGTCACTACAATTGTCTCCTTCTCCTTTCCCCAAGTTGTCCCTGCAAGGGTTGTGGGTGTGGACTTTTTTTCTGATGTAATGCGCATGTTTAGAGAAAGTAAGGAGATTATCGAAAATAACTCCGAGTATTTTGGGGTTACGGACTGTGGGTATTACCCCCCATTGACAGAGATGTCGAGCTCTCTCCTTACTTCTTTGGTCCAAGAAGTAAAAAGGGTCACAGAAGACTTCGACGGAGACAACATTGCAAATTCCGTTCCTGCAGAAAGCTAGTAAGGGTGGCTAGATAGCTGTTAATCCTAGCACATATGTCGTCTACATTTACGCCTCAGGAGATGATGGTACAATCATCGGCGTACGACACAATACTAACTCCTTGGGGAGGTGCAGGAGGATTCGCAAGATAAATGTTGAAGAGTATTATAGGTGACAATACTCCTCCTTGCGGCACACCCATTTTTATCTTGCGATAACGGGAATTCTGGCCCTTGAACTCTACAGCGCTTGGCAGTATTTGGGAGAGACGAGTTCAAGATGTCCTGTAGCAGGATCGAGTGATCGACAGTGTCAAAAGCTTTAGACAGGTCTAAAGCTGCGACTACTGTACGTTCAGCGGGTCTGCTCTGATTGAGGCCATTGGTGATATGGGTAGTTATTTGGTTTAACGCCGTCGAAGTGCTATGCGCTTGCCTGAACCCATGTTGGTGATTGGCGAGCTGAAAATGCTCTTTCAGGGTCGGCAAGAGTAGGGACCCCAAAACCTTTGCTACGGGTGATAAGAGGGAAATCGGGCGGTAAGATTCTCCCTGGTTAGCGGGTTTATCAGGTTTTAGGAGCAGGATAACTCGAGCAGTTTTCCACACGTCTGGTATGACCAGTTGGCACACCGAAAGAATGAGTGTGTGCGCGAGAAATCGAATCCCTATAGGTCCGAGTTTCTTCAGCATTATCATCGAGATGCCATCAGGACCGAGAGCTTTAGAGGATTTAGATTTGGAGATTATGGCTTCAACTTCGCTGGGTGTGAAGGAGCAGGGTACTAGATCTCGTTTGAGATTCTTAGTTCTCCGAACTACAGCTCTCTTGGTCCTATTCTGCTGGGTTGGGTGTGCAATAAATTGCAGTAGTGAATATGTGTGAATGTATTTCTACTGTCGGAGCAAAACTGTCCCGTGTAAACGGCAGGTTACCTACGGCAAGGCTGCGATAGTGGGCCTTTTTTCTAAATGGTGCGCAAGTGTCCTTGGAAAGTGACTTATTGACAGTTGGCGCAAGTTGTCAGCGATTTTTGATGCCATTAATTTGGGGTTTTGCTGTATAGTTAGCGCCACAACTCGATTTTCGCGCTAAGTCAGTTTCGGAGGACGTCCAGAACGGGGATTTGACACCAAAACTCCACTCTTTTTATAACTGTTAACTACCCTTTGGATTACAGACTGACATATTTCAACTGATTACACTATTTCTCGGAAAGTTTTCCTTCCTTCCACAGATGAACAATAATTTTTCGCTCGGCAACACTAATTTCATTTCGTTTTGCTTTCATTTGAAATATTAGCACTGACCTCCTTCAAAAAAAATATTAAACTACAAGATTCAGTCGTCGTTCATGTTTATGTATCACTTTCTACGCAATGACTACAATGAACACCTTGCGAAACCAGGGACCGTAAATAATGATTATTGTTCTTTTTTTAAATCAAAAAATCAATCACATAAAAGAAAAATAATTTCATCATAATGAACAATCGTTGCATATCCGCCATGATTTTGAAATTTTAGATTTTTACAGTTTTCTTCAATGGTAAAGATTAATTTTAAATAATATTACAAAAATCAGTACATAATCATGATTTTTGAGCAACAAAATACATTTAAATTTCACAGTTCTATACGAAAACGAAATGAACAAGTTAGTTCTTGTAACTCCACCTGCTGTAAATTCATTTTTGTCGAATTTCTCTCATTTCCACAAGCCTACGACGACGAGTGTGAAATTTAACGTCAAATGAGAGAATAAAATACTCTATCCAAAAATCCTCTATGGAAAAATTATAGTATGTGATGTTTTAGATAATGCGTCTTCAGCCTGCGTTAATAGTTAAATTCTCTTTTGAACACCCTTCGTAAATCATGAGCATTTACATTCTGCGTTCAACCAGGGGGTATGTATGGCACAGCTGATCGAAAAGGTGCCAGGCCGATGATAGAGAATGAGAGCGCAAAAAAGACAGGAACTAATTTTAAATAGTGTTTATTGATGCTAATGACAGCTAAATTATGTTTTATATTGTTTGCATTGAACGAAAATACGAATTCCCTTCGATTTCTGTCCGTTTTATGTCCAACGAAAGCGTAGGTTGACATGTGGTTTCAACAGAACGATGCCACATGCCACACTGCACGCGATACCTTGAACCAATTGAGAGGAGTTTGGTAGGCAATTAATCTCACGGTGTGGCACTGCCAATTGGCTGCCTCATTCGTGCGGTTTGACCCCACTATACTATTTTTTGCGGGGCACGTGAAGTCTCTCGTCTATAAGGACAAGCAGCCATGATTCCTGTCTTGACAGATAATATAATAAGTGTCGTTTATACCGGCCGAAATGTAGGAAAGTGTGCCAAAATTTGATTTTCAAAATGGACCACGTGAAGTGTAATCGTGGGCAACATTTGCATGAAATAATCGTTAAAAAGTAAATGTCAGGCATTGACTTATCGATCCAAATAAATATTTCAATCACTTGTGATTTCTTAAATAAATAAAATAAAAAAAAAAACAGTAGTGAGAGACTTCGACAAAAAATGCATTAGAAAATACATGGACCTATAATAGACAATGAGTGGGGAGTATCGACGTCGAATGAATGAAAAGCTGTACGTACTGTATCCCGACATCGACGCAGGTAAGCGAATCATAATAATGCGATTACGATTACAAGATTATATCAGAATGAACCAGCACGAAAGGCTTTCGAACAACATCGAAATATAAGACAACCAGACCTCGCTTGAAGGAACAGGTGGACGAATGCATGCGAGAGCAACTGGTAGAGAAAAGCTAAGATCGAGCCGTTTGGAGAAATATATTATCTTAATTTTAAAAGACCACCCAAACCCCTAGGCTGTTCGTGGCCAATAAGTAATACAATCAGTTGGGTCAATCAAGACGTTGGTATCGATTCCGTTAAATATTTGTTAAAATTTTTGGCGTAGAGAGAGAATATAGAAAATGGGGTTAAGAGTTATCATTCTTAACAAGTGTTAAAGATTGAAGTTAATGTGAAGCGAAGGGGTGAAAAGCTACCCCGAACGAGATTTACTTCTTGGACCAACAGCAGTATGTTCCGAAGGAGGGAGATTCAACGGTGTCATCTGTCGCAAGCGTAGCCGGCCGGTCTTAAGGATTTTGTTGAGTGTTGTAGATCCAACACCGGCTTCGACGTTGATTTTATTTTTTTGTGTAATAAAGATTCTCTACTCCGAGAGGTTCATTTGATTTATTTTTAATGTTTTATTTAGTGTACGAACATTTTATAAATGTAATAGACTGGCCATTTCCCTTTAATTTGGGTACTAGCACTTGCTTTTATGCAGATGGATCAACTATCCGATTATACAGTTCTATATGCTACACACTCCCTCCCGTTCCTATGTAGACCCTACAACATTTCCCCACCCAAACTTTCGCGATTTTAGTTCGATTTCCAATTTTGCTTTGTTTTTCAAATTTTGGAAGTAAATCACCGCAGATGAAAAATCTTAAAATCACTTAGTTTTTGTCCCATCAAACTTTTTAGGGTTAAGAGAAAAATACCTTCACATAGGGCAACTTTTAACATAAAATGCACTGTTCCAAAATTTAGGTCAAAACTGCGGGCAATTAAAGTTTATAGGTTCTAATCCGATAACAAATAACGTTGATAAGCCAAACCGTATCAACTATGGGCCGCCTATTGGTACCCAGAATGAGAAATTTGATCAATGGTTCTCTCACAGTTACGTGGGCGAAAGAAATTCAATCTGAAATTGCACTCGAATTTCGATTGCTGGATTCCACCTACCTTTTCTGCGTCTGCCAGCTTGACAGTGTTCATGGATAATGCCAACAGTCGCTTAATATTCTCCTCTGACTTGTCGCCTTTAGCCGCTAGTTCTTTTTGTATATCTTTTATGTTTCTTTTATGCGGCTGCACCAAAAGATGGTCCAGGCATTTTCTATTATGTGAAGTTTTACGCATGTTGCTAGCAGAGCCCGCCGATTTTTTGCCTGAAGGATGGGATATTTGTGATAAAACTTTCTTGTACAATACAAGATTACGGAATTGCTCACCTTTCTTTTTTAGTTCTGTTGTCTTCAGATCTTCTTGGATAATATCCACACTTTGCTTCAAAAGTTTTACAGACATTTTCTCGAGCTGTTTTAAAATGTAAACACAAATTTATCAAAAACATGTGTTTAATGTTGTTAGACTTGCAATAATCGATTACTCGAATATTCTTGGTATTCTCCAATTATTTGCAGGGCAACGGCGTTGCCAGGTTATTATTTTTTCCTTGCTGAAGCCCGGTATTCAGTTTTTATGAAATTTTCGTTGCCATAAGAAGTACGTGTATAAACAATAACGAAAATTTCGCTCACTTTTCACTTCCTTGCACCTGGTTCAGACAGGATATTCATCTCGCTTATATGTGTAAGTCGACATTTTGCAATTCCTGGAGTCTCCCCTTCATCTGCTGGCTACTCACAAATAATAATGTTGAGCAGTATTCAAAATGTGGTTTTATTGTCGTGTTGTATATATTTCTGCCTGTAACTGTTGACAGCTTATACCGAATTCTTAAAACGCTATATTTTTTGGATATTTTTTTGCAAATATAATCAAAGTGCGATTCGAATTAAAGATTGTTGTCTATTATTATGCCCAAATATTTTATTTCTTGAACTTTTTCAATCTGTACACCTTCTATATAAATATTTTCTGTAGTGTCTCTATTTAAAATCATAGCTTTCGTTTTACTTGGGTTGACTTTAAGTTTATTAATTTTCAGATATTTTTCGATATTTTTCATCTCCTCATTTAAATTTCGAATGCATTCACTCGTACTTTGGCCACTCATATATACAAGAGCATCGCTGGCAAAACTGTCCCGTGTAAACTCCAGGTTACCTACGGCAAGGCTGCGATAGTGGGCCTTTTTTCTAAATGGTGCGCAAGTGTCCTTGGAAAGTGACTTGTTGACAGTTGGCGCAAGTTTTCAGCGATTTTTGATGCCATTAATTTGGGGTTTTGCTGTATAGTTTGCGCCACAACTCGATTTTCGCGCTGAGTCTGTTTCGGAGGACGTCCAGACGCCAAAACTCCACTCTTTTTATAACTGTTAACTACCCTTTGGATTAAAGACTGACATATTTCAACTGTTTACGCTATTTCTCGGAAAGTTGTTCCTTCCTTCCACAGGTGAACAATAATTTTTCGCTCGGCAACACTAATTTCATTTCGTTTTGCTTTCATTTGAAATATTAGCACTGACCTCCTTCAAAATAAATATTAAACTACAAGATTCAATCGTCGTTCATGTTTATGTATCACTTTCTACGCAATGACTACAATGAACACCTTGCAAAACCAGGGACCGTAAATAATGATTATTGTTCTTTTTTTAAATGGTCTTGGTTTTATTGTCGTGTTGTATATATTTATGCCTGTAACTGTTGACAGCTTATACCGAATTCTTAAAACGCTATATTTTTTGGATATTTTTTTGCAAATATAGTCAAAGTGCGATTCGAATTAAAGATTGTTGTCTATTATTATGCCCAAATATTTTATTTCTTGAACGTTTTCAATCTGTACACCTTCTATATAAATATTTTCTGTAGTGTCTCTATTTAAAATCATAGCTTTCGTTTTACTTGGGTTGACTTTAAGTTTATTAATTTTCAGATATTTTTCGATATTTTTCATCTCCTCATTTAAATTTCGAACGCATTCACTCGTACTTTGGCCACTCATATATACAAGAGCATCGTTGGCAAACATGCATACTTTCGATTTTTTTAAAACTTTTTGAACGTCATTTATGTATATTAGAAATAACAATGTTCCAAAAACTGTCCCTTTTTTAGCTTTAAATTATTTATTGCTCAAAGCCATTATGCAAATATTAGTTCTTATTCTACGGTTTATCTTCTCTCTAGCATCCAAAGACAATTCTAGAGTTACAATTTTTCTTTCTTGGCAATTTAAATGTCTACGGCCATTTATCGGTATTGGCATTTGTTTATAATTTACACATTTTAATAAGGCCTACAGATGCTGGTCGCTATGCAGTAGGGCTATAGGGTCCTAATGGGGCCTCAAACCGACTATGACACACTGGCTCTACAGAAGCGTAATCAGGCCTGTACTAACATATGCTTCTGTAGTATGGTGGACGGCAGTTGAGAGGAAATGTAACATCGCAATACTGCAGAGGATTCAGAGAATGTGCTGCATTGGTATTAGCGGTTCAATAAGGACAACCTCGACAAGAGCCATGGAGACTATTTTATGTATCCATCCAATCGAGATTAGAATCAAATACGAGGCTGCCCTTGCGGCAAAACGCCTACAAGCTACAGGTGAATGGATCAACAGGGATCTCACGTCAAAACACCAACGGATAACTGGGGCCTTAGTCGGGTACACGCATGATACGAGTGAATCTGACCGAATACCCGAGATAAGGGTTAAGGCGAACTGCGTGACCCTAACGCCAACTAGAGACGCCTGGCAGAATGGGACCCTGACACCAATGCCAAATGGGACTTACTGCTACACGGATGGCTCAAAGCTAGGAGAAAAAACAGGTCTAGGATTCTTTATTGAAAATCCAGCAACCGAATCCCACCTACGCCTCCCGGATCATAATACGAACTTTCAGGCGGAAGTTCGGGCGATTACGGAGTGTATAAAATGGCTCGACATTAAGATTGTACTAGGAGATTTTAATGCCAAAGTAGGAAGGGAGAATGTGTTTAATCCAACTATTGGCAATTTCAGTCTTCATGCTGACAGTTCCGACAACGGTATGAGACTGATTGACTTTGCCGCGGCAAAAAACATGGTCATCAGTGGCACAAGATTCCAGCATAAAGACATCAACAAGGCTACTTGGGTATCCCCTGATCAAAGAACTAAGAACCAAATTGATCACGTGGTAATTGATGGAAGGCACTCATCCAGTGTAATGGACGTACGAGTGATCAGAGGAGCTAACATCGATTCTGATCACTACCTGGTAGCAGCAAAGGTTCGCACAAGATTAAGTAGAGCAAAAATCGTACGAAACCAGACGCAGAGGAAGCTGGACATCGGAAAGCTGCAATTACCAGAGGTAGCCACAGCCTACTCAAGGAAGCTCTCGCAACTTTTGGCACAGAACCCACCCCCTCCCGATGACGATCCTGATGCGCAGTGGAAACCCATTTCCGACTCTATAAAAACTGCCGCAACAACCGTACTTGGTTTCGAAAAACCGCTTCGCAATAAACCGTGGTACGATGAAGAGTGTCGCATAGCAAATGACGAAAAGAACGCTGCACGTATGGTAATGCTTCAGTCAATTGCAACGCGAGCTGCAACTGAGCGGTATAGGGAGAAGAGAAAGGAGGTAAACCGTCTCTTTAGGCGTAAGAAACGGCAGTGGAGAAAACGCGAGAGTGAGAAAATTGAGACATACAGAAGGAAGAACGAAGCCCGAAAATTCTACCAAAAAGTTAAAAACGGAACTAATGGACATGGTTCAGGGCCCCCCTTCTGTAAAGACAAAGACGGAAATCTCGTCGCAGATGTGCAGAGCATGTTGGGAATATGGAGAGAGCATTTCTCCGCGCTACTAGTACCAGAGATATCCGATGACGATGGGACAATCGATCACAATATGGACGACGACGTCGATTGCCCCCCTCCTAACCAAGACGAGGTCAGAACAGCTATTGCCCGGCTTAAGAACAACAAAGCCGCAGGAGCCGATGGATTACCGGCGGAGCTGTTTAAGGCTGGCGGCGATGAGCTGATAAGGTGCATGCATCAGCTCATTAGCAAAATTTGGTTAGATGAATGCATGCCCGGCGATTGGAGTCTCAGTGTACTATGTCCCATATTTAAAAAAGGTGACCCGAGTATTTGTGCCAACTACCGTGGAATAAGCCTTTTATCCATAGCATATAAGGTTCTATCAAGTATAATGTGCGAAAGACTAAAACCAATTATCGCTGACCTGATTGGACGATACCAGTGTGGCTTTAGGCCTGGAAAATCGACAACTGACCAGATTTTCACGCTACGCCAAATCCTGGAGAAGACACACGAAAAACAAATCGACACCTATCATCTATTTATCGATTATAAAGCAGCCTTCGATAGTCCGATACGGGAGAAACTCTATGAAGCAATGTCTGAGCTTAGTATTCCTGCAAAACTCATACGCCTTTGCAGGATGACCTTGACGAACACCAAATCCGCAGTGAAAGTTGGTAAGGATCTTACCGAACCTTTCGAAACTAAGCGAGGCCTCAGACAAGGCGACACCCTATCGTGCGATCTCTTTAACATCTTAATGGAGATCATTATGAGAAAAGCTGCAGTCAATATGAATAAAACCATCAGCAGCAAATATAGATATAGATATCATTGGGCGCACAATTAGAGAAGTTACTGCGGTTTTTTCGAGAATTGAGAAGGAGTCAGCAAAAGTGGGTCTGACGGTGAATGAGGACAAGACAAAATTAATGGTTTCAACGAACAGGGCCTCCACGCGATTAGACCAAAGCGTGAACGTTGATAACCGTTATAACTTCGAGGTAGTGGACGAATTTATATACCTCGGATCTGCCGTGAACAAAAACAACAACGTCAGCCTTGAGATCAAACGGAGAATTGTGCTTGCGAATAGATGTTATTTTGGGCTAAGCAAGCACTTTAGAGATAAAGCCCTCTCTCGAGTAACAAAAGTCCAGCTGTACCAGACTCTCATTCAACCTGTCTTGCTTTATGGCGCAGAATCCTGGGTCCTATCGCAAGCAGACGAAACATCTGTAGGATTCTTCGAGAGAAAAATACTCCGAAAAATTTATGGCCCTATAGTGCACAACGGCGAGTATCGGCGACGCATGAATCATGAGCTGTATGAGCTTTATCCTGACATTGACATAGTTAAGCGGATCAAGATAACGCGGTTGCGCTGGCTAGGCCATGTCAGTAGAATGGATGAAGATGAACCAGCGCGAAGGCTTTTCGAAACCGAACTCGAAGGAAGACGAAAAATAGGAAGACCAAGACTCCGCTGGAGGGATCAGGTTGACGAATCCCTGCGTACACTTGGTATTGCCAACTGGAGAGATAAAGCAAAAGATCGAACTGGTTGGCGAAATATGTTATCTTCGTTTTGTAAGGTCCCTGACCCCCCGGGGTTGTCCGAGACCGGATAAGTAAGTATAAAATAGCTCGGCGATAATACAATCCCAGCCGAGGCAAATATATTCACGGATAGCCAAATGGCAATAAAGGCAATATCATCAGAAACTGTCAAATCTAGAACGGTCCTTGACTGTAAGAAGGTGATAAACGACTACTCTATGCACGGCAGACTCAACATCATCTGGGTGCCGGGGCACAGCGGAGTATTCGGCAACGAGAGAGCGAACCTCCTGGCAAAGAAAGCCAGGGAACTCCAAACGGTGAGCCTGGATGGAGCGAAACCCTTTGGGTGACGAAGGCTGAGTTAAATAAATGGGCGGAATCGGCACATATAGCCCAGTGGAACCGGGAATCAGTAGGCAGGATGACAAAGATCCTATGGGGAGACCCAGATGGATTGAGGATAAAAGGTTTGCTGAAACTGTGAAAAGCCGAAATGGGCAAAATGATGGGAGTCTTAACGGGACATTCGGGATTACGAGCCCACCTGTAGCGTATTGGACTAGTGGCGAACAGTGAGTGCAGGGCATGCATGGAGGACGATGAGACGCTGGAGCACTTCTTATGCCACTGCCCGGCCTTCACACAAGCTAGATCCAGATATCTTTTGGATAGTACGATACCGGACATGACCAAACTTGTGGGTATGGACTGGTACAAACTAAGGAATTTCGTGAATAGCACCGAATTCCTATAAGGGATATAGTGAAGTAGTAGGATAAACTTAGAGCGCACAACAGGTCGAACTTAGCGGCTTAAGCGTATGTCTTACTGACATGGGAAGGTTTAGAGTGCTTCTTCTGAACACTCAACACCGCGCCCCTCTTTTCGAACTAACTAACTACACATTTTGTTCTTTGTGTTCTGTTGCTTAAATAACTCTGAAACCACTTTAATTCTATTCCTTTCACACCGTACTTTTCGAGTTTTAGTAATAATATGTCTCTATTAATGGTTTCGAATGCCCTCCTTAAGTCCAGAAAAACTGCTACTACGCAATTTTTCTTCGCTACTTCCATTTTCCATTGTGATACCACCAGATTTAAATGTGATTCACAGCTATGATTTTTTCTAAATCCTGATTGAGTTTCGTGTAATAAGTTATTATTTTCGAAGTGCTTACTTAATTGGTTTTGCACTATTTTCTCCGTTATTTTGATTATTGTCGATAACATATTTACAGGTCGTATTTCACATGGATTTTTTGTATTTTTAATTTTCTGTATTGGAACAACGCATGATTCTTTTAAACAGACCGGGAAAACACCAGTTTCCAGAGATTCCACTATTAATCGATGTAAGTGTAGGCCAATTATATCGAAATTACCCAACAACATTTTAACCGTTAGAAAATTTTGGTCTCTTTTATTGTTCATTGTTTTCATAGTTTGTACAGCATCGGTCCACTAAACAGAACAAAATGCCTGTTGATTTTGCGTACAATCCGTACTGCTACCACCTGTTCTAAATACAACTCGCAAGGTATATTTTATTTGGGATCAAATGTTATAATTATCATAGATAAAGGAAATAATATTTATAGCGCGACCATTGTCAACTTTGCTCACTAGGTGCTGCCCTGTAGTACTGTCACTTTCACTGAAGTTTCCCATAATTCTCATTGACGTTTCTTCAAAATTCTGGGAAATT
The DNA here is from genome assembly GCA_963931995.1 of Phaonia tiefii. Lineage (NCBI taxonomy): Eukaryota > Metazoa > Arthropoda > Insecta > Diptera > Muscidae > Phaonia > Phaonia tiefii. Next base: position 158,142,161 of record OZ008368.1, read on the forward strand.
TTTGTGAAAGTAATTTAAACAGTGGAAAATGTGCCAAAATTTATGTGATTTTACATAATAGCATTTGTTTCTTATATAAAAATACTTTTTCAAAGCATGAGGCCGGTGTTGGGATATCATTCGGAGACAACGCGTAAGACCGTCCAAAGATGAACATCCCGGAGCGCCTTTTTAATCTAAAAACTTCCCCGCCCAAAAACTGTAGCAACTTCTGTGGTCGCAGATGCCAAAACCGTTAGAGTGTCTGTGGACTCTCAACAAGGAATGGTAGCTGAAATGGCTTTGAAATTCGATGGCCATCAGATATTCTACTTTAAGTAACGTGTTCTATTCTTGTATTCTTGATATTTTTGTTGAAAATATTTTTTTCTTTTTGATATGAAATTTTAGATTTTTATTGCCATATTTTTTGACTTTTTTTCTGGAAACAAAAAAAACTATTTATTGCTTTCAACGACATCTAAAAAATTACCCATTACACTAAAATTTTCCCAACACTTGTGCTTCATCTATTTGTTTACTTCAAGTGTGATTTTTTCCCCCGCTAAAGTTAATTATAGCTTAATTTGTACGGGACAGCTAAGCGATATTAAGTGGCATTTCAATTTCACACTTTAATTCCGACTTGCCACATGTTCAATTTCAAGAAATGGCAACAAAAAATTATCTTCGACACATTTTGTTTCCATTTCTTGTGAATGAAAATGTTATCAAGGAATGGCTTACACATTTTAAGTTCATTACAATTATTTTATTTAATGGAAGACTACGTGTATTTTTATATCTCTAAACTTGAAGGATAGATTTTTATATCCGATTGAAAACAAAATGGGAATTAAATTGTTAACAACAACGCGGTAAACGTTATACATATTGATCATGGTAGAATTATCTATCAGGTATAGTCGCTTGAATAGGTGATGACATTTTTTCTATGTAATTTTTCGATTCACTTGTCAAAATCATATGTATTTTGTTTTTATAATTTTTTGGATTCTTGTATAGAGACGCTACAAAAGTAAATCGATAGGGATAGCAAACGGCGCCATATTTTTTCCCGCTCTTTTGACATTTCTCTTCAGTAAGGTTTGCCATTTCATCATGGAAATATATACGAGCCAACGAGTCGAAATTATTAAAATTTACTACCGAAATTTGGAGTCAGTGGCCTCAACTTTAAGAGGCCTCAACAATCAGCTATGAGGCTCATTTCTGGCTGAATGGCTTCGTCAATAAGCAAAATATGCGTTATTGGTCAGACAGCAATCCACACGTAATCATTGCATCCCGAAAATATTACGGTTTGGTGCGGTTTATGGGCCGGCGGCGTCATTGGGCCGTACTTCATCCGTGATGATCAAGACCGGCACATTACTGTGAATGCGAATCGCTACCGTTCAATGATAACCGAATATTTTTGGCCCCAATTGGATAATATGGACTTGGAGGACATGTGTTTACAACAGGACGGCGCCACAAGCTACACAGCGAATGCCACAATCAATTTATTGGAAACCAAGTTTGGCGAACGTGTTATCTCACGAAATGTCCCAGTCGATTGGCCGCCTCTGTCGTGCGATTTGACGCCGTTAGATTATTTCCCGTGGGGCTACGTCAAGTCTATGGTCTATGCCAACAAGCCAGCGACGATTGATGAACTTCGTACGCATATCGAACGTGAAATTGCAGCAGTATCGGCCGATTTATGCTCGAAAATTGAAAATTGGGTTCAGCGTCTGGACATCTGCAAGCGTGCCCATGGTGGCCATGCAAAAGAAATCGAGTTCCATACATAAACAGTGTGGGAGATTTTTTCAGTACAAAAATAGAATCATTTTCCGGGTTGTTGTGCTATTCAAACAACTAACTTAGTTTTTTCCATGTCGTTGTGTTCCCCACTTTTAAATTAAAATTTTGTTATTTTGATTGTATCTTTTTGTTTACTGTTATTGTTGGTTTTCGTTTGTGTTGGATTTGAGAGCAACGGTCCACAAAACAAAATCCCTGTTGATGTTGCCTACCACACCTATTGTTAGCACCTGCTCTAAATAGATCTTGTAATTATTGCATCCAGCTCCATCTAGAAAATATCCCATTGAACAAGAAATTTCCCAAGGCATGTGCGATATCTAGTTAATTCCTTTATCTATGCTATTATCCATCTAGAAAATATCCCATTGAACACGAAATTTCCCGCTACAATTTTGTTGGAATAAATAATGTACTATCAAGCGGTAGATGGCGCAGTACTTCTAATTTCATTTTCAAATTTAGAAATATCAATGCAAATTGAAACCATTTGTGTTAAAAGATGCATTATAAAACGTAGTTTTATCTTTAGAATCTTCCAATAGCAAATATGTTTAATTACAATAACATTATTTAATATTAATACAAACCTGGATGTGACATTTTATGGCATTCGAGTCATCATGCAGCTAATAGAAGTTCTGTTATAAGAACAACTTAAATTATTTGCTTTTCCTTCTGTTCATTACGCAATCAAATTCAAATGTCTTTGGTTTTTGTAATTTCTGGGTAGCTTTTATTCTTGACATACATTTGTATTAACTTGGACATGAAAACAAAATATATTTTATTGTTTTCTTGATATATTGACCGTAATACTGGTATCATATATTAGATAAAACATCTCGATTCGAAGTAAACTGTTGTTTACATTTTGAACGCCTATTGAAAATGTCGCTTGCATTGTGATTTCTGCTTAATCTGCCCTGGTGGCTATTTTATATTACAATGGGAATACCAATAAATAAAAATAATCAGCCTTATTACGAATGTCGTTGTAGTATTTCGATTACGACAGTTTTGTAAAAGATTAAAGATAACATGCCAACTTCAAAACACGCCAAAGTCGAAATACAAGATCGACACTCATAATAAGGCTGAATAATTCGGCGCTTAAAGTTTTACATGAAGGTCATCGAAATTATAGAAGAGCTATATAGACAATTAAATCAATGTATAATTCGCTGGTATCTATTATTAAAACAATCCAACGATTAAAAAAATAATAATCGGCAAACAATTAATGGTATCGGTATTTTACTAGTCTAGTTTACGATATACATAAGTCCTATATATATTGCCAGATTATATTACAAAAAGCTATTTTGTTGCCAACTTGGATCGCTAGGGTTGTATTTGGAAAAGCAATGCCTTCGTACCTATGAAGTCAATCTGGCAACTTCATTCAACGAATATAACTCGAAATATAACGAAGAATTTTACACAATGAACTCGAATAAACTTGACGAAAACATGTACGCCGCCATTTTCTCTTGTGCATTTTATTGTCAATAGTTTACAATATCACGGAACAAGAGAATTTTCATTGCAACTATTTCATTGAAATTTCTACCGAAATTCGAATAATTTCCGCAAAAAACTGTGAAAGCCCGAAAGAAAAGTGGGAAGAAAATGCATATTGCTAAAATGCATTACGTAATAATGCAATTAAAAGTGTTTTAAAAGCCAATGAAAATTTTTATTAAGAAAAGTCGTTGCCCAAAACACAGAAGAAGTGAATGGTGGAAGTAGTGTAGTGTGTAGTAGTGCGAGCGATTTGATTGTGGATTCGTTGCTTTTTTTTACTTCATTGTTGGTGCTTTTCTTCTGTCGCGTTTCGTGTATCGTTAAAAATGGTTTCAAATGTATTGTCGAATGTGTGAGTGAGTGTGTAAAATACAACGGCAAGAAGCAGCAGTGCTGGGTTGACTGGCTGGCCTAACCACCTCTCAGAGGAAGGAGAAAAAAGTGAAAAACCAGCAGCCAAAGAAGCTGAAAAATAAAGAAAAACAAATATAATAATTATAACAAATTGTGGTCGGCGGCCAAACGAAAAGAAAAATTCAGGCTAAGCTTGTTGGAAGCAAGAATTGTACTGCCACAGCCGAGTGTAGTGAAACAAAACGTATCACCCGAGTAAAGAAAAGGCAAATCCAAAAAAGAAAATAAAGAAGCGAAGAAGACAAACGTAGTTCAATCGTGCGTGATCGTCGTCGTCATCGTAGTATAACCGAGAAAATCTCTTAATGACAGTAGTGTGGTAATAAGGAAAAACTACTAATTTCGATTTCGTTGCAATATTATTGTGTTAAGAAAGTAAAAGAGTTAAAGCTAAACGAGTTCCTATTCCTCCTCGTTGACATCACTCAACATTAAGCGGGTAGGACTTTCCTTCCTTCCTCTAGTAAAGTGCCACTGAAGTACAAAAAGCTGCTTACTTCCTTGCGTCAGTGAATTCTGAACTTCGCCCTCAAGACCCCTCAAACGCTTTGGTTTTGGGTGAGGGAGGCGAAGTGCACGTACGAGCAGTTGAATTAACGAGGGCGCTGCACCTCTTTCCCTCTTCAATGTAAGTTTTGTTCCTTTCTTACTTCTTTCTTGCGTCGAGCTAATGAACGAAAGAACCAGTGTATGTATGTGTGTGCTTGTGTTTTTTTTCCTGCTGCTGATTTTTTTTGTACATCAACATTGTTAGCCAAAATAATTTCGTTTTTTAATCATTTGCAATTGAAGTTTTTCCTCTTCTTCCTTACTGTGATATTTTCGCATTTTTTTCCTTTTCGTCATTTATATTTATGTATTTTCAGTTCATACGTGTGTCTTCTGTTGCACTTTTTTCAGTGTTGTTGTTGTTGTTAGCAACAAGTTTTTGTTGTTGTCATTTGAATTTGTTTTGCTGCTGCTGCGACTGCGATTGCTGCTGTTTACCTGCATCCCATTTCTGGTTCTACTGGTTTTGCTTTTGTTAGCAACATATTCAGTTTGTTTTTTCTTTTGTTTGTGTATCTTTACTGTTATACCACCACCTCCCTTCAACCCCCTCGGCGGCCCAAGGATTGTGCATCCTTAACTATGAAATTAGTCAGTTTACATTTAATCACACTGAGCGGAGAATTACTATAAATATCACAAATGACATTTTTAATTTATTTATCTCTTTAATCTCGTGCCAACAGTCGCGTCGTTTTGTTTTTGCCTGAACCTTTTTCATCGATCGATCTATCTCAGTAATGGACGGACAGTGTGACCCAGCACAACATGTGGGTGAAGCGCTTCGATTGTTTTTCTCTTTGTATTTTTGTTTTGGTTTGTTTTTGTCTTATCTAGTTTTGTATGGCCGTCGATGGTGCAATGGTTGGTGTGCACGGCTCACATGAGAACGTGAGTTTGATCCCTGCTCTGACCGCCTTACATTTCATTCGACGACGGTAATCTCGCTTAGTGATGGCGACACTATCGAGTACCTAGCAATCAATGAGCTTCTCAAAATACGGTTCGAAATCGGTAAAAAACTGAAGGTCCCAATCAGAAAGTGTAAAACTACAAAGCGCATAGAAGATGTATCCAATCCCTTTCTTGTATGTAATGGGAAAACCAATTTTTTTTTGGTCTAGAGTATATTCACGACGGAAGGATCATTATCAGACCATTGCGATATCGAAACGGACGAAACGTCATCCCCACCTGTGGCATAAACTTTTGCTCCGGCTGCTTTAATACCTGCAATCTCTTAATGATATGACCAAACAGTTTAACTTCCGCATTCTATGGGTTCCGGGTCACAGGGACTTTCCAGGGAGCGATAAAGCGGATAAGCAGACGAGACTATTTACTCACATTTTTGCATTCTCGAAACGGGAACAGGTCACCACCGAGATTTGGCTTGAACCGTTGAAAAACTATATATCCACTTCTAAGCAGGATATGTACACAAGCTGTGATCGCTGATTACTTAGACAGCCATACACTCGTCTCGATATGCATTACTGTGGGAGTTGTAGGGATGAAGAGTAGGATGGGAACGTCGAAGCTCTCCTATGGTCCTGCATGGCAGTTTGCGTGAGGGAGTATTTAGGATATTAGGATTTTTTTGAATCTAACAGGAATTCCGCCAGTGACGCTCAATGATCTTATCTTAGAAGGAATTGTTTTTTTCTGGAAGTAATATGCCTGTCTTTCCTTAAACGTGGGGATGGGTTGGCATCCAAAGTCCCATTGTATCAAAATGATCCTCATTGGACTAAATGCGTCAGTAGTGACATCCTTTTCTACATAACCTAACCTATGTTTTTTATGGGAGGTACAAATTGGGAATTTATAGTAAAACTAAATTATGAACTCTGCACATACGTGAGCTTAGATTTAACCATAAGAATACCTGAACAAACTGACGTACATGACAAATATCTACAAAGCGGCGTATCTATTCGTACTGGCTTGGCCCATAAAGGAATTACACGTAGAGTATTTATTTATTTCAAATATATTTTATAAACAATAATTTAAAGGCCGCGGGTGACAAGGCCATATGCGCCCGTATTAGAGGACAAAAAATGTTTATATTGTACAAGAGTTTCTCGTATACTAATATTATTAATATATATTATTTTATGTTTTTGTTTCGACGCACAGTAGGGGATTTCTCGAAAAAAAATCTAATAATTCAGCCATTTCTAAACGACTAGTTCGATTAAAATGAAATTTCACATAGACATACTATGGTGGTCATACAAATAGAAACGCCACTTTAAAATTTGTATTGTATAACAGAATTACTTCTTTTAAACGAAAATTAAAGAAAACATCCAGTATTGTAAGACACACTTACTGCTTTACTTTCTACAAATATTTCGATAACTACCTATATTCCTGAAAAATGGAAACTACAGTTTCTAAGAGAAGATTGCTCCAATTTGAATTCTTCCATATACCCTGCCGTAAATCGAATTATTTCATGAATGAACTTATTTTACGATGTCTAAGAGATTTTGATATTGATTTTTCTTTAAATTTAAGTGAATTTAAAAAGTTGCTAGAATTAATTTACTATTAAGAAGTAGTCTGTAAGGAATGTATATTTCCATTAGACGAAATTAAATTAAATAAATAATAGACCTCTAAAAGTCGATGTCATGCAATTAGAAACGACGACAAAAACAATATTTTATTCCCAATTTTACAGAAAAATATAGGAAAATAATACAAAAGACGCCTAATACTTTGTAGGATATCCTTTATTTTTTATGACATCGACCAATCTCTGTGGTAAACTTTATACCAAAAATCCAGCATCGATTCCCCAAATTGCCTTAATATTTCGAAAATGTTCGTCACTATTTCTTGGGGTTTTTGTTTTTAAATGTCGATCGACAGTTTAACATTAGTTTCCAATTGAATTTAAGTCTGAACTTTGTGGTGCCCAGACGAAGACATTGGTATATGTACCCATAAACCATTGCTTCACAACCCGAGAAGTATAAGTATGCTTAGGATAGTTGTCCTACGTGAAAATATATGTAACTGACATATTTTCTAACGAAAATGGACCAACGCCATATCAACTATATTCACCAAATACCATCACACTTCCTCCTCCGTGTTTAATGTTCTTTATGATGTATCTAGGATCCATCGATTTATTTAGTTGCCGTTTTTAGAAAGCTTTTCCATCCGTACCAAACATATTAAACAATGATTCCTCCCTCCAGGGTATTTTTTCCAAAATTAATCGATTTTTGCAGTTGCTCCTTTGCAAATTTCAAACGTTTTGCGTAGAAAATTTACTTTAGTCAAATATCGCATTTTTTTTTGGTTTAAAATATTTCTCCAACTGGTTATATCCTACGCCTTTTCACGCCAGTTGGTAACACCAAGGATACGGAGGGATTCTTCGGCCTGGTCTATCCATCGGAGTCTTGCAGTTTAATCGAGTATAACTAGGTCATTTATATTTTATACTTAGTTTATAGACACGAGGTGTGGTGCACCATGCGGTTTGGGGGAAAATAGAGCAGATGGCCTGGCAATCGATTCAAAAATGAAAGCGGGTTTGATTTTAAATTATGTATAATTATGCATTATGTAAACAAAAGGTAGACAGATTTACTCGCCAAGAAAACTTAAAAAAAGCATAAAAAACACCCTTCATATAAATAGGGTCTAATCATAGAGTAATGTAATATAGAGCTACTATTCTTCGGTAGGTGCGATAGAGAGTTATTTGATGTAAATTGACTTACACCAGGTGAAATTACAAAAATTGTTGATTTATATTTTTCATGTCGTTTTGATGAAAAACTGTGAAATTTAAACGTATTTTGGACTTCTTTGTCATCTTTTATAGTTAGTACACATTTGTGGGTATATTTAACACAAAAATTTTAACGCACAAAACGAAATGCCGTTGTTTATTTATTGTTGGTTGGTTGGAGCCATTGCCTCTATCTGGTATTATTAAAGCATACTTTCCAAAATCCAAACGAACATCCGCAGCACACCACATGTCATCAATTTAGTGAGAAAGTTGGCTACTCTATACGTCATTACCAGGGATGCCAAACGGGAAATCCCGAAATCCCGGGATTTTTCGGGATTGATGAATCCCGAATCCCGGGATTTTAATAAGTAAATCCCGGGATTTTTCAGGATTATTATTAATTTTGAAAAACATAAAACTAAAAACAATGACAAAAGTTCAGTATGGTGTTATTTTTTGGAAGAGTCGAAAGGTGCACCTTAAGCAAAATGCAAATTGTGCAAAAAGCGTTGAAAAACCAACGGCGGCTCTACAAAAGGTTTAACAACACATCTTAACGTAAGTTAATTTTGGCATATGTATGTCTATTATACGGCTTACTCTCCAAAAATTACAAAATTTATTGCGTTGGCTAAAACATTAAGCAAAGAAAGTAAAATAACAAAATCGGGGCAAATGCATAGTTTCGGAGTTATGGATCACAACATTTCGGATAATTTTTCCACTAACGTACCGTGTAAAGTCATTACTCTATGGGACTAACAGTTTGAAACTTCAGGGTTTTTAACTCATTGCATTCATTTACAACTGCGCTGAAAATAGGTCAAAATACACATGCCAAAATATTTGTTACATCCTTAATAACTAGCGAAAAGCAGTGAAACAAATGCTTTGTTTAGATGCAATTTTCTAAACCACAAATGACACAATTGTCCTCATTACGGTTGTCGTTGTCGATGTGTATCGTTGTCGTTTTTATGTTAACATCAGTGATGGGATTACACAATTTTTAAAAACACAGGACTGTCATAGTATTCGTTCGGAATGGACATAATTCCATAGTTGTCATTCCGATCGATTTCGTTTTACTTTCTTCAGATTCCGATCGATATTGTTAATTCCCAAACGTCTGAACGTCTCCGGTTATTCGGATTTGGTATGGCAGCATTGTGCATATCAAATCAAAAACCATAAGGGGTTTCACGATTATTATTGCACATTTTTTCTTTCAGATAATTGGGATTTCTCAAAAGGATGCGAACAATTAGAAGGATATGTCCGACGACTGCGATATATGGTTGATTTTATCGATGCGACATGATCTAAACCAAATCCCTGTTTGTGATAAAAATAGCATTGCGATTAATTTATACATCTGAGAATATTTCCACACAATGGTCAGAATAATCTATCACGGGATGTATCAGAGTTAGATGTGGATGTGGAAATGTATGTAGTTGTTTTACTAGATCAGCCAATACCAGCTTTGTATCCATAAATTACTCTGATAACGTCTCGTAATGACTGATTCTGACCATTGTGTAGAAATCTTCTCAGATGCATGCATTATTCGCAATGCGGTTAAGATCAAAAACGGATTTGGTACAGATCATATATTGACGTTCATACAAAATCTGCTATTATTTTTCTAGGTGTAAGACGTTTGGTGGTGATAATCACACGGAACTTACTTTGGTTTATATGTTCATGTTCAATAAATATTTTAAATAAAAAATTTCTATTTTTCTTTTGTAATAAACATTTTCTTTAGTTGATTGTTAAGTAACACAAACGAGAATGGACTTTCAGCGATAGAAAAGGGAAAAATTAGCAGATAAATGTTGGTAAATTCACTAAAAATTATACGAAAGTCTACGCAATAAAAATAGCTAAATCTGCTATCTTTGCCAGCCAGTTTACAAAAATTGTAGGTTGCTTTTCGACACAGGCCGTTGGTGGTGCAATGATTATTGTGCGCGCCTCTTGTACATGAGATCATGGGTTCGATCTCTGCTCTGACCACCTTAAATTTCTTTCGGTGGCGGTCACCTCGCATAGTGAGTATTTAGCCATGAAAAAGCTTCTCAAAATAACGCTCGGAACCGGTGTGAAATTGTAGGTCCCAACCAGTGAGTATAAAACTAGAAAGCGCACAGCTCTCGCCAATACCTTCATGGGATGTAATGGGAAACCAATTTTTTTCGAACACAGAAATCACCCATCATTTTTGGTATTATTACCTACAAAACAGTAAATGCCACGTTGCCTATGACAATTGTTGTTATACAAAATTTTTAGGCAATATTACCAAAATGTTTCTTTGTGTTTGGATAAAACTTTCAGCGAGGTAAATTCTTTAAGTGGGAGATAATTTTCTATTTCCCGACAACTTTTTGTTTCTCTATTATTTGCTTTATGAAAGGGGAAAATAAACAGTCGTTTGTTCTTTTCAATAGTCTTCCACTTTCAACCCATTTTTTAAAAGTAGTTAGTTAGTTTGGATGCCGTGTTGAGTGTTCAAAAGGAGCACTCTAATCCTTCCCATGTCACTAGACATACATACACCTAAGCCGCTGATTCGACCTGTTGTGCGCTCTAAGTTTACTCTACTAATCTACCATTGTAAATTATTATATAATAAATTAATGTATGTATAGGTCTGTTTGAGAACGTGATAATTTGTACAATTTATCACATTTCTTACTTGATAGTGTTCGTTTACTCGATAAAATCAACAACGGGAGAGCCAGAGAGTGAATATTTTTGACAGTTGAATGATAGAGAACTTGCAAGTTTTTACTGGAGAAATTTTTGCCAGTAAGAATTATCAAGTACGAACATATGTTTTTAAACAGCTGTTTTATTTAAATAAACAAAACTTTGAAAACAAGGAAGAAATTTAACAATGGCAGAGGTAAGTAAGAAAATACATTTGTTGGAACATTTTAATAGAATTTGTTAATAAACTAGATTCCCAACAAAGTGCAGTGTGTTCAAAGAGTAAATGAGTTGAAACAGCAGCAACCTGAAACACATCCAGGTATGCTGGATGGCATGAATCAGCTGTTTACAAACAAATGTTGATTACTTGATACTTTTTACTGGATGTCGTTCGTTTACTTTTTGCGATATTTTTTACTTAGAGAGTAAAATCAGCCTTACTCTCCCAGTAAAAGTTACTTGATATTTTTTACTGGAAAAGTTCTCAAACAGACCTTATATTTAATATATTTAAATAATATATAAATGAAATCTAAACAAATGAAAATGTTTTCCATGAATATGCCCGCAATGTCACATGAACAGAAATCATTTATTTGTTTTCGCGAGCAATATAATATCAACTTATACATATCTGCCATCTATTTTCCTCAATTTTATAGTTTTTCCTGTGGCAAATTCGTTTTTTCTCTTGGTTTAAGTCGGGTAAAATAAGGACAACAGGTTCACACTGGTAAATTTCTTCTTCAAGAAAAATCTAAAGTAATAAAATTTTGTAATTTAGCAAAATATAATTAACAACAATAAAGTTATTTTAACTAGTTTTTTGTGGTATGTAACTAAATATAAATTCCAGTTACAAAACCAAAAGTGGTTTCATTCTGAAAGAATTATTCGTTTTCCGTTTTTTGAACATACAAACTACGGAACTAATTCCATTTTCGATCGGAATGGAATTCTGTGACAGGACCGATAGTAGCAACATCTTCAAGAAAACCCACCCGATTGTACCAATTTCCAAAAGTCAAAATTATTGTTTTGTGGACGACATGGTGAAAAGTGGAATACCGGACGATATGACGAAGTTTAAGCAACACCCACATGTCAAAGGCACTACACTTCATGAGGTAACCCACTACATAGAGGACAAACTGTATACACTCTGTGTATGCATAGATATTGAGGGAGCGTTCAATAATGTCCGGACCGATACACTCATCAAATCTTTAAACTAGTTTATGGTGGCCCGGGCATTAATCATATGCTAAGGAATATATGGTATATATATGGATCAATCATATGCTAAGGAATATATGGGTAAAATGCGTTTCCCATGATATAAATATTAGAGACAGGGTGCAACGTGGAACTCCACAGGGAGGGATTATATCACCACTATTATAGGTCCTCACAATACACAGTCTCCTAAGGAAACTTACCGAAGCAGGACTTAAACCAGTCTGCTACGCAGAGGACGTTATAATAGTTCTTAGGGGAAAGGGCCCTAATCAATTATGCAGAGAGGCCGAGCCGGAACTGAATTTAGCGTACAACTGGGTACAGTCAAGGGGCGTAAATTTGAACCCGGATAAAATTCAAAAATGTCTATTCATAACGAAGACGAAAATCTCAGACTTTGAAGAGCCACGATTCCTGGAAAAGACGATTAAAATATCCGATAAGGTTATATACTTAGGGGTAATCTTAGATCGGCAACTGAATTGGAAGCACCACATAGAGGACAGAGCCAATAAGGTCTACAGATGTTGGTCGCTATACACAAGGGCTATATGATCCAAATGTGGCCTCAACCCGGAAATAACACACTGGCTCTACAGAAGCGTAATTAGGCCCGTACTAACATATTTTTCACATGACATATACCATTAGAAAGAGTTCAGCAAGTGCTATAGAAAAAACTATTCCATACAACTCAGACGAATTTCAGAATCAAAAATTTTGCGTTTTTATTTTCAAATTCTTTTTTGGAATTTTGCCCAGTGTCGAAACGGGACATACTGCCACAACCCCACATATACAGTTAGAAAGGATCCAGCCTGTGATATATGAAAAACTATTCCATAAATTTCAGAATGAAGTATTTTGAAATTTTAGTTTTATATTATTTTCTCGAAATTTGCCCACTGACCAAACGGGACATAGTGCCGCAACCCCCTTATGGGAATGGATAGTGTTGATCAAAGAGGCTATCTTGGAGAGTCAAAATGCGATGCGAATATTCCCAGTTGGCCCGGATGGGCCATAATGGACAGGGAAGGTTGGACGGTTGGGATTCCGTGGGTTGTCTATATTTACTGACGGCTCCTAAATGGATACTGGAACGGGGGCAGGAATATACAGCCAAGACCTCCAAATATGTCTATCCCTTGGCTGGACGTGAATTGTAGTGTCTTTCATTCTGAAATTCTTGCGGTCACGAGAGCGGTAGATGAGATTCACAAGCTGAATCCAGTAACCACAAGTGACATTGTGATATTTATGTATTTATTTATTGGTACTCATATAGCAAGACAGCTCTTAACGCGATCAGCTCAAATCTGTGCAAATCAAGAGTGGTCTATGAGTGTATTCAAGCTCTAGCCTCACTGACTATAGAGTAAGATTCTGCTGTGTTCCTAGCCACAGTGGCTTTACTGGGAGCGATATGGCGGGCTATCTTGCGAAAATAGGTTGTTCAAGTGCGGATCGGTCCTTGTTGGCGTCTATTAGACCCTCGATATCATTCGTGTATGAACTGAGGAGATCGGACTGTGGGGTATCTAGGTATTTCTGGCCTAAACTGGGTGAGAGTACAACGAAACATCTGCTACAAATGGCAAAGGCGGACTAGCGACTCTTTATTTGTGTTGCGAAGGGACATTGTGATGTGCGCGGCTTTACAGGCCGTTTCACTACCGGAAGAGACGACTTCTACGGTCAATGTCCAGTCTGGCAGGAGAACGCGGTACCTCGGGGGGCCATATTGGTAGGGCTGCATGCCCTTAGCAGCATTGACATCGGGGAATTGGGGGTCGCGTTGGATGCGGCGTCAACTGGCCTCCGAGTGGAGCATCTGCTAAGATCTTTGGGTCTGTAGTGGATGCATGTCCTTAACCTAACCTAACCTACTGCCGCAACCCCACATGTACCGTTGGAAAAGATCCATCGTGTGCTATTATAAAGGCTCAAACATGTACTATCAAAATCAGCATTCCATACAGAACTTTTAGTTTCAGATTATTTGCTTGAATTTTGCCCACTGTCCAAACGGGACATACTGCAGCAACCTCACTCACATCATTAGAAAGGACCAAACATGGGCTACCGTGTGAGCTGTTCCAAAACATCCACCCTAATTTCAGAACAAATTTTTTTTTAAATTTTTAGTGTTAAATTAATTATTTACGGATGTTTGCCCACTGCGTCCAAACGGGACATACTGCCACAACCCACTGATACCCCCTGTTCCGTACCAATTTTTTTAAATTTTGGTGTTAAAACATTTTTTCCGGATTTTTGGCCACTGTGCCCAGACGGGACATACTGCCGCCACCCCAGTTACCCCATTAGAAAGGGCTCAGGATGTGCTATCGAATCCATTATTCCATACAGTTCAGGTGAATTTATTTATTTATTTATTTATTTTATTCACACTTGTAATTTAAAGCCTCTCGGCCAATTCAAATAAATTACAAAAGAACTACTCCAGAATCTAATTTTTTGAACTTTTAGTTTCATATTCTTTTTGGAACTTTTGCCCATTGTGTCCAAACGGGACATACTGCCGCAACCTCACATGCACAGTACGAAAGGCACCGACATGTACTATTGATGAACGAAACCGGTACAATTCGAACGATAGTGTTTGATTTGCAACTAATCTTTCTGCCGAGAAACACACCTAGATATCTCGAACTATCCTTTAGGCAAATTTCTCTACCACATGGAGAACTTCTGCTTCATGGTAAAGTGTACGAGCTCGGTTTACACTGCCCTAAAATTGTCAGGTCGTCACCATATCGACACGTTCCCGGCAGAATGTATTAAGCGACAAAATGGAAATTGTTCGGGAAACGAAAAAACTTTCTGGCAAGTAGCTGATTTGTATTATTTTTTCGGTTACTACCATTTTGTTTGCTTAATAATTCATGACGTGGTTATACAAGGGACATTCTCTGTGTATCGAAATGTGGAGCTTGGCATACATTTTGAGAATATGGAAAAAAGTCATTGTCGCCAAATATGTCGCTTAATACATTCTGCCGGGAACGTGTCGATATGCAACGGCTGTGCAACCTGATTCCTCCCACTCTAGCAGAACACTTCAGTGCTATATTTCAGAGGAGTGGAGATAAAACCACCTTTTTGTGTTCCTTTATTCGCGTTTCGAGTTAAGGTGATGTATCCGAAAGACGAGGCTCTTCGTCTTCTCGTAAATAATTCAGAGATCAAATTAAATACCCTGGTCAACCCAAAGTGTCGATAGAGCCGACTTTATTGATCCTGGTAAGACGTTGTTAAACGCATCCTCTTTATCAACAAATGTGGCAAGAGTGTATTCCTTTATGTAAATAGATTCCTCTAGGAAGCTCACTAGCGCGTGCAGAGCTGTTTCCGTAGATTTGCCGTTTTTGTAAGCTTGCTGCCATGTGGGCAACTGAGAAGTACCTATGGTCGTTCGCAATATGAGTCAATCATTCTCTCCAATACCTTCAGAAGAAAAGATGAGACACTGATTGGTCTAAAGTGGCAACCCTTGTATTTTTATTAGAACAAACAACTGTTTTGGGCTAAATACCAAAACATCAAACAGGAACAACCAAAATGGAATCATGTAAAATAAGAAATAAATTCATAAAATGTGAAAGTCAATTTAACAAAAATGTATAAAAACTATGTAAAAACTATAAAACAAAATATAATTTAACGATCTAGGAAAGTATGTATGTATGTATGTGTACAACTAGTCACATCAGAAACATGTATATATTTTATGCAATCTCATATTTCTCACTTTGACAATCAGTAATGTGATTGCCAAAAAATGTGGATCTAACTACAGGTTAAACAAACCCATACATTGATTTATACATAGATTTGTCTACTCGCTCATCGGTTTAATGGTTGAAGGGAAACGAACTTATGGGAGTTTCAAGTTACTTTGTTAAGAAAATTCACTTATTACAAAGAAAAGAAAAGGTATTATCTTATTTTTAAGAAAAGGAATTTTTGTAAGAAAAGGTATTTTTTAAGAGGAGGTATTTTTTGAAGAAAAGGGACGTTTTAAGAAATGGGATTTTTTTTTGAATTTGTAATAGGTACATTTGTAAGAGTAGTCACTTATCTCAAGAAAAGTTATTTTCTTTCACAAAAAATTTACTCTTTGAGGAAAGGTAGCTTTTTAAGAAAAGGCAATTTGTTGTAAGAAAATTTACTTTTTTTTAAGAAAAGCTACTTATTTTAAGAAAAGCTACTTATTTTAAGAAAAGCTACTTATTTTAAGAAAAGCTACTTATTTTAAGAAAAGCTACTTATTTAAAAATAATACATTTTTTAAGAAAATGTTTTTTTTGTAAGAAAATTTAATTTTGTTTAAGAATTTGAATAGGTAGTTTTTTTGAGATAATTTACTTTTTCTAAGAAAAGGCACTTATTTAAGAAAATGTTCTTTTTTAAACTTCTTTCACTTTGGCTCTTTTCTCAATTTAATTTTTATTGGGTTCAAAACTACAATATATCGTCACCTGAAATGCAAAAGGCCGTAACTAACAACATTTTCAAAATTGACTTTTTGATTGAAATTGGTACATAATACCAAACTACACGTCCTCGCAAATTTTTAGCCTTCTCCCACTAAAAACACCGACATTATTAACGAAATTCTTAAAAGATTTACGAACAAATGTGAATAAATTTATTTTGTTTTTTGCTTCTCCTGAACAATTTTGAAAATGTTAGTTACGGCCTTTTGCATTTCAGGTGCCGATATACTAAATATTGGTTACAGGCTCCAACTAAAAAACTTCCCATTAAACAAGAAATTTCCCAGCATATGTTAGTCTAGATACAAACCAAAGCAAAACTGCCCAATGTATTTGATAATATTGGGTTGTACCATAATAGTGTTACAAAAAAGTTGTTTAATATTTGTTCATTTAGGTCCCATCTCGCAACGTGCGATAAGGGACTTCGCAGAAGATAGACAACTAAAAGACGTATCTAAATAGAGGACTGTGTATATTGAAGAAGTTTTCCACGAAAGGTGCTATTAGACATGTCAAATGTCTTCAAATTTCTGGATAGTGCATTGAACATACGACCCACTCGAACCTGAAACGATTTATCCATATGTCGGACACATTTTCGGTATAATAATTTGCCTGCAATGGGTAGAATGCGAAAAAACAAGATGTTCCCTTATAAAATGAACACATTTATTCCGATATAATTTATACAAAAGAAACAGTGAAACGAAAGTCAACGTAATTACAGAATGAACTTCCCAAGAAAGATGTAACAATAGATATCGCATTGAAAGCTCCATTGAAAGCTAAATTAACACGTTTCATGTTCCGTTTAACAGTAGTTGCATATACATACTTGTATGTAGTGTAATATATTGGGCATACACAGAGCATGTACTAATTTATGCTTTAAATGGGGCGGCAGGATTAGATTCGAGTTAGACGAGTACAATTTTCGCACAGAAAAGTTTGTTCGTGACACAACCAAATCAATGTAACTATCAAAACAAAGCTGGACATCGAGTACCACACTCAAGATGTCCATACTACGTACATACTCGATGCCTACTCCATTATATTGCAAACTTAGTTCACTTCACGGTTGGAGAAAATTATAGCCTTGGTCTTGACAAGATTAACCAACAGGATGATTATTATGTAACATCCATCGTTGCAAAGTTTAAAAACATAATCCGCATTGGCCCTAAGCACATCCAAAAATACTGATGCTTACCTTTGAACAAAATCTGTACATCATCTGAAAAAGGAAAAGGCACGCAGTTGTCTTGCAAGCAATCGAACATATCGTTCACAAATATTATAAAAAGCACAGCCCCAAGAACAGATCCCTGAGGGACACCACTTCTTACGGAAAGAATAGAAGAACTAAACCCGTTCGCACAGACATATTGGATTCTCTCAAAGAAATATGACGAAAACAACCTACATACGTTTTAATTAAAACCATATAATGTTTACGTATCAAGATGGCATGATCTACTTTATCGAATGCCTTTTCTAAATCAATCGTTCCAGTCGATCGTTCCAATTACCCCTTATCTCGTCAGTAAGACCAACCAAAAGAGCAGATATATTTCTGTTGCTACGGAACCCACATTGATAGTCGCTAAGCAAGGACTTACCCTTCACATAACCCTGGTGCTGCATCTTCAAACAATTTTCGATAGAATAGGTAGTAAAGAAATTAGCATGAGAGAGTTCGCATATCTTTGCAATTTTCCACCCAAATGGAAAAGTAGATGTTAAGAGGATGCTATTCACCATATACAAAAAATAATTAGAACTGTGTGGAAAAACTAACGGGTCCGTCAAATAACTTTTTTTTTTGAAAATGCTATAAAAAAAAAACTACTGAATATTTTCTCAAATTTCTTTTTTTATTTGAAAGTACAATTCTTCCAGTTAATAATGGAAAATAATTTCATTCAAATGGCTGCCTCGGCTGGCCATGCAGTAGCCTACACGATCGGTCCAATTTTTAAGCACATTATCGATTGTGTGCAGCTGTATTTCACCAATGGCTTCACGAATATTGTCCTTTAAAGCGTCAATTCTCTCTGGCTTGTCGGCGTAACACTTATCTTTGAGGGCACCCCACAAATAATAGTCCAATAATAGCAAAACGACATCAGCTCTGCGGCTGATAATGCGATCTTCAAAAACAGAGAGCAAAACATAGAGTGTAGCTTCGGCTGTGTGGCACGTAGCGCCGTCCTGTTGAAACCAAATGTTGCCAATATCCTCCTCTTCAATTTTTGTGAACACAAATTCGTTCAACATGGCCCGATAACGATCGCCATTGACTGTAACGGCCACTCCTTGCTCATTTTCGAAGAAAAATGGCCCAATTATGCCTCTGGACCAAAATCCGCACCAAACAGTGACTCGTTTTGGGTGCATCGGCTTTTCAATGTATGCGTGCGGGTTTTCTGTGCCCCAAATGCGACAATTTTGCTTGTTTACATACTCGCCAAGATCGAAATGAGCTTCATCTGAAAAGATGATATTTTTTTGGCAAAATTGGCATCTTCTGTAAGTCGATCGCAGGCTCATTTTTCCCATATTTCCCAGCGTTGTTCAAGCGTATACACAACCATATTCGTTCAGCGGAAGGATAAAACTAATTATCTGTCAAATCAGACATGAGCTAAGTGTTACCATTCACGAAATAAGCACTAGTTGAAAAAAAGTTAGATGGCGGACCCGTTACTTTGAAAAACCATCCACAGCAGCTGCATTTGATTTGATTGCCGAAATGCAGCATACAAATCATAATTTTCAATATATTGGAATGCAAAATTATTCCCAGCTGAAAGGTCTACTCATAAACATTACTCGGAAATGTTCTATTCAACCCATCAATATCCACATACTAATATCCCGAGATTTACTACCCAGCCCATTACTACTAATTACCCTCCATAATTCTTTACTACTAAAAGCTCTATCCAACAAAAAGGCGTGTGCCATTCTCATCGCCTTTCTGATAAAATTGTTGTACGATTCCTGGACCTATAGAAAATTCGCCAATTAGCGTCTGTCCTGTCCTCTTGGAAAGCTTTAAAGGCCAAATCTTGATCCAATCGCCTTTTCCATACCTAACTTTTCTTTTCTTTGGGAAAATGGTGTGGATTAACTCTAAACCCGACATTAAAATTGATAGCTGGCACTCTACATCAGTTGTTAGAAATATACCATTGAAATTGTAATCATCAACCGTGTTGCGCAAGGTTACAAAATTAACAACATTATAGTCGTAAAACTCCTCCTTGCTGTGAACTACTATTACTATTATTATTATTTAAGAACCATTAGTACACTTTTTAGTTTACAAATTTTTTGATTTATAAAATATCATTAGTTCACAAAATTCAATTTACTTTGTTTCTACCATAAAATATAATTTCTCGTTTAAAAATTTAAATATTCTCTCGCTTTTTATGTCCTCGGCCAGCTCAAGTGATTTCTGCATACACGTATTGGTTGTAGCCACCCTTTGTAGTCTGAAGTTCTCCAAATTTCTGAGGTCGCAATTTTTTGTCTTTAAATGTGTCTTATCAATGAGAGTCCATAGAAAGTTAACAATCATTTAGAACATTTCTAATTTTCACGAAAATAGTTAGAGGCAAGGAAGGTAGATGTATAAAAAATTACAGCAGACAGTTGTCCGAGGCCTTCGGCCACGGACTGTCCCTGCAGGCTGTGTCAGAGACACGGCCATTAAGTTTAACGTAGAATACGCCATCCGATAAGACAGAAAACATATATAACAATAAATTCATTTGCTTATATTATTTATCATTTATTGTTATATGTATATGTTTTCTGTCTTATCGGATGGCGTATTCTACGTTAAACTTAATGGCCGTGTCTCTGACACAGCCTGCAGGGACAGTCCGTGGCCGAAGGCCTCGGACAACTGTCTGCTGTAATTTTTATATTTACCAACGGCATTTGGTTCAAGTCCGTTTAAAAAAAAATATTATGTTCAATTTTTTGAAACTTAATTTAAGTTATGTATTTTTATTGAAATAAGTTCTGCGAATGTTGAGAGGGCCGCCCTAATATTAAAAAAGGTTTACCTTATCGAGTCTTCGCATTAGCATTCGAGCGTTGTGTGAAAGCTTTACGCTTTACAATTCAAAATTAATGTTACAACAGCTTTATTGAAGCTTTCGCAAAAAAGCTTTATTACGTTAGCTTACTGTTTGTTTCACTTTTTACTAGATACATGTTGCCAAGCAACATTAGCTTGCTGTTCGTTTCACTTTTTACTAGATACATGTTCCTAAGCAATGTTGAGCAACCAAAAACACTCAACCAAACACCACACATATGTTTGAGTGTATGTGTTTAAACAATTTTCATTTGAGAAATTAAAATACTAGAAATATATCAACCAATATGAAATGTATATCAAACGAAAGATAACATCTTAATTTACCTACAAAAAAAATTTTAAAAAAATTCATCTAGCCGTTTCCTCAAATTCAATGAAATAAAGATTACAACAATAAAAACCTGACATGACTCCTCATACCGTAAGGTAAGACGTATTCTACGTCAAAAGCCTTCCATTACGGCATTATTATGCAGTATGTTATTGTTACGGCAACCCGGAATTGCAACACATTTATTCGTCAATCTGGCAAGGCCAATGTGATACCAGTTTGCAGTTTGCTTTTGGCTTGCAATTGTCTCTTGTAACGCCGTTCTGGTATTAGAGTCACAACGTTCCTGTCGACAAGTTCACACAAGTTTTGTACCAACCACGTTTATTCCTTTTATTGCTAATTGAATTTTTATTGTTATGTTAATTAATCACTCGACTTTTACTTCAAAGTAAGAACATAACAGCAGTTATTGTTATAATTTATCTGTAGGGTACTTCGAGCTCATTGGCTCAATAACGAAGATAGCTCCGTTGTTTAATTGGGACTACAAATACTCTTGTGCATTCATTTTACATATTTTGAGATCTTAAGATTGAAGTTTCATAAGTTGTGTCATTCCCCAATAGTTTTAGATATAAAGGGTTTTTAACAGAGACGCTACAAAAGTAAATCGATAGGGACAGCAAACGACGCCATATTTTTTCCCGCTCTTTTGACATTTCTCTTCAGTAAGGTTTGCCATTTCATCATGGAAAGATATAGGAGCCAACAACGAGTCGAAATTATTAAAATTTACTACCGAAATTTGGAGTCAGTGGCATCAACTTTAAGAGCGATACGTCCATTTTTTTACGTCCGATGACGCTCATTTCTGGGTGAATGGCTTCGTCAATAAGCAAAATATGCGTTATTGGTCAGACAGAAATCCACACGTAATCCATGAGTCATCATTGCATCCCGAAAAAATTACGGTTTAGTGCGGTTTATGGGCCGGCGGCGTCATTCGGCCGTACTTCTTCCGTAATGATCAAGACAGGCACATTACTGTGAATGCGAATCGCTACCGTTCAATGATAACCGAATATTTTTGGCCCCAATTGGATAATATGGACTTGGAGGACATTTGGTTCCAAAAGGACGGCGCCACAAGCCACACAGCGAATGCCACAATCAATTTATTGGAAACCAAGTTTGGTGAACGTGTTATCTCACGAAATGGCCCAGTCGATTGGCCGCCTCGGTCGTGCGATTTGACGCCGTTAGATTATTTCCTGTGGGGCTACGTCAAGTCTATCGTCTAGGCCAACAAGCCAGCGACGATTGATGAACTTCGTACGAATATCGAACGTGAAATTGCAGCAGAATCGGCGGATTTATGCTTGAAAACCGTCGAAAATTGGGTTCAGCGTCTGGACTTCTGCAAGCGTGCCCGTGTGGTGGCCATGCAAAAGAAATCGAGTTCCATACATAATCTCATCGAACGTACTTTCACAGGAATAAAGAATTTCATTGGTATCTAAAACCGGTTTTGTTTTATTTAAAACAACTTTTGTAGCGCGCTTATTGAAAAACCCTTTATTTGCTGCAACAGCTTAGGGAATAATCCCAGAGGGTTTATTCGAAATGCCACAGTCTTTTTCAGATTTTTGGATTTTCTGAACATTTGAAAACCTACCCAGCTTTTCTTATTGAAGCTATGACCACAACGTTCGAGACTGGTAGAGGGATGTATTGAGAAGAGAGGAAAAGTTTAATAAGAATGAGGAACACTTTCGTGGTATGTCCTTCTGTTAAGATAAACTTTCGAATCCTTGACACTTGCTGAAATTGGGTTTCATATGTAACAAAAATGCATGTTTCCTTGTTCTAAATATAAAATGTTCCAATATCCTTAATTTAGCTATTTAATAATCCGAGTTTTTGTTCCATTGTAATAAAGTAATTTTAATAATTTTTTCCTTTTGTTTCAGTTTGTAACACATCAATTCGGCGCATCTTATTGTGGCCACAGCTGCCGGGCCCAGTGCTCTTAGAGAGCATCTTCACAAGAGTTGCCTGCTGGCAGTGCTAGCACATACTTCTCCTGCAAAAGCGTTAAGTTTTACGCCCAAATAATCCAGTATGGCTACCAGCGATGATGAGCCCATGCATTTGTATGAAGTTTTTCAAAATTGTTTTAATAAAATAGCCAATAAGCAGCCTGGCGGTGGCGGTGCTAATGTCGGAGGACCTGGCGATCGCAATGGAGGCTATCAGTCGGCGTATGGCGGGCTGGGCGTCATGGAGAATGGCATTTACGGAGGTGATGATTTCAATCCAATTCACGATGGAGCATCTGGTAGTGGGGTGCGATTCACCGGTGGAGCGCCGGTAGATCAGTATTTCGATGCCGGCATTGGAAATGGTGGAGGCGCTGGTGGTAGCGCCGGTTGGTATGGTTCGCCAGTGAGTGGCGGAGGTGGATACGGTGGTCCAACAACTTATCAGAATAATGGTCCCATGAGTGGGCATCATTTGGGTGGTCCACCGCAGCACCACCCAGATCCTGATGGCCATCACATGGTCGGACCAAATTCCAGCATGGGTCTTCAAATGGATCCTGGCCACGTTGGTATGCACAGCCCGGCACCCACTTCTCTCCCTCCGATGAGCTCATTTCGTGGTAACAGCACAAACAACATCCAGCCCATTGGCGGAAATCCTGCTGCTCACTCTCCTGCTCTCTACAACTCACCGCAACCACACAGCACATCCCACAGTTCTATGTCCACACCAGGACCTCATCCCGGCCATCATCCATTAGCTGGAGGCCATCATGCGGCCCAGCACAGTCCAGCTGTACAAAATGATGGGTTTTCAGTTGGCGGAGTAGGAGTACCTGGTGTAGGCGTGAATATCGGACCCAAAGGTACATCTACATCAAGTGTAGGCGGTATTCCGGGGCCGAATGGGCCGAATAACAGTGGTCTGCGGCAACACATGTACATGACATCATCGACAGCCGATCAGTCCATAAGTAGTTTCAGTTCAAATCCATCGACACCTGTTAATTCACCACCTCCCCTCACACAGAGTGGCCTTGTCGGCCCAACGATGTTGGTGGATAAAGGTGGCGTAGGCGGCGGATCTGGACCTTCGGGTTCTGGATGGGGACACCCTGTTCTGAATGGAGCTGGCCCAAGTAGCAGCAGTGCTGTGAGCGGTGGTGGAGGTGGCGGCGGTAATTACGGGCCAGACATGGTGCCATCTGGTCTGCATTCAATGGCAGCGGTTTTCCAAGGAGCTCGAATGGAAGAGCGCCTCGACGATGCACTCAATGTATTACGAAATCATTGCGAACCCGAGCTGCTGGGCGGCGTAGGTGCGGCGCTCGCTGCCATGGATAACATTGACGGAATGTCATCGTTTGTGCCAACATCCCCGTCCGGACACGGTATGGTGACAACCGGTGCCGGTCCATCAGTGCTTAACACAACACACGATGTAATGTCGGCGGGTCCGTCGTCCGTGCAAAATGTGGCAGGCGTTGTGGGCGGCCTAGCAACGCAAATCAAAATGGAACGTTCATCAACCACAGCCTCTTCCGGGCCCACAAAGGGTAAAAAGAGAAAAGAAGCGGCATCGAGCGCGGCTGCAGCAGCTAGTGGCCCTGGTGGGCCATCAACGTCAGCTATGAATAACATGGTGGATGGTCCCGACTCCAAGCCAAGTAGCTCTATGGAAATCGCGCAACAACTCGGACAAGGGCCACCTTCGGGGAAAGGCTCAAAACGACCCCGTCGCTACTGTTCGTCTGCTGACGACGACGACGACGCAGAGCCGGCTGTGAAGGCTATGCGAGAAAAAGAGCGGCGTCAAGCGAATAATGCGCGCGAACGTATTCGAATTCGGGACATAAATGAGGCACTCAAAGAACTTGGACGCATGTGCATGACCCACCTTAAATCAGACAAGCCACAGACAAAGCTGGGCATACTTAATATGGCCGTAGAAGTAATTATGACACTAGAGCAGCAGGTCAGAGAACGCAATCTAAATCCCAAAGCTGCCTGTTTAAAGAGAAGGGAAGAGGAGAAGGCTGAGGATGGGCCGAAGTTGGCAGCACAACATCATATGCTACCGCAACCTCCACCGGGTGTCTATGGGCAGGCTCCACCGCAACTACCACCGTCAACTCAAAGCGGTCTGCCACCACAACCTCCCCTGCAATCCCAACAGCAAGGTGTTCAACTGCCACCTCACTTACAGCCACATAACCCAGCCTCACATCAACAATAGCAGGCGTCCAGCAGTCACATCGATCCGCCCACTTCCCATCTGCCATCAGATATCGCCGCTCATCAGACCAGCCATCAGCAGCCGCATCCGCCCCTACCTTCCCTGCAACACCAGCCGCCGCGACCGCATCAGACCAACGCACCTGATTTGGAGCAACAGCTGATGAGTAACCTGAGTCTGTTTCGACGACGTCATTCGCACACGCAGTCTGGAGCCATGCCGACTACACCACATCAACAACTATCCCATCCTGCGCCACCTCCACCACATCATCACTTGCATCAACAGCATCAATTGTAGGTGATTTCCTTACGAAGGTGTAGCTGATTTCCTAATTCCCTCAATAGATGAATGAATACTTGAATGGATGGTTGATGGCGCCTCCACAAATTGTACATAGTTATACTGAAATGTTGTCAGTAAGATTTCTGTTTTTTTTTTATATTTTAATTGTAATTCTTTTTCTATCCTTAAAACTTCATCTTTTACTCTCTCCTTTTTCTCTTAGTCTATACTTTGCCAATAGACAATATCCGCCAACACAAAGCAGTTTAAATTCATTGCAACAGTTAATTAGGTTTATATATTTTGTGTGTTTTTTATTTTAAATTTTTTTAATATTATTGTAAATTATAGTTTGTGTAGAATTTAAAAGGTCATTTATGATAATTCGTTCATATGCTCTCTTGGGGAGTTAACAAGAACAACGAGCCAACCGCCATAAGCAATGAAGGACTCAAATATCTCCGTATTATTCCCTTGCCCTTCACTTTACACAAATTCGTGATGTAAGCCAATTTATCTTAATGAAGATTAAACTTTGTTATCTATGTGTCCTTCGTAGGTATCGTATATTCAATTGTATGTTCAATCCCTTCTTCAAAATGTTTTCCAACTACTTTTATTGCGGCTATGGTGGGTTTTCAGTCATTCGTTCAATTTTCCATGCCATAGAAATGACGAAGACGATTAGTGTTAGCCGTTGCATTTCATTGCACATTTGTCGAATGTTTAACGCTGGGTAGAATAAATTATTGATCTTAAGGACAAAAGTTCCATCAAGTGTTGTATATTCGCAGGGTGTTTGTTATTCTTGCCAGAAATAAATATAATTTATCCATATTATAATTTGAACCTATCAATATGAGAAGCATTTTTTTAAGTATGTCATAACTCAACTCACAAGTTTGTCTATTATTCTCAAAGCAGCGTTTTAGCATGACCACCATTTCGTCGACAGCCACTTCGCTTGGTGACTGTGATATTGTCGAGAAATAAAGCAATCGCTGTAGAAATTTATGACTCGTTCTATAAATAGAATGGGCACCGTTTACTGATTGATAACCCCTTCATGGGATGTAGGTTCCATTTATTATATTTATTTATTTTTTTCGTAAAACCTTGTGAAATTTGGATAATTTGCAAAGTCAAGTTGGCTGATTAAGAGATTGCCTATACACCACAAAAAAGCATTGACAAGACAATCAATCTTATATGTAAACATTCTTCGGGGAAAACTATTTCGTGTAATCTCCCTGGTACTCAGGATATTTTTTCACCTAACAGTTTTACGTTTTAGTGTCTGTCAAAATTCTATTAAATAAGGAACAGTCTGGAACTGAACATGATATTTAAAGTAGTGTGGTAGAATTTAAAAGGACACAAATTTAGATAAGACGACTTTTGAAACTGTACGTCTTAACATTCGTAATTTGATCCTGACCAAGAATGCTCTTGCTATTTTCCGATTGGCTTAAAATCAAGACAATTATGTGGTATCTCTTCTAAGGCCATGATTAACTATCCTGCAGTTGTGAAACACAGTGTAAAATGAAACGTCAGATGGGACAGATGGTCCCTCTAGGTAGCTTTACTCTATGGCCGATACTCATTCACACATTGGCATCTCCTGCCTGTCAGAATTTTGTATAATAGTTGTAACAGTGAGTTAAGGTATTCACAAACACTGAATTGCTAGTTTTTCCCCATTATTTTAAAAGTCAATATAAACAATGGGAAACTATAATACCCACTTCAGAAATAAGCATAGTATCGACACGTAACGCCGAGAAAACAATTGATTAATATTCTACAAAGTGATGGCTTACAATATGCGGGACCCTACCTACACTAGCTTATCCGCATGACCGACGAAAAGTCTGCCCTATTTTTGTATTCCTCTTACACTATGAATTAGTCGAACCAACAATAGTTTATCTCGTGTTTGTTGTCAATGTGGAAGTTGGTGCGAGGACTGTAATTTTAATTGCACAAATGGTTGAATTTGTAATCATTATTTATAAATGGAGTTGTAATTTTATTTATTCTCCATATTAATTCAATCAGAAAAAGTGTGATTTTCGACACTGGTTTGTTGAAATTTCGCTTCGGAATGAGAAATGTTGATCCGAACACCCCACACCGTCTTGACTTTGTCCAGCTTGTTGGTTCAGTCAGGCAGACAAGAGTCTGAACGATAATTTGTTGGTCATGGGAATCGGCAAATGGATGGTCCACTTTTGGAAAATTGCTTGTGATTTCAGCAGTCCCTTTTCTTTATATACACTTATCTTATAATTTCTGCCATCATTCACAAATAATCATATGCATATATAGAATATATAATTGAAATAACGATGCCAATTGTAATAATAGATAAATTTTAGGACGTTTTGTGAACCTCAAAACGTCTCGCAGCCAGTTAGTAAGTAAAATGAGATTGAATTCAAAAGATTTTAAGAACCGAATAAGGGCCATACTAGAAAACGGAATTGTTTGTTACTATGATAATAAATTTAAGGTTCTTTCACAAAAACAAACATGAAACACACAAATGTAACACACAAATTATTAAGTTAAATTATATATATGCATATATATAAATATATATTCACAAATTTATATGTATGGATAGATATTTATAGTTTATATATATATATATACTTATTATATATAATAGTACATTACTTATGTATATTATTCAGTTAAAATAAATAAAAACAAAAAACATTGAAAAAGAGATAGTCCTGTAAGATGATATTAGTGCATAAGAAGCCCCTACCCCCAAATCATCCCCTCCTTAAACGCCATAATACAAACAACAATTCATCCTTGACAAAGGATACAAATTATCAGCGAGAATTCCAAGTATAGCCAAAATAATCTAAAAACACTAGATTCCTAAACAAAATATAATATGGAAGAATAAACCAAACTTAGGCAACACAACAAAGAGCTTTTCTGTTAAACAGTAGGCATCGCTAACGTTTAACATAAGATCACTTTGAGTATGTAAGCGAATTTGTAACAGAGTTTTTAATAATGTCCTTTTAAAATACAACAATAACAAAGCAATGCATAGCCAGGATTATTCACAGGCTTTTCATTGTCAGTTATTTGCAATCACGTGCAAAAGGACCTTATCAAAAGCTTTGTTGGCATATCAAACGAAATATCAAATACAAAAAGACATACTTTTTCACAAAACAACAACACAAAAAATCCCCAAAATGTATAAAATACAATTTAGCTTTACCTGGAATTTTCAAATAATTAATTGTATGTAGTTTAGACCAAAAATTTTCTTTTAAAACTAAAAAAAATATATACATTTATCGAAATTCTAGCCATGTTTGTCATACCATTAACCCTTGACCAAACCAACCCCTCCTCCTACACTTGTATTATAGCAACATGTTACAGTCGCATTATTATTATTTTTAAATCACAATCTCCTCTATCTTTCGTTTGTTTTGAAAGGCATCTACAAAAGTTTGAAATAAAACAATTCACCCGTTTATAGCATAATTTTTTACTCGTTTTATTTTTTAATTTTATTATTTTTTCTATTTTCACTTGACCTAAGTATTGTTTAACAAAATTTTACATAAATGTCTTTTAGAGTTGTATTAAATTTTATTTTAATTGTAATTATTGTTTAAACTCCATTAGGATTTTCTTTTTTAACATAATTTTTAATAGAATTTAATTATCATCGTGTATCGCTCATATACAATAATAATTTTTTTATACTTAATTTTATTTCTTTGTACCACATACATATATATTTTTTACATTATATACATTAAAGACGAAAAAAAGAAGCAAACAAAACCATTATACATAAAAATTAAAGGTATTTTTATTTTTAATTAATTTTTGTTTGTTATGGTTTGACAAACGTAATCGATGATAATCCCCGATCGATATAGATCGTGCGATTCGATTCAATCTTTATGCTCAATTGTATCATGTAAGACGAAAAGATAAATCACAAATAAAAACAGCAACAAAGGCAAAACTTATGTTATAATAAAAATAAAACGAAATAAATAAAATTTATAAAATAATAAACAAAAACAAACAACAGAATATGTATTATTAAAATGCTATTGAAACGTAAAAATATATTATATACATATGTATATTATATGTACTTAAAATTTATTGCTCTTGTTGTTTTATTTTTATTGATCGGCTTCTTGTTATTATGTTGGGAAAAATGAAAGAAGGAAGCAACAAGCAGCTCAGGCATATTTGAGTTTTGAACAAAACACTCATTCAGTGGCTCTATAAAGTACTCACAAAGCCCTTGCTATCTTGTAACCCTTTCAGGACAATAAACCGACTTTATTTCCGATTTTATATTTTTGATGACCTAGTGTAATAGTTATGCCACAAAAAATAGCCCAACTAAAATTTGTAATTGTTGAGTACACCTTCTTAGACTTTTAACCCAAAGCCAAACATTCTTGTCAAACATACATACATAGGTTAGGTTTAGGACACGTGACAATATGAGAGTTTACAGACAGGTCGGACTACCGATTTTAATTGAGTAGGGTGGGAAGGGAAGAGAAGGGGTGCGAGCCCCACTAACAGTGAAAATACCAATAGATAAATAGACTTAGGACAAACAGAAAAACGACTATTATGTTCCCAGAATATATATACTGTAAGTAAAATGTGTTCAAATTTATTTGAATATTTAAAAATAATAATTCAACTCATTTATATTTTTTAAACATGATCTTGGACCCTTTATGAATTGGAAAATCGTCCAAAATCTGCCAGACTGAATATATTAACTGAAGCTCAAATTCGATCCATTGTTCGAAATTTGTAAGAAGTGTCCAGCTGAAAGTCCAGTCAAAATTTCGACATATTTCAGCAACATCTGGAACTATCGTCAGCGTCAGCACAATACGTATAGCACTTCATGTTAATGAACTTCATGGTAGGGTTCCAAGGAAAAAATATTAGTATCCAAAGTCAACCAAAAGCGGAAAATCAATACATTTATATCTGGAACAACATAGCATAGCCACGAGATCAAATTAGATTTTTTCTTTTGTAAAAGAAGTAAAAACAGAAGTAAAAACAACGGATTTTCAAAACAAATTGTAATATCTACAATAAAGGACGGCGGGGGTTCGGTGATGGTTTTGTGGTGCCCTAGAGGGATCAGAGTCGGTAAACTAGAATTTCTTGAAAGAACCACGACTAAAACAGATTACCTTCATGTTTTGAAAGAAAATTTTGGCTCGCAGTGTTGTGTTATGTTGTGCTTGGATAGGACTTTAATTTTGAACAAGATAATGATCCCAAGCACACATCAAAATTAGTTAAGGCAAGTCTATTTTACCACACTCCTAACAAGTGGAGCATCCTCCACAGTCCAGGGCCCTGGGGGCATCTTGATCGCGAAATAAAAAATGGAGTAGTAAGTAACAGAGGATTTCTCACATTGTGCGAATTTTCATTTCCTAATAGTTTTTTTTTATTGATTTGATGAATCAGTGGTCACTATAGTCCTTACGGTCTTCCTGCGATCCTACTGATAATATTTAATTTACTTCGACAGCTTATTAAGGTCCGCAGTAGTCCTTTCAGTCTTCCTGCTCAAGTTAACAACCGCGTAAATATTTGATTCTTTTGAAGGAATGTCTTTCGGAAATAAAAATACTTGGGCTCAGTTTCGAACTTATTTTATTCACGCTTGACGTCAGAATGTAGAATATTTTACATAAAGTACAGAGATTTTATAGAGATCATGAAAATGTTAAAGTTGTTTAGAACCGATTGAAAAAAGAGAGTTACACTAAAAAAATACAATAAGTGTGAGAATCTACTCGAACCGGTTTTCTATTTGAAACCAAAGAGTGAATATACCCTATCGGTCTTTTATGAGCTCACTCAAAATCAAGTTAACTTTTTGCTAACTTATTTACAACTGACTTCTAGCTAACTCAAAAGTTATGCAGACTTTAGTCAATTGTTTTTTCCAACAATCGGACTTCTTCTCGATAAGTACCTAATGAATTAGCTTTTTGCTCACTCAAAGCTGATGCAGATGAAAGTAAACATTAAGCCATAGTAATAAAATTCAAAGAACAAAAGAAGAGAAGAGAATAAAAAACAACATAACTGTGAATATAGATGTGTTTTCGTTTATTTCTTTCAGATCAGCTCGCGGTTTCGGGAGACACGTGTCAGTTCGAGAAAGTCAAAATAAAAATATAAAATATTAATATGCATATTTTTCTATATTTTTAATTTCCGAAGACTGAAATATTAAAATTTTTTTATAATTCTAGCTCCATAAAAAAGTATTAAAAACATGTTTTTTTAATTTTTATATTACAGTTTTACTGACTCAAAAGCTAACTCATTTTCCTTGTTAAATCCTATTCAGTTTTTACATGTGATGTCATCAGAGTGAGTTAGTACTCACTCACTCTGCATAAGTTTCAGTTAACCATAAGCCAGCTGACTACAAGCTTATCATTAGCTAGTCAGTTTTTTATGCGCCAAAAACTAACTCATAGTGAGCTAGCTTGTGGTTAACTGAAACTTATGCAGAGTGAGTGAGTACTGACTCACTGCAATACCGTCATGTGTAAAAACTGAATAGGATCTAACAAGGAAAATGAGTCAGCTTTCGAGTCACTTGTGACTCACCTTTGACTAACCACTTGTTAGCTTGAAGTTAACTCAATTCCCGATATAGTGCGATCGCCCTTACTGAGAAATAAATATAAGACTCTCCATTAGTGAGGCAAGTGATAGACAAGCGAGAAGCAATAAAATACCGTATGATATATTTAGGTATAGTGAGAATAAAAAATGAGAGATTAACATATCTGTGCCGATAAGGAAAAACGACTTATGTGCATTTCCAACTTTTTTAGGTGAGCATCTTTTGGAGGTATTTTCCATGAGGAGTTCTGACATGTAAACATTCGCCCTTATTCCCGTTGCCGTCGTCGACGTCAATACAATATCGATACCATTTTTATTGGCGACTTGAAGGCATTTGGAAAAAAAATTTTTGCGTAATGTTTTAAGAGGGTTGTTTTTGGGATAATAGACATTAAAAACTTTGTTGTTGTCGATGTGACAATACATTTATAACGTTCTAAAGTTGACAAAAATCTGATGACGACGTCGACGACGACAACGGGAATACGGCCGAATATCTGGTATACAACTTCCTGATACATAAGTAAAATTAAACAAAATCTTGATCTGGAGGTTATCGAAACCCCAGTGGTTATTGTAGTACACTTAATCAGTATTTTCCTAAGTGCACTTACGACATGTTTCCTTTTTGACACAGATATAAAGAGTGATTTCTACAAATACTTGCAAATCCCTTTACATATTCTTATAGAACGCGACAGCGCTCTTCGCACATCCAAATAATTATGATGTGGTTTGAATAAAGATAAATATCATTAACGCTTCGGATAAGCCAGGAGTGTAAGATATACAATAAGGGTACTCGTCTTAATTTTTACTTTGGTACTTTAACATAAAATAAAACTATAAAAAAACTATACAATCAGCATCTGCTACAACATCTGTTATAATGGAAGAATGACAGAAAATTTCACCTTATTTAGTTAAATGGATTCCGAAGAGATTCCGAAGAGATTACAAGCGAAAGGAATACAAACAAAATATTGAAATAATTTTTTTCTGAATAATTTGAAGTAATTTTTGATTTCGGTATGTATTTTTTTGTTGTTGTAAGATTTTTGTTGTTATATTTTTATGAATTGAAAAAGGAGGGTCCAATACCGTGTTCAGATAATATAAAGAGTTGGATCAATTATTATTTTTTAACATTCAAATAAATTTGAATACACGTTTAACAAGCGTGTAAACTTTCTTTTGACGCTCACAGTATATCCCCTGATAAGCCCTGGGCCCCTACTATGTATCTCGATTCGAAAGTTAAAAATAATCGAAAGTTCAATCCGAATCGGAGCTTTTATTTTACAAAGCATTTTAAATGCACAAGTATTCGAGTTTGGCGTTTTGAGGTTTCACTTTTCGAACTCACTTTTTAAGTGGCCGTTTTTACACTGTTGAATTGCAAAACATGTTTTGCTGCCAAAAAAGAAGGAAGACAAAAAAAGAACGGTTATTGAATCTCCTCCTGATTTCTTGTCTTGTGTTTTCCCTATAAACACAAATAAAATATAAATAATTTTTCATAAACATAAAGTTCATTAAAATTCATACATTTCTTCATGCAACTTCCTTGGTTATTACTTGCATATGTGCGCCAAAAAAACAAACAAATCAAAATGACATACGAAAGAGTTGCCACTGTTACTCACTTAGACTTTGAGTGAATAATTATAAATTTTACTCATTTAAAAGCATATAACTTAGGAAATAGTAGTTTTGTCATTCTTGTTTTACATATGCCGTCGTGCTTATGTTGATATATTTGCGATACAAGTCTAAAAATAAATAAACTGATTGTTGAATTTCTTAAATCTATGGCTCTGGCAACTTTCGATTTTCGAACATCCAAAACATAGCTGATTTGCATAAAATGGTATAAATGTGAAATGACAACAGAAGAGAAAAAATCAAAATTTTTAGTTAATTTTGACATGGGACATGGGACTGTTCGTGGAGGTGGAAAGTTTCTGATAGCCATTCACTTGGGAGTGGCCAGAATTGATTCCTTCATCGAGCAGTCCAAGCTAGAGTGAGAAGGCGAACCAAATGAGCAGCAAATCAGATTTAGTAGGTAACTGATGTCACTGAAGCTCATCAAACAATCGGGCATATTCTTCTGTCCTTAGAAGGCGGATGAGCCAAACATTCGGGCCAACGGCGGATAGAAATCAAAAGAAAATCCAGGTTCGACATATTGCATCCTTGTCAGCGTCTGATCCATAACGGGCGGCTGCAATCAAATATCCTGGTAGTAGGTAAAATGCAAAAACCCGGTGGACTGGGTTTGCTTCCCGCCACCGTTCATAATGGCAGTGAATATACAGAAACGAAAAAGGAAACATAAACAACCCCTATTTGTTGACAACCCCCGCAAACGTTATAAGGACCACGATTTACGGATATGCACTTGGAATGTAAGAACTCTATATACATCCGGTGCAAGTATCCAACTGGCAGATGTCATCGAAAGTTCTAAGACTAACATTGCCGCTATTCAGGAAATGCGATGGACAGGACATGGCTGCACAAGAAAAAGAAACTGCGATATATACTACAGTTGCCATGAAAAAAACATGAATTTGGTTGCGGATTTGTAGTTGGCAAAATACTACCACATCAAGTCTCTAGGTTCAATCCTGTAAGTGAACGTATAGCCACAATCCGCATAAAAGCGAAATATTTTTATATTTCCCTAATTTGTGTGCATGCCCCGACAGAAGAGAAAGAGGATGATGAAAAAATACATATTCCATGAGCTCCTAGAGGAAACGTATGACCGCTGCCCTGGCCATGACATTAAGATTGTACTAGGAGATTTTAATGTCAAAGTAGGAAGGGAGAATGTGTTTCATCCAACTATTGGCAATTTCACTCAACATGCTGACAGTTCCGACCACGGTATGAGACTGATTGAATTTGCCGCGGCATAAAACATGGTCACTAGTGGTACAAGATTCCAGTATAAAGACATCCACAAGGCTACTTCCGATCAAAGAACGAAGAACCAAATTGATCACGTGGTAATTGATGGAAGGTATTCATCCAGTGTAATGGCCGTACGAGTGATCAGAGGAGCTAACATCGATTTTTATCACTACCTGGTAGCAGTAAAGGATTAAGTAGAGCGAACATCGTACGAAACCAGACGCAGAGGAAGCTGGACATCGGAAAGCTGCAATAGCCAGAGCCTACTCAGGGAAGCTCTCGCAACTTTTGGCACAGAACCCACCCCCTCCCGATGAAGATCCTGATGCGCAGTGGAAACCCATTTCCAAATATAAAAACTGCCGCAACAACCGTACTTGGTTTCGAAAAACCGCTTCGCAATAAACCATGGGACGATGAAGAGTGTCGCATTGCAAATGATGAAAAGAACGCTGCACGTATGGCAATGCTTCAGTTAATTGCAACGCGAGCTGAAACTGAGCGGTATAGGTAGAAAAGAAAGGAGGTAAACCTTCTCTTTATGCGTAAGAAACCGCAGTGGAGAAAGCGCGATAGTGAGAAAATTGAGACACAGAAGGAAGAACGAAGTCCGAAAATTCTATCAAAAAGTCAAAACAGAACTAATGGACAAGGTAAAAACAAGGATAGAAATCTCATCGCAGATGTGCAGAGCATGTTGGGAATATGGAGAAATCCAATGACGATCGGACAATCGATCACAATTTGGACGACGACGTCGATTGCCCACCTCCTATCCACGACGAGGCCAGAACAGCTATTGCCCGGCATAAGAACAACAAAGCCGCAGGAGCCGATAGATTACCAGCGGAGCTGTGTAAGGAACATTTGGTTAGATGAATGCATGCCTGACAATTGGAGTCTCAGTGTACTATGTCCCATATTTAAAAAAGGTGACCCGAGTCTCTGCCTACTACCGTGGAATAAGCCTTTTATCCATAGCATATAAGGTTCTATCAAGTATAATGTGCAAAAGACTAAAACCAATTATCGCTGACCTGATTGGACCATACCAGTGTGGCTTTAGGCCTGGAAATCGACAGCCGGCCAGATTTTCACGCTACGCCAAATCCTGGAGAAGACCCACGAAAAACAAATCTATTATAAGGCGGCTTTCGATAGCCCGATACGGGGGAAACTCTACAAAGCAATGTCTGAGTTTGGTATTCCTGCAAAACTCATACGCCTTTGCAGGATGACCCTGACGAACACCAAATCCGCATTGAAAGTTGGTAAGGATCTTACCGAACCTTTCGAAACTAAGCGAGGCCTCATCTCTTTATCTTAATAGAGATTATTCTGAGAAAAGCTGCATGAACATGAATAGAACCATCAGCAGCAAAAGTCACATGCTGCTCGCGTATGCTGATGATATAGATATCATTGTACGCACAATTAGAGAAGTTACTGCGGTGTTTTCGAGAATTGAGAAGGAGTCGGGAAAAGTGGGTCTGACGGTAAATGAGGACAAGCCAAAATTAATGGTTTCAACGAGCAGGACCTCCACGCGATTAGACCAAAGCGTGAACGTTGATATCCGTTATATTTTCGTGGTGGTGGGTGAATATATAGTATATCTGGGATCTGCCGTCAACAAAATCAAAAACAACGTCAGCCTTGAGATTAAGCGGAGAATTGTGCTTGCGAATGGAAGTTATTTTGGGGTAAGCAAACACTTTAGAGAAAAAGCCCTCTCTGAGTAACAAAAGTCCAGTTATACCAGACTCTCATACAACCTGTCTTGCTTTATGACGCATAACCCTGGGTCTTATCACAAGCAGACGCAACATCTGTAGGAGTCTTCGAGAGAAAAATACTCCGAAAAATGTATGGCCCTATGTGCACAATGGCGAGTATTGGCGTCGCATGAACCATGGGCTGTATGAGCTATATCCCGACATTGACATAGTAAAGCAGATCAAAATGACGCGCTTGCGCTGGCTAGGCCATGCCAGTAGAATGGATGAAGACGAACCAGCACGAAGAGTTTTCGAAACCGAACTCAAAGGAAGACTAGGAAGACCAAGACTCCGCCGGAGGGATCAGGTTGACGAATCCCTGCGTACACTTGGTATTGCCAATTGGAGAAATAAAGCAAATGACCGAACTGGTTGGCGAAATATGTTATCTTCGTTTTGTAAGGTCCCTGACCCCCCGGGGTTGTCCGAGACCGGATAAGTAAGATACGTAAGTTTAATGACTTTTTGCGAATAAATACTTGAGAAACTTTCACTTTTGAACAACCAAGTTAAGAAAAAACATACTCGGCTACTATTCTGTAATGTTCTTTTTTACGTAGTTTGTATTTTTGATACAGAAAATGTTATTTACTTTTACTTTCACAACAACATTTGATTGTGAAACAAATTCACAAAATGTCTTGTGAAAATAACGTCAAAAACACAATTTTTGTGAAAAATGTCACTTTCACAACAATTCGGAATGCAGAACATGGGCGTATGTAAAACTTTCGGATCCATATAAAAGGCGTTGCCACTACTTTCGGTTTGGGGTTGTAAGTGGTTGGCAACAGTTTGATCAAACATCAGATTTATTTACAGAAGAAGAAGAAATAAAGTTGGTTGGTGAAATAAAATTGTTTGGTAATTTCATTTATTTTATTTTGTGTTTTTCCGTTAAAGAAATTAATTAAGAAATGGATTCTGTGGCATTGTGGTTAAGTGACAATTTAGATGAACGTGCCGAAAGAAGAGCCGTACGAAATGCTGTACATATAGTGTCATTATCTGATAGAAGGTTTGTATAGATAAACGTTATATATCGTTAGCTAAAATGCAAAAAGGCGTAACTAATCAAAAATTCAAAATCGAGTTTTTGATTGATTGTTATGAATGCCATTAAACTACATGTCTTACAAAAATTTTAAACTTCTGCGGTCAAAAATCTGTCTGTGTGCTTAAAGTGAAATTAGAAAACACTTCGTTAAAAATATTCATAGTTTTCATTTTACAAAGTTTTTTGCTTCTCCTGTAAAATTATATTGCTTTTAGGTACGCCTTTTTGCATTTTAGCTAACGATATATATGTATGTATGTGCGAGTATTTAATTGTTTTTTTCTCCCAAATTCTATTGAAGTTTTGTACACCACACACCATAAAGGACGAATTGCCCAGTCACGTTGAAGTTTCTTGGTCAAGGTGGCTATCAAGCTTCAAATTGTATCTCTGAAGTTTCTGATGCGATTGAAAAGATGTTGTGCCCAAGACCCACAAATTTCAATATGACCAACGACGAGAAAATAGGAGAGAAAAATTATTTCTATGCGAAGTGTGGAATAATTGGTGCTGTGGATGGTACTCATATTCAAATGGTGAGGCCTTCAAATGGTGAACATCTTTTTTCAATCGGAAAAGTATTATAACCCTGCATGTTTATCTAAAAAAATTAATTTAAATTTATATTTCTTTAGATTTGCGACCATAAAATGCAAATAAGAGCAGTGACTGGCCATTATTGTGGGGCATCTCATGACTCACGTGTGGAATCTTTCAGACGAACGTGAATTTTTGAAAAGTAATTATTTAAATGGCGACAAATCTACATGGATTATAGGTAAATAATTTCATATTCTATCACTAGCTTCATGAACAGTTGTATTTTCCTTTTGTCTAATTCCAGGCGATTCTGGATATCCTTTAGAACCTTGGTTACTTACACCTTACCGTAGTTCATCCGAAAATTCACCAGAAAGCCGTTTCAACGATTGTTTTTCAAAAGCAAGGTCGGTCATTGAGCGGGTGTTTGGAATCTTAAAAGCTAGATACGACATATTCCAGAGGTGAGGTTGGCTGGGAATATACAAGAATTGCGCAAGCACTCAGAGACCAAATTAAAAAAAAAATCCAATGAGTGTTCGAACTCACGGGCGATGTGTTAACACCTTTTTGCTACACGGTACCTGTTCGATTTCTATGAACACATTCGTAAATGTTACATTGGAAAATAAAAAACAGCGTTCAATCATATGATGACGTTACAGTTAAATAATATTAATACTTAAAATTATTTAAAGACCCAGTGCAAGCACATGTGTCATTATTTTCTTGCTCAATACTTTTTGTTTTATTCCCACAGAAGTCAAAGAATGCAGAGCAACAGACACTTGTACATACATACATACATTGTTATATTCGTACGATATAACCGAAGATCAACATAAAATACTTTTTTAATATTACGCCAAATTAATACTCCAAATTAAAACACTTCAATCTCGGCTCGCCGATATCGGATCGCCTTAATTTTTGGCCTAAACTCTTCGTCGAAACCCGCACTAGCTTCTAAATCCAAAAATTAATAAAATCGGCTATGAATTTCCGGAGAAAATCGCGTGGGAAAATTATATGAAAATCGCCCATAATCACTTTCAATACCGACAGCCAAGCAACGAACAAACAAACGATGATTTACTCTTACAAACCTAACACTTGCGTATGTATTAGTTTGATAGTTTACTGCCCTAGAGGCGCGCGTATAGATGTTAACACATCAACAATCTAATTTAATTTATATGCACATATTTTGATGTGTTAACATCTATACGCGCGCCTCTAGGGCAGTAAACTATAAATTTAATACATACGCAAGTGTTAGGTTTGTAAGAGTAAATCATCGTTTGTTTGTTCGTTGCTTGGCAGTCGGTATTGAAAGTGATTATTGGGCGATTTTCATATAATTTTCCCACGCGATTTTCTCCGGAAATTCATTGCCGATTTTATTAATTTTTGGATTAAAAAGCTAGTGCGGGTTTCGACGAAGAGTTTAGGCCAAAAATTAAGGCGATCCGATATCGGCGAGCCGAGATTGAAGTGTTTTAATTTGGAGTATTAATTTGGAGTAATATTAAAAAAGTATTTTATGTTGATCTTCGGTTATATCGTACGAATATAACAATGTATGTATGTATGTACAGGTGTCTGTTGCTTTGCATTCTTTGACTTTTGTGGGAATAAAAAAAAGTATTGAGCAAGAATATAATGACACATGTGCTTGCACTGG
The DNA here is from genome assembly GCA_963931995.1 of Phaonia tiefii. Taxonomy (NCBI): domain Eukaryota; kingdom Metazoa; phylum Arthropoda; class Insecta; order Diptera; family Muscidae; genus Phaonia; species Phaonia tiefii. The sequence continues at coordinate 158,182,346 of OZ008368.1, forward strand.
GTCTTTAAATAATTTTAAGTATTAATATTATTTAACTGTAACGTCATCATATGATTGAACGCTGTTTTTTATTTTCCAATGTAACATTTACGAATGTGTTCATAGAAATCGAACAGGTACCGTGTAGCAAAAAGGTGTTAACACATCGCCCGTGAGTTCGAACACTCATTGGATTTTTTTATTTTTAATAACTTATATTACATTAAGAATAGAAATAAAATTAGTTCAGTGGAGTTTTAAAAATATGTATAATAAAGAAACTTAGTTAAATACGTAATAATAAAAATCAATAATAAAAAATAATTTTTATAATTAAAAATCAAACTTTAAGAGTTACTTTTTGAGTTTTATTTAATTACTCAAGACTCAATCCGAAATAACAGATACGGTTTGATGTTTAGTTATTTACTCCATTAATAACAGTTATTTTTGATTATTATTTTATTTTGTCTCTGATAACAGTTATCGATGACCTTTATTTATAAAAATCACCGATAAAAATCAGTCATGACTTTTATTTTGTAAGTCACAATATTAAAGTCATTTCTATTAAATGCAGTAAAGGAGTCACTAGAGTCACCTCAACAAGAACAATCGAACAAACTATATATGGTAATGGTTATTATTATGGTCGTCGGCGGTGTAATGTGTAGTGTGCGCGCTCTTACTCAATAGATCGTGATTTCGAATCCAGGACAGCCCGCCTTCCATATTTTTCGTAGTCAAACTGAAAGCTTATACAAAAATTAGCTTGCCAAAAAGGTGCGACGTCGAACGTTGAGTTTTAATATTAAATTAAATGTAATGGAAATTATATATCAAGAATATATGCACATTTTGAACTCTTCTGACTCCTTAATATTGTGACTTAAATAATAAAAGTCATGGCTGATTTTTGTCGATGATTTTTATAAATAAAAATCAAAAATAACTGTTATTTCGAATTTATAGAATTTAAATAAAAAAATAATTGTTATTGTTTTATTTTACATATACATTGCAAGGAAAAAGTTTATTCTTAATTTTGATGCTCAGTGTGAAAAGAAATCCATTGGTATACAACATGTGGCTATACAAGATTTACTTCATAGAAAGTTATTCATATCACAATTTAATAAATAACTGTTAATTCCGGTCCCTGATACAAACTATATTGAGTTCTGTAAGTCAAACATTTGTTTTTTCAATTCTAACTTTGCAAGTTTTAGCATTTGGTTTTCCAAATCCATTTTTATTGTATGTTCATACTTTTTTTTAGCCAACCCATATGTTCCTGTCTTTAACTCATACTCTTTTTCTTTTATATCTAGCTATGTCTTTAATATTATTAAAAATTACAGCAGACAGTTGTCCGAGGCCTTCGGCCACGGACTGTCCCTGCAGGCTGTGTCAGAGACACGGCCATTAAGTTTAACGTAGAATACGCCATCCGATAAGACAGAAAACATATATAACAATAAATTCATTTGCTTATATTATTTATTATTTATTGTTATATATGTTTTCTGTCTTATCGGATGGCGTATTCTACGTTAAACTTAATGGCCGTGTCTCTGACACAACCTGCAGGGACAGTCCGTGGCCGAAGGCCTCGGACAACTGTCTGCTGTAATTTTTATATTTACCAACGGCATTTGATTCAAGTCCGTTTAAAAAAAAATATTATGTTCAATTTTTTTAAACTTAATTTAATTTATGTATTTTAATTAATATTTTTATTGAAATAAGTTCTGCGAATGTTGAGAGGGCCGCCCTAATATTAAAAAAGGTTTACCTTATCGAGTCTTCGCATTAGCATTCGAGCGTTGTGTGAAAGCTTTACGCTTTACAATTCAAAATTAATGTTACAACAGCTTTATTGAAGCTTTCGCAAAAAAGCTTTATTACGTTAGCTTACTGTTTGTTTCACTTTTTACTAGATACATGTTGCCAAGCAACATTAGCTTGCTGTTCGTTTCACTTTTTACTAGATACATGTTCCTAAGCAATGTTGAGCAACCAAAAACACTCAACCAAACACCACACATATGTTTGAGTGTATGTGTTTAAACAATTTTCATTTGAGAAATTAAAATACTAGAAATATATCAACCAATATGAAATGTATATCAAACGAAAGATAACATCTTAATTTACCTACAAAAAAATTTTTAAAAAAATTCATCTAGCCGTTTCCTCAAATTCAATGAAATAAAGATTACAACAATAAAAACCTGACATGACTCCTCATACCGTAAGGTAAGACGTATTCTACGTCAAAATTTTTTTCCATAATATCAATGGAATTCTCCACTTCTTTCTGTAGTAAGGTTTTGTCGCTAAGAATACGTCGATTTTGGGAACGGAGATTTGGCGTTTGGCTAAGAACTGTAATGTTGCGGAGAAGATGTTTCATTCGGGTTAATGTTTTCGGTTTGAATAGTTGGAGTTTGGGTGCGCGAAGTCGATGAGAACGGTATGTGAGAGGTGATGTTATTACCGTCCCTGTCCAAATCACGTGTATTGCCATGCATTTGTTGTCCCAAACTTTTTAGCGGCGCGTACATCAACTAATGCTTCCCGCATCTTCATTAAATTGCTCTTTTTTCCAAAGGATTTGTGTATGGTACATAAAGTAGGTGGGCCGCCACCAGTGCCTGAAAAATTACTTCAGTTCTTCCACAACTTAGCTTTCAAATGGGTGTTATGGTCGATCAAATCTAAAACTACAATATTACTGGGAGCAATTATTCCGTATTTAAAGGCACTAAAAATTCCATATTCAGCAGCCTGTATCTTTTGCAATTTGTAACCGATTGCAAAATTTTAAAATGGATGCTAGACATCTTGAGATAAAGGGTCCGCCATCTAACGTTTTTTTTTTAACTAGTGCTTATTTCGTGAATGGTAACACTTAGCTCATGCCTGATTTGACAGATAATTAGTTGTATCCTACCGCTGAACGAATATGGTTGTGTATACGCTTGAACAACGCTGGGAAATATTGCGACATTACTTTGAAAATCATGGTAATGTTGCAGAATGTGTGCGAAAGCCAAAGCTACACTCGCATTATCAGCCGCAGAGCTGATGTCGTTTGGCCACCTCGGAGCTGACTATTATTTGTGGGGTGCCCTCAAAGATAAGTATTACGTCGACAAGCCAGAGACAATTGACGCTTTAAAGGACAATATTCGTGAAGCCACTGGTGAAATACAGCTGCACACAATCGGTAATGTGCTTAAAAATTGGATCGATCGTGTAGGCTACTGCATGACCAGCCGAGGCAGCCATTTGAATGAAATTATTTTCCATTATTAACAGGAAGGATTGTACTTTCAAATAAAAAAAGAAATTTGAGAAAATATTCAGTAGTTTTTTTTATAGCATTTTCAAAACAAAAAAAGTTAGTTAGCGGACCCGTTATAAAAAAAAAATCATGACATTAGTGGTATCTTAACTAACGAACTTTTTTTGAGCCATTTATAAAAAAAGTAAAAAAAATGTGCTATTTTTTTGGTTCACTTGAATAAAGGCACTTTATTATTTTTAAAGTAAGCCATGATTTTTTGTAGGGAGCGTTTGTTTATTACATCTTAATCATTTTACGAGTCAAAATGGCAAACGTCAGCCTCGAGATCAAGCGGAGAATTGTGCTGGCGAATGGAAGTTATTTTGGGCTAGAATCATGGTGAATTAGTACAAAAAACCGTTTCTCACATTGACCTACACGCTGAAAAATGTGTCTTTTTTTGTTGTTTGGATGCAAATATAACATTTTTGTAGCTTGTCGCAAACATACTATACTTGTGCCTAAACACATTGTGTTTGCTATTCAATATAACATGTTTGAGACACAATGGTTAATAGACTATAATTTATGTTGTTGAGACCCAAATGTGTCTTTTTGGTAAAAAACTCTAAAATCAAATACGAGACAGACAACAAATAAACAAAAATGCAGTAGTTCTTCAATTCATGAAAACAGTGGTTCCAAACATGTACATGTTTCCTGCAATATGTTGCTGGGGCCAATATTTTTCAGCGTGTATGGGTGTACCTTTATTTTCTGAAAAGACGAGCTAGATCCAAAAAAGGTTTTCGTGGAAGAAGCACATCGAAGCAAATGATAACTTTTTTCGGAATAACCGGTCATGCGGCCACAGTGCCTTCAGTAGAACGTAGGACGGTTAATTGTGAGTGGTATACCACCGTCGGTGGTGCAATGGTTAGTGTGCGCGGCTCTTGTACATGAGATCCTGGGTTCGAACCCTGCTCTGACCACCTTCAAAAAATTTCTTTAGGCGGCGGTCACCTCGCATAGTGACGGCGACACTATCGAGTATATAGCCATGAAAAAGCTTCTCAAAATTCCGTTCGGAATCGGTGTAAAACTGTAGGTCCCAATCAGTGAGTGAAAACTGGAAAGCGCACAGCTCAGTGATTGTGAGAAGTTCTCCCCGGTACCTTCATGGGATGTAATGGGAAACCATTTATTTATTTTATTTATAGGCGGGCACTTCGGGGATAAATCCGTCTCTCGAGTGACAAAAGTCCAATTATACATTTATTGCGCAGAATCCTGGGTATTATCGCAAGCAGACGAAACATCTGTAGGAGTCTTCGAGAGAAAAATACTCCGAAAAATTTATGGCCCTATAGTGCACAACGGCGAGTATCGGCGACGCATGAATCATGAGCTGTATGAGCTTTATCCTGACATTGACATAGTTAAGCGGATCAAGATAACGCGATTGCGCTGGCTAGGCCATGTCAGTAGAATGGATGAAGATGAACCAGCGCGAAGGGTTTTCGAAACCGAACTCGAAGGAAGACGAAAAAACTCCGCTGGAGGGATCAGGTTGACGAATCCCTGCGTACACTTGGTATTGCCAACTGGAGAGATAAAGCAAAAGATCGAACTGGTTGGCGAAATATGTTATCTTCGTTTTGTAAGGTCCCTGACCCCCCGGGGTTGTCCGAGACCGGATAAGTAAGTAAGTACACATAGATTCCATTAAATAAGTTCCTATAAGATGATCCAAAACACCATATTTAACGACGTTTTGAGCAACTGACTCACTGATGAAACGGTACTCAAGATGACTTGTGTACATGGCATAAGGTGATCGCCCCTGTTGACAAACTGCGGAAGATTCCTGCTGACTTTTGACAAAATGTATGAAAATCTCAGGGGTGTCATGATATTTGTTGTATGGGAGCCGAACGGAAAGTCAGCAGTGACTCTGACATGTCACTTCTTTGTCATTGATGATGTCTATAGGAATTTTCCAACTGGAATATTTCTTTTCTCTCTAAATTTAAAGCACACAATTCTTACCAACGGTTTTAGAAAACAAGCATTTGGTTGCAAACAAACATTTGGTTAGTCATTTTTTGTTCACTTGGCTATTTAATAGTTTATGATGAACTTAAAAGCATCGAAACCCTTTGGATCACCAAGCATATTGTCGACACAGACAGGTTAAACTGATCTGAAAGGTCTCAGAAACTGCAACCTTCATGCCTCGCAAACCACAAAAACACAGGCATGTGTACTTGTTCCGAAAGCCTTTTATCAGGGCGGAGCTTTTTGTACTCATTCGTTTTTGAAATGATGGCACAGATTTTCAAAGACTTCTTGAAATTCTAAAATGCGTGCGGATCTCGAGTTCAGTATAACTCGCTACTGTTGTGTGTGTGTACACAGGAACAAACCCATCGGTAATATTGCCTAGTTTGGGTTTGGAGATTTTTTTTGCATGAGAACAAGAAAAATTATTAAAATTAATATAAAAATTATTATTAAAATTACCAAAATCGAAAGTGCAAAACACACTAGTAACGAATTCTGTTAGAATTGTATTTGAAAGTGCAAAGTATTCTTATTCTCACTCTCTCAGTCCTGTCTTGTATTACTATAAAATTGATAATAATCCTTTGAGACGTAGTACTGAAGTAAAGGATTTAGGAGTTATTTTCGACGCTAAATTATCATTTTCTTGTCATGTTGACTACATAACTTCCAAGGCTTATTCAACGTTAGGTTTCATAAGAAGGAATTCCAAGGAATTTAGAGACCATATGACTTTAAAATCTTTATATGTTTCATTAGTACGAAGTAAATTGGAGTACTGTTCGATAGTCTGGAATCCTTATTGTTTGAAATACTCCAATCGAATTGAAAAGATTCAAAAATTGTTTACAAGGATCATCTTTAAAAAATGAAATTGGCCTGAGGCAGTTCCTTACATATCAAGAAGAAAGTTTTTGGGGTTGCAATCATTAAGTGACCGTAGATCATATTTTTGTTTAATGTTTGTTTTTAACGTGTTGTCTGGAGATATAAATTGTTCGGAAATAAAAGAAATTATTAATTTATATGAACCTCCAAGGGAATTACGATGCAACCGTATATTTGAGGTGGCCCTGCACAGGTCAAATTATGCGTTAAATGAGCCTATATCAAGATGTTTAAAACTGTGTAATAATTTTGCACCAACATTAAATTTTAACGGGTCCAAAAATATATTTAAATTAAACCTATTTATATTGTACAATTAGTATTAAGTCTTTATGTAGCTATAATCTGTAAGAATGAAATTCTGTAGATGATTGAATAAATAAATAAAATATAATCATGGCAGAGACACCACATGTTTGTGGTGAACACAAATCTGTGCTCATTAGGATGAATTTGGTTAGCTTCGGTCTGGTGAATCATGTAATGTCCAATCTTTCAGATTTAGGTTTTGTCAATAGAAAATTCATACTTATCAGCTGACTGGCATTTTTCCCAATTGAACACAGGCTGTAGTGGAGGGTGACATAAGAGTGAAGTAGTAAACTGTAGAACAAAGTAGACTGGGAGCCATTGGTATGCTAGCTACAGTCGGGCGGGGGTTCGTGTCTACTGTGAACCAGAAACATTACAACCTAGGACATAAAAAAAATTATTATAGACTCCCGATTCGTAAATCTAACAACATAACTTTACTACTGAAACTACAATGACAAATTGACCAGATTTTGCCCTATTATGGCCAAAGTATTGAAGAAAAGACAAGAAACAAAACTCAGTCGTCGGACATTTTAAGCAGATTGCTAGGTGACATTGGAATCGTTAGCCTCTTTACCCTTTCCCACCATGATCTTAATGGCTTTCTATTTATTAAGATCCCGAACACGAATCTAACCCTGTCTCTAAATCTCCACAATTAGTAAGGGATTGTCTAACGAATCATTTTTACTAAACAAAGATTTAGTATATAATTCATAATACACTTATTAATCCTGTATGCACTTTATATGTAGGATTCACTTATCATTAAATAATAGCAGTAGTTTGGAATTCAATTTTGTTTTATATATATTAGATGCTAACATCGAAACTTAATAAAAACTTAATGTATTCTGGAGCGACAAATTGCCACTAACAAATGTTTCACTGAAACAAGAATGAACAAATTAGGACGTGGGATAAAGTAGTTTTCAATCGGTTAAAGTATTTAAGAAAAGTGGTATAGAGTTTTAGATAAGGACCGCGAACTCACTCCGGCACACTAATTAATTTTCATTTAAACGAAGTATTGAACTGTGCTTACTGAAACCAATTGAAATAAGACTTGAATTTACGTTTAAATTTTTATTATGCGAATTATTCACAGTACCGAATGCTAAGTCCCAAAATCAAGTTGGTTTTAACTCTTAAAAGCCGAGTAATCAAAATAGGATTCTGACTGTACATTTATATGGATGTTATAGTCGATATATAAAAAAAAATTAGTTACTAACATAGTTTCGATAACATCCTTTATGAAATCATTTGCAAAATTTAGATTTAATGTTATAATAATTCTTAGAATGTCACTCACCCAATTGACGTTTAACTTACATTCAGGGCAGGTCGCCGAGGCCTCGTTGATTGTTCTGGTGGTTGATGTTACTTTTAGGGGATAAAATTATAAATTTTGCAGATGACCATTTACAAGATTTACTTATCTGTATCGATATACTACAACGTAGCTAATTTATATGTTGATGGTGATATAAGTTTGATACATATCGTTACCTTAATTTAGAAACGACGTAACTAACCATGTTTTTGAAATAGCGTTTTTTTTCATATTCGTATAGAAAAACATAAAATACATCGATACTGAAAACATTAGTGTGATGTGCACGCAAAATTTGTCTCCCCTTATAATTCAAACTGGATTAAAACATGTTTAAAGTTCCTGAATTTATTAAGTTTTTTCCTCCTCCTGTAAAATTTTTAAAATGTTAGTTACGTCCTTTCTAAATTAAGGTAACGATATGTAGGTTGCAGATGCTGATGAAGGGGTTTTGTTCCGTATGCGTAAGTCCCAGAGATATTTAACTTTGTGATGGTGTCGAGAGGTTTATCGGTTGTCGCAGAACTTGGCCGAATATTCGCTGTCGTAGGAATTTCTATAGGAGTACTACTCTTCCAAATGAGTTTTAAAGATAACCTATACACCCAAGTGTGGGCACAACCCCGATGCGACGATTGGTCCAAATGATTGTGCGTTTTCTTGGTTCGTAGAAGACAAGGCTTGGTAAGTATCGCTCGCTGAATTAATTAGTACTTGTGAGGAGTAAATTAATCCTTGTACGTCCCCAAAACTAAAATAGATGCCTCGTTCCCGCAGTAAAATTTGGCCAGTAAATCCACGGAAACGAGGTCACTATCGAACGTGTATCGGTGTGCAAAGAAATTTCAAGTAGCCGTGCAAATCCTACAGTTCGGGTAATATTGTAAGGTACGGGCTTAAACCAACTTTCAATATTATATTACCTTATTCAATTCAATTTGGTGAAAATTTGGGATTGTAATGGCGCTTAGACCCAGAGAAATTTGATTTGGACAGGTATAGTCTCCTTTTATAAAGTTTAAGAGATCAATCAAATTTCATACTCACATAAAAACCGAGTTAATAAAAAAATTACCTTCAAAATTTATGATTCACGATAAGATTGTACAATTCCCAAAGAATTTTGTTACAATTAGCTCGGATTTCTATAATAAATTCAGATTAAACTCAACTGGATTTACTGTCACTAACTTAACCAAATTTCTCTTTCGCTAATTGCCTATAATTATTTTCACGGTGGATTGGATGTGCACTCTTCAAGATTCAGAAACCAAAAGAAGGAATAAGCTTACGTTGAAAACATCAAGACTTGCCTAGGAACAGATTTCTCTGTTCTGACAGTTTTCGCCGCTTTGTAACTCATCATAATAGATGATCTAAAAATAGATTTCTGGTCCAGCGAAAGAATCGCATTGGTCAGTTGTGATGCTGTGATACTCTCAAACCGGTTTCGAGAGTAACATCAATGGGCGATTAGCATACCGATGACAGTAAGACTAGTTCTATAAATAGATTTATGTCGCTTCTGTTACGAAATAAAACCAATAGCTAACAAAAAAAAATACGATTGGGCCATGATTGGGGTTGAACCTGTGTTCGATGTAGTCGAACTCAACACCGTATCTGCTGAGCTACCAAGCAGCGCTCTGATTGTACTCATGTTTTGTTCTATCAGTTAGCCACAAGCTTGCCTTGAATATTTCCATTACCTGAACCAGAGTGATAGATTTTTATTTTTTCTAACATTATCACAAGTGATAAGAGTTGATATCTCCGATGTGATCTGAATCCATGGATAATAAAAGTTGAACACTTGAATTTTCTCCAAATAGAATATGGACTTGTAAGTCACAATTTTTAATTCAAGTTTCTATTCTACTCTACATTCACCTATCACAAACTTCTTCAGTACGTTTTGAAACTTATTTGTAAAAAGGAGAGGACTACTGCCGAGGAACCTAATAAACATCAGCAGCAAGTGCTGCCCCCCAAAGGACCCATAGACATAAACGGAGCTGAATGATGAAAATTGGCCCGCATGATAGCCAGCTAAATGTTTGTGAAGTGACGGGGCGGGTAGTGGTGAGTGTGCAACAAAACGTGTAATTTGATATGCGTGGTGCTTTTTTTAAATGTAGTAGTGTTCTTTAGAAACAAACTGTCATTTTATATCTTCGATTTGCCAAGGTTGTTTTTTGTTGAGCATATTTACTTTAGCACCAAACGCACAATTTTTGTCGTTTCGTTTGGCCTGATAGGGCATTAAACGGTGATAACAAAATAAAAACCGAAAAGTGCGCTGGTCCATATTTTCCGAAATACTTGAATGCCAAAACTTTAATGTATAATCGGGCATAAGTCAGTCATTTATTATTCAATCTGGTTGAAATGGGTACCATTGCAGAGGTCCTTATAAACTCCAGAAATCGGCATATAAACATATTAATTTTTATTAACCCATTGGAGATCTAATTAAAAAAAAAAAAAGATTTTTTAACCTCACTTTTTGATTCTGTTTTTGTAGCTGCTCTTTCTAACATGTAAATCATTCGTTGCTGCAGTCCAGCACCTCGATGGCAGTTATAGTGCCTGCAAAGATGACAGTGAACGTGATACATATGTGGTTTTCTGTGCGGCAGCTACATATGTATGCATCTGTCATCGGCTGGACTATTGGGGGATGTGAACAAAGAAAATGTATGATTTTAGAATGAATTCAATTTGAGTTTTTTTTTATAATTCTTTCAACATTACGATTATGGGTTATGGATTGTGGTACGAGGATAATAGTGGTACTACTTATTGTGCTTTAGCAGCGTTACAATTAAATCGTATTGATCCCCAAACTTCAGAAGATATCAAACGTTGGTGCATTTTGCGACAAGCCGATAGTTTCCAGAGCCGCCGGAATAAACCCGTTGACACATGTTATTCGGTTGGGATTAGTGCCGTCCACAAGATATTCCGGTATGTGAATAAGGGATCAATTAATTTATTCCCCTTTTTCTGCCATTAAAATTCGTTTAAATAAACAAATCGTATTCGGTTTTGACTCGATCGATTTTCTTCACATGCCGGATTGAATGCCTTTGAATTAACTATGCGAATCGTTCCTATATTTTAGAGTCACAACACAATTTTCTGGGAGTTTTTTTCACCGCTGGAACCGGAATTGTTGGAAGTCGTTCCTAATCTTAATATGCCAATGTTGGCGAAATTGCAAACTCAACATTGAGGAGGTTCACAAAACCTGTATGAAAAACCTAACACATCAAATATTCGACACGAAAATTTTTGCGAAAGATGAGACAACGGCCAACGTTACTTCGTATTTTTTAAAAGCACAGTTATTAAATATCACATTCACAAAATCTATTAGTTTTATATGATTTTAGTTTTTATTTCAAAAGTTCGTTACATCGATATTGATATGCTGTGGGTGCTGTGCACGCAAAATTTGTCTCCCCTCTTTAATCCAAACCGCATTAAAACATTTTTAAAATTTTTGAAATTATAACATTTATTAAGTTTTTCCTCCTATAAAATTTTTAAAATGTTAGTTACGTCCTTTCTAAATTAAGGTAACCACGTGTATAAATACGTAGTACTAATAAAACGCTATCCAAAACGTACTTTAATAAAAAATTAAAAGGCAAAAATATTGGTGCCCGGACTTAACGCCTCACGGACATAACGCCCAAAAAAAAAATTTGGGCCTTATGACCTCTGTATAGGCGGCCATAACGCCCAAATTCATTTTGGGTGTTGCGACCGCCCCCAAAGCGGTTTCTGATATGTGAAATAAAACGAGGAAAATTACAAAATAATTCAGAAATTCATTCAATAATTAGGAAAAATTCACACACATATACTCAAGTATACAAATTAAATGTAAATGTCTTCGACGAATCCAACAATTTGTCGGCGCTTGGCAGTAATGGAACCAACATCCCTTTAGACGCGCTTCGGGAAATATTTTCAAAATCGCATTTCGAAGTGCTTTTTCGAAGTCTGTTGTGAATGTCATGGGCTTCAATTGCAACAGATTTGCGTCAATATACTGAAAGACGTGTTCATAAGCCTTTTGAGTTTTTCTTGACATGAGTACAAACGCGAACGGGAAGACCTGCAATTATTTGTATCAGCGTCATAGTACGTTGTCATACCTTTATCTAGACATGTAAGATATGAATAGTAATTGTGGATAGTATAAAGTGGGAAAATGGTGTGGACGATAGCGCCGCAGGCAAAAATGGGGGTTTGAAATAAAAATCGGGCGCTTAATTCGAAACGTTCACCTTCTATCATCACGCTCTAATTACCGTGCAGAAGAACGTGGAGGTATTGACGCCTGGTGAGTGGTGCTGTACTGCAGTAAAAGTCAGTAGTTCAATGGATACGATTTATAGACGGGCGGCAAGTACTGGTAGACTACTCACAAATACTGTACTCGTTTTTTTAAGCCGGCAACACTACCAAAATATACATAAGTTGGCAACGCTCTTAATAGCTGTTAACAATTGTTTGATTGTGAAATTGATGTTTAGATGTGAAAAAAATTGTGTCGGAAATCCTTGATTAAAACAAATAAAAAGTACGTAAGGAAAAACTATAAAATTGAATAAACGCACCTTCCAAAGAAGAGTACATAGCAAAAGAAAAAGATTATTATAAAAAAAGAGTATTTGATAAGTGTCGTGAAGAATGCCAAGAAGCGAAAACATAGAAGCAAAAGTTTGTGAAATCAGCGTCATGTGCGAAAATGACAGTCTAATGAAATGCATTTTTTCCAGTTTTTTATTTTATATTTTAATACCTCTTTCAATAAATAATGAAAATAAACGTATACGTTTATACATATTCAAACAAAAGTCTGTATTCGTTAATTTTTCTCAATACCAATTTACCAACAAACTACTTACTCGTGGATTGCTTCAAAGGCGATTGGCGGAAAGGTGCTCCCAAAGTCTGCACTCTTGGACTACTCCGAAAGCGATAGAAAAGCGAGTGCTGGTTTTCGTATCACAGTCCAGTGTTAAAATGAGCACTTGAAAGCATTAACGGGGAAATGAAGAGAGAGTAGTCGCTATCGCTTGGTGAGTACTTGAACAGTAGTCCTGCACTACTAATTTCTTCTGGAGGGTACTTTCGCACTGTTTCAATAGCTACACGACAATGGCAAAAATGACTCAGGAATGCACCAAACATTGCTTCTTCAAACGCCCTGCAAAGGTACCGCTTAAAATCACAAGCACCCTACTTCATTGGGTTGGCCATTCGTTTTCACACCATAGGTTAGTAGGTCATGCCTACAACGCAGGGTCTCTGAGGTGTTCCAAACATAACGACTAACCAGCATGTAGCACCATTATATGATGTAGGGTGCTATTATTGTTATTCCGTTGTGGTAATATTTGTTCAACGTAATTCTTTTCATAAATGACATTTCGCACAAAAAAATGTGTACGTCAATGTTTTTTTGGGCGATATGTCATTTTATTTTGGGTCTTATGTCATTGCTATTGGGCGATATGTCATTGTAGTAATTAGGGTTTTGTGCAATTTGACATATTTGGGCGTTATGTCATTTTAGTTTTTGGGCGAAATGGCGGTACCCCCTCTGTTTATTGCAGACTTTCCCACTTGCGACAACACAGTAATGGCTACATTCGTAGATGACACAGTACTATTGTCAAACACCATGACACAACAACGGCAACACAAAATCTTCAAATCCACTTGGATAAAATTCAGAATTGGTGTCAGTCGTGGAAACTCAACGTCAACGGAATCAATTCAGTGCATGTAACTTTCACGCCGAGATTGGAACATGTCCACATGTACTAATGGACAATACAGCAATACCTCAATCGGACACTGCTAAATATCTTGGCAGTCACTTAGATAGACGTCTAATATGGCAGAAACACATACTAACAAAAAGGAACCAACTTGGTATTAAACTAACGTCTATGCACTGGCTTATTGGCCGAATTTCGAAACTCCTATTGGACAATAAGCTACTATTGTACAAGACAATTATTATACCAATATGGACCCACGGTGCAGAACTGTGGTGCTCAGACAAAGAGATCGACAAAATCAACCAACGTTACGCTTTAAGACTGTCTTCGCACACTAATGTCTTAGCATGAAATCTTCTAGAAGTAACTTCACAAAGCAGAGTACTTAAAAGATTCAAACTCACGCATCTAGTCAGCACTCGATGATATAAAACCCAACATTCATATTCATAATCATTCACGCACTCACTTCTTTATAAGGACAAATTTATAACCTCAATTTTGAGATTTACAGCAAGATATTGCTAGTTTTTCATACAAACCTTGTCCTGAAAATTATAAACACAACACAAATAGAATTAGGCAAATCGGTATGTAATAATCAAGTTATGACGCGGGAAAGAAATGCGTTTGAGTGAATAGTGTCGACTTTTTTTGTTCTCTTCTACTAGGGTTGCCAAATTACGGGGTTTTTTCTTCTCTACCGTACATCCTTTTTGAGTAAAATTACAATCAAGATATAGCGCTAGAGAGAAATGCGTTTGAATGAATCTTGTCGACTTTTTGGTTCTATTTTGCGAGGATTGCCAAATTACTTCTGGTCGTCTACTTCTTGATCGTCTTTGTAACAAAGAGGATGTACAGGTAGAGAAGAAAAAATGTGTAATTTGGAAACCCTCGTAGAAGAGAAGCAAAAAGTCGACGCGATTTATTCAAACGCATTTCTGTCTCTCTTGATTATTTCATACTTTTTACTTACTTTATGTAATTTTGTTTAAACATTAGTGGAATATCAAGTTAAATACTATTGAAATATTCAAATTAGAGAGTAGAGAAACGAGGCGCTTCACTCGTTTTCTTTGTTGGCATTACACTCCATGAGTAAATTTACTTCTCTACGTATAGTTATATACAATTTGTATAGTTATGTACAATACTATTTGTATAGTTACATACGATATTCAATGAAGAGAGTAAGAGACAGAGAGAGAGAGAGAGAGAGAGCGCGAGAAACGTAACGCGAGAGAAACTTTGACTGTGTACCTTAGTAAATATTTTTTTTAATAAATACAAAAATAATTTTGCAAAAAAAGTTAGCATTTTTCTTAAAAAAAACGGTTTTACCCAACTAATTCCTACAATCGGTTTTTCAAAAAGTTTGTTAAACGAACAAACCGCAATCTGGGTTTTGAGGAAGCGTATATTTCCAAAAATTTGAAACTGGTTTTATTTTTCGAGGGGTTTCAATGTAATGCCACGCCCTTATTTCTTCCGCCCCTAATCCGAACTCAGAAACCCCAATTATAGCGATTGTCTGTAATAGGAGTATCCACGCCAAGTTTCAGGATTCTAGGACCACCCGTTTGGTCAGAATGCTTATACGTCCGACTTAGTGCCACGCCTATTTCTTAGGTCCCCAATTTAGATATTCAAAAAACCCATATTAGCTGAAGTCTACTTCATTAGGGGAAGAACACCCACACAATTTGGTTAATCCTTACTACAGTCGTCTATAGAGGAACATGCTCTCCAAATTTCATGATTATAGGCTCAGGAAATTGGTCAAAACTGCCATTTCTCCGATTTATTTCCACGCCCATTTCTATCGCCCATAATTGGAATTTCGAAAAAACCTTAATTTACTACTTTTATTTTCTAAAGGAATATCCACACCAAATTTTATGCTTCCAGAATGACGCGTTTGATCAAAATCGCAATTTCTCTGATTTAGTGCCACACCCATTTTTACCGTCCCCAATTAGAATTTGCAAATATCCCTTCTTAGCCGACGTCTACTACATAAGGGGAACAATCACCGTAAATTTCATCATCCTATCTACAGCTGTTTGGTCAGGGCCCTGATGAATCATCCACATACATACATAAATAGATGAAGGGAGTAGCCAACAACTGTGAAAGGATTCTTGGAAATTTGTATTGGCAGTAGTTGGCGTCCATTGTCAGGACAACTGCATGGAAACGATGCCCTCGAGGTCACACGCAGCCTTTTCTGACACAAGAGCTGTATTATGTTTTGTGAAATAAAGGACAAAATGATGAACAAGAAATTATTGCAGTAAATTCACCATGGACCATTCGGATATGTTGAAGAATTTCAACTGTACTTTTCTTTACTGGCCGCTTGTTCGGTAAAATTGAGAATAAATTGAAGACATCATTGGACTACGCGAGCAGATAAAGCGTGAGTGACATAACTAGCGTACACGTGCCACTGATGAGTTATTCTGAGTGATACCTGACTCTGAGGCCAGTAGTTCTAAGTGATGCCTTAAGGTCCAATTAGTCTTGACGGTTGACGTTCTACTCAATATTGCGCGGTTAGTTATGACGGTTAGACGGTAGAAACACAAAACAAAAAAAAACTGATCGAAGTGCATTTGTACAAAATATAATTTGCATGCATGAGTTTTGTGTTAAAAAGTGATTGTGTCAAATAAAAAAATTTAAAATAAAAAGAAAAATTTGGTTGCCGTGTAATTGTGTATTGCCGCGCACAAAATGTCGAAGTAAAAGCTATCACAATAACAGCTGATCGGTCTTGACGGTTGATTCTGCAACCTGCAGAAGTCTACCGTCGTTAACCGTCAATTTTAGTTGCCTCTCTCTAACACATGCAAAATGCAACCCCAACTCAAACAACTGACCGTCAACCGTCAAGACTAATTGGACCTTTATTTATGTAAATCAATACCAACAGTAAAATGTAATTCAGGCAGTGACCGTGTTCAGGTCTCAGGCAAGGGGACACCCTATCGTGTGATCTGTTTAACATCTTGGCGGAGATCATTATGAGAAAAGCTGCAGTCAACACCAATAAACCATCATCAGTAAAAGTCACATGCTGCGCACAATTAGAGATGTTACTGCAGTGTTTTTGAGAATTGAGAGGTAGTGAGAAAAATTAAAGTAAATGAGGACAATAAAAAATCAATGGTTTCAACGAGCAGGACCTCCATGCGATTAGACTAAAGAATGAACGTTGATAATCGTTATAATTGCGAGGTGATGGACGAATTTATATACATACTTCGCATCTGCCGTAAACAAAAACAACAAAGCCAGCCACGATATCAAGCGGAGTAGTGCGCTTGCGAATATATGTTATTTTGGGCTAATACCCTTTTCACATTTACCGCGTTTCAGCTGAAACGCCGGCGTTTCGCTCTCTTTCGATGATTTCAGCGAAACACACTTTAATTGGCACTTATTTCCATACAAAAAAACGCAAACATTATGCTCTTTTTACTGTAGTTTGTTTGCAACCACAGTAAAAATGCGAGAGAGCACAGTGTTGTACTCCAATAGTAGTTAAAAACAGGAGTAAAATGAAAAAATTTCCATTGCTAGTTCAAAGCAAATGTCAGAAAAATGAGGGAAAACAAATCTGTTTGTTTACATTTCTAGTTTGCTTTGTGCAATGTGATTTATGAATATAATCATTTATATCTTTGAATGCATTCAGTGCTTTATCATACAATGATATAAATTCTAATATTTAGGGAGTTCACATGGTGTACTATTGTATTGTATTTATCGTATATGCTAAAATAATACAACAGTTGTAAATATGTTGTTGGTATTCTTCATGTAAATATATTTTACGACTATACAACCTGAGCATGTCTGTTTTTCCAGTGTACTATGTTGTATGTTCAGTGTCAGCTGTTTTTTGTTTACTATTTAATCAGATATATTGTTGTGTTTTGAAGAAATTTTGCATTTTTCTACAACATTAACTCAAGAATTCATTTTAATTGGGAAAAAAATAAAAATAAAGGAAATTGAACAAATGGAAGGAGAAGAAACTACTTCGGTAAGTTTTTGTGCACAAACTTTTCACACAAAACCGTAAAATTTTTATCTTTTTCGCTTCTTGTTGGCATTTTTTAATTTTTTTTAATAATTTTCTTTTGTTGCTTGACGTTCATTTGACGTTTTTATGACTTATGATTTAGCACATACAACATGCTGCTCACATGCATAAGTCATATGTACTAATTTGTTAAATATGACTTTACGACTTACGACTTTAGGAGACCATGTGAATTCCCTAATTATAAAAATTACATTAATTTTTTGATATTATTTTATATTTCTTTATTCACAAATGTGCGTTTGTGTTGTTTACAGTCAATACAGAAAACACAAAACAGAAATGAGAAATGTGGCATGAAACCACAGTAGTTAACAAAAGCACAATGTGAACACCATGGTTTCGAAATGATCTCAAGAGAGCGAAACGCCGGCGTCCCAGCTGAAACGCGGTAAATGTGAATAAGCTATAAGCAAGCATTTTAGAGAAGCACTTTAGAGAAGTACATTGACATAGTTAAGCGACCATGTCAGTAGAATGGATGAAGACGAACCAGCTAGAGGGCACGGTAGGCAGGAAGCATCGATAGGCTGCACAAAAACAAAAAAATATAAAAAAAAAACAAAAAAATCTAACAAAACAAAAAACATAAAATAAATAGAAAAAAGAGGTACAAAGTAAGTT
Source organism: Phaonia tiefii (assembly GCA_963931995.1). Taxonomy (NCBI): domain Eukaryota; kingdom Metazoa; phylum Arthropoda; class Insecta; order Diptera; family Muscidae; genus Phaonia; species Phaonia tiefii. Next base: position 158,200,762 of record OZ008368.1, read on the forward strand.
GCCTCCACGTGGTGTACCTTGGAAAGGATTAAAATCGGCTAAAAACTTACGTAAGATTCTTTATTATTCTCTTGCATAATAAAAATTCAAACGAGATTATACTTTTAATATTTATTCCAAATTGTCCCGATCTGAAATATAAAAATATGAATAACTTTTGAAAAGGAGCAAGTAGGATTTCAATTCCAACGGATTTTGCACTTATAATCATCAACAAATACAACCCTGCTTGCAGTTTTTGTCGACATTTTTGTGCAACCTAAGGGGTTTCGAAACCGAACTCGAAGGAAGATGAAAAATAGGAACACCGAGACTTCGCTGGAGGGATCATGTTGACGAATCACTTGGCATTACCAACTGGAGAGATAAAGCAAAAGATCGGACTGGTTTATATCTTCGTTTCCAAGGTTTCTGACCCACGGTTTTGTTCGAGAACGGATACGTAAGTACATAATTGTTATAAACCAAACTTTCATGCAATAAAATATTATTAAGAAAGTTTGTACCGTTTAAGATTTATTAAAAAAAACTTCGGTTTGGAACATATAAATCACCCTGTATATACAGCTGTTGCATAAATATAGTGCTTGCCACAAATATTCTTTAATACACCTTGTGAATACCCTGATTATCCCGTAGATGAAAAAGTTCCAAGCCTCTTAACCAGGTGATTTTTGAATGTAGTGATATTTTTCAACCTAAATATCAAGCTGCCCCCCCCCCCTAGAGTTAAAATCCTGCGTACGGAACTTATCCTAAACCTCCGTTTTTTTCTAATTCAAATATATATCAAAAGTACAGGTAGGTTTTTAAATCATATGTTATTTTGACACATAGATTTTTTCTGTTCGAAATATTGACTATCAGTCGGTATCATACCTCCGCGGACCAAAATGAGTCGCTGTACGCTTGAACATCTTTGGGAAATATTGCAAAGTTTTGTCCAAAGTGAGTGCTGTGTGGCCCAAACTATGCGTTTGTTGAAATGAAGTTTTGGCCGAAATGAAGCACCCACCGAGCGTGCTATACGCAAGTTTGTGCAAAAAGTTCGTGAAACTGTCTTGCTAGTGGGCGAGAAGCCAATGCAACTACAGAGAGTGCCAGTTTGGTGTGGATTTTGGAGTGGTGGCATCATTGTCTCATTTTTTCCGAAAATGCTGGTGGAAACGCCATTTCAGTCAACGGCTAGCGATACAGAGCCATGATTACGGTAATTTTATGGGCTGAAAGGGAAGATATTGGATAATCTTTGGTTTCACCAGGATGGCGTACCATGTCACACAGGTCATCAGATAATCGATCTTTTGCGCACTAATTCCGGTAATCATGTTATCAGCCGTCTTGCCGATGCCAATTGAACGCCCCACAGCTGCGATTTGACCCCTTTAGACTTTTTCTTGTGAGGTGCTGTTAAAGACCGACGCTATGCGTATAATCCAGAAACGGTCTATATCTAATACCGTGCTAATATCGTCCGAGCCACTGCTGAGATAGAACCAGAAACCGTCAACAAAGTCTCGGAAAATAGGACTGACAGGATGAGCTAATGCGAAGTCGTATGAATGAAATCGTGTTCCATAAATAATGAAAATATTTAATATTTCTAATAAAGCCATAATATACCAAAATAAATGAAGTTTAGTTCATTTTCTTTCATTTTTAAAAAGATTCCTATTTGGACCCTGTGTATATGATCAAAGAAATATAAATTGTACTGGCGGACTCGGCCGACGTTGTCCTGCATAATATTTCAAGCGATTTGTATGGGAGGTACCACGCCCCTTTGTCCAATTGGACCGAATAGTAAATCTAAACCACCCAGGGCGCCACCCAAACACATACAAAAAAATTTATTCAAATCGGTCCAGAAGTTTAGGAGGAGTTCAGTCACAAACACACGTGCAGTAGAATTATATATTAAAGATTAATGAAGATGTAAGAAGGTGCCTTCGACTGTCGAAGGCAACTTATTACAGTGTTTCCCATAGACTAATTACTATACTAGACTTAACATTTCTCTCAGGAAATTTAAGACATTTGGCCTGGTGTGATATGAACCTTGGATGTTGAAAATAATTACTTAAATAATACCAGAAAGGTTCAAAACCATCAACAAAATTTGTTTTGTGTATTAAAATTATTGTGTTAAATACAACACAAATGTATTCTAACAATAACAGTTAATAAAAAGTGTAAAACACATTTAAATTTCACAGTTTTTCACCAAAACGACGTGAAAAATTAAAGTCAGAAGTTATTGTAATTCCACCTGGTGTATCTCACTTTTCGTCAAACATCTCTCTGTCACACCGACCACACCACGAAGAGTGTGAAAGGAAACGTCAAATGAGTCAAAGATTCTCTCTAGTAAGATTTACTCTATGATATTTCCTGCACTTTAATGTTATGTTTCATACACAAAACACATCACGTATAGAGCTGCCATTGTTCTCATTTGACATTTCCTTTCACACTATTCTTGGTGCGGTCGGTGCGATAGAGTTATTTGACGTAAATTGTTTTACACCAGGTGGAATTACAAAAATTGATTTAAATTTTTCATATGGTTTTGATGAAAAATTGTGAAATTTAAACGTATTTTGGATTTGTTTTGATATATTTTATTGTTAGTATATATTTGTCATGTATTTACACAAAATTATAACGCACAAATCGAAATGCCGTTGCTGTTTTATTGTTGGGTGGTTTGAGCCATTGCCTCTATCAGGTATAATTAAAGTAATACTTTCCAACATGCAACCGCCCATTTGCAACACACCAAATGTCATCAATTTACTGAGAGAGTTGGCGTCTCTGTACGTCATTACTCTATGAAACACATACTGATGGCAACAGTGCTGCCAGAGACCGACTAAAAAATTATGCCAAATGTCCTCAAAAATAGTGCCGTTTGCAAATTCATTATGCTAAAATTGACTTTTTAGTATTTTTATTTATTACACTTATAGGCCCTCCAAGAAATGTGTGCTCATCTCGCCTTTAAACAGAAAAGTAAACTTTCAGCTTAAAAATAAATATTGTTATGGTGTAATTTGTTATAGGCGGTATCTTAATTTCATACAAATCACTAATTTAAAATATTTCAAGAATTTCTACAACAACAACGAAAGCCAAAATATGGACGATTTTCAGCTCCAATCAGTATCATATTTTTTTAATAAAAACTTAAACTAAAATTTATAACGCTGTTTGAGATTCATTGTTTTTAACAATTTCTTTCAATCATATTAGAATAGAATACTTTGTTGTAAAATCCGTTCCCCTTATCCTAGAGAGGAGTGATCAAATCGTCTCTACTTCGAAAATTTCTTTGTCTGAAGACAACAACGAAAGCCAAACATAATGAACCCGAAGATTTTCCCTGGAGTTTATATCTGGAGCTTCAAGAAGAACTTCTATCGGATTTAGACCATTTCAGTCCAAAACGACTTATTTGAAGTTTGTTAATAATACAGTGCGACAAATGAGCAATTTTTGTTTAGGGCCTCAACGAAACCAAAAAATTATGAAAGTCCATTGGCGAAGTATCAGAAAACCCACTCGGTTTTAGCCCTGATCATCACAATTTTTTTTATAGTCCAAAGAAGATTTCAGCTGGTGATCAAAGCTGTACTTCTGATTATACTTCATTCATATACTTCACAACTATTTTTGTTAGTGTGTTTCGTTGGCATTAATATTGAAAATGATTTTATCGAAAACTCTGGACAATATACTTGTAGTTGCAATGGTATACCTGTAGAAATATTAGCATGCAATGTGAAAAATTAAATATCTTTAATTGGTCGGTGGTGCAATGGCTAGTGTGACCACCTTACATTTCTTTCTACGACGCACAGTGGGGCCATTTGAGTTTTTTCGTTGCAAAAATCATATCTTTTGAACCGAATAAGATAATCGAATAATTTAAATGGCATATGATAGATAAGTATTCAGCCTATGAAATGGGTAAGGGTGCTGCGCCTTCTAAGCGCTTACTTATGGGTTATCAAAGTTAAAATTTGTAGAAAAACCAATTTTACGGTAACTAAAAAAAAATATTTTTACCAATTTTAGATTTTTTCGTTCCATTTTAAGGTGTTTAAGTTTTAAAATTAATACCCAACAAATTAAAAAAAAATAATTTTTATTTGTAAATTAATTTTTTAAATTTTCTGTAAAATATTCATCACAATTCGTAAGAGAAGGTATTTATATCTAAAAGACTAATCAGTTCTAAAGTATAATTCTTTTCTAACCCTATTCGTGACTTCACATGCCGCAGGAATGAAATAAGTGAATCGGAAGATGATGCTAACATGTTGAAGAGGGCCTCATTTTGCCTCACCCTTGATGCTTTGAACGTGTTCTGCAATCTATATTTTTTACACAATTTGTTAAGAGACTCCTGCGCTTCTTCATAAAGCTCTCCAATTGGCAAAGACTGGTATTCAATTATATCTTTGCCATGCGCCAATATTTTATGGACTGTCGGGGTCAACTTCTTCTGTGAATACATTTCCGCTAAAGATGATGCAGTTTTCGATGCATATTCTCCATATTTTGTAGAATTGACGCTTTCTTTGCAGTTTAAAACATGCGAGATCGTTCCCAATCTTTTAACGATTTGATTGTCAATTTCAGTGATTCCAGTTACTGCCTCATCATTTTCAAAAAATCTTCTAGAAGTGTTTCCATCGTTTGAGTTTCCGTATCCGTACTTGGGACAGTCTACTTTTAGTACAACTTGGTTAAAAAAAGCATCCTGTATTTGCTTCTTTCTGAGCTTTTCCTTATCCTTAATCGATATATTTTCATCGAAGATAATAATAAATAATGCAAAATTCAAATGCAAAAACAATTGTGTTAGTCAAAGCACACTTTGTTTTCACAGATACATTGAATAAATAACGGCATAAAAAACACAACAAAACATTTGCAAATTTTGGCTGTATTTTCTTTCTGTGCGCCTAGACTGTTCATTATTGCAAGGTTACCACACTTTTATTGTAATAACATGTAAATGGGCACTGACATGCAGCCAACTTTAATTGAATATCGTAGAATAATGAGTAGTTAATCACCCTAAAGTAATAACTTCCGAAACTAATCGAAACCTTTTTAGTTCCATTCTACCAAAGTTGGAAAACGATCCAAAAATAGTGTTTTCTTATAATCGTGATATTTTGGTAACTAAGTCTTGGAAAAGAAACAAAAATATTTTATTTGATTTAAATCTAACGTAACTTTCCATCAACACATAAAACATAATGTTTGGTTCTATAGTTTGGCTGTAACTCAATTGTAAAACTCGAAATTTCCTTCACTTTGTGGTTTTTCTTGTACACTGAAGAAAATAAACAACTTCGAGCGGACATATAAGTCGCACCGTTTATCCGATTTTGAAACGGTTGTCGGATTCTTGATAAAAAGTAAGTTCTCTATCCATTGTTATTATTCATTTTACCAAAAACCTTTATCAAATTTTTGATTTTCGCCACAGATTCTGGACATAGGCCCCACAGTGCGACGGTCACCTCGCTTAGTGATGGCGACACTATCGACTACTTAGAAATGAAAATGCTTCTCAAAATACCGTTCGGAATCGGTGTAAAACTGTAGGTCCCAGTCAGTGAGTGTAAAACTAGAAAGCGCACATCTCACTGATTGTGAGAAGCTCTCCCCAATTCCTTCATGGGATGTTAAGGGACACCATTTGTTTTTTTTTAATTGATATAATTATTGTAGAGCTTTAAATTACACTTTTGTTGGTTAGTATTTTAACCGTATTGTAAAGAATCTTAAACACTACAACTTTGCAGAATGTGGCCATATCTATTTGATTATATTTGGTAAATTATAAGCGAAAAAACGAAAAAATTAAAAAATATTACATTTCTACACCAATTTTAGAATACTGACTAGAAGTACAACTTGTGTTGATTAGTGTATTCTGGAAAGTTATCAAGAATTTTGTGGGCTATAATTCCTTCTAAAAGATTACAAGAAATCAAAAAAACATCAAATTTGGTTTGACGTTTCAGCATTTGACGAAGTCACCGTGTATTTTTTACAAAATGTATATTAGCCAACGTTATGCAACAATGCATGAGCTACAATTTTGTAGAAGGTTGTAATAAAAAATATGTAACGGTTTAGAAGATATTGAAGTATAATCAGAAGTACAGCATTGATCACCAGCTGAAATCTTCTTTGGACTATAAAATAAATTGTGATGATCAGGGCTAAAACCAAGTGGGGTTTTCTGATGTCTCGACAATGGGCTTTCATAATTTTTACTTTCGTTGAGGTCCTAATTTCACTGTCGCACAGTACAATCGTCCATATTTTTACTTCACTTACAAAAAGTACGTTTTACATCGGCATTTTGACATCCCTAGTAATAAATTTATAATGAATTTTGCCATTTATCTCTATACAAAAAGTTTTGAAATGGTCAACCCATAGACTAATACATACATAGATACTTTTATTCTCTCATCTGACGTTTCATTTCACACTCTCCGTCGTAGTTTTGTGGAAATGAGAGAAATTAAATTTAAAATTAACTTACACCAGGTGGAGTTACAAAATATGTTCGCTTAACTTTTTCATGTCGATTTGGTGTAGAACTGCATAATTGAATTTAAATGTAAAAACACGAAATTCGGTTGTTGTTCCTATGTTGGACGTTGTTTACTATTGCCTCTAACTGGTATTATTGAACCCATGTTTTCCACCATTAAATGTTTACTTTCCACCGTACCTATGACGTTTAATTTATTGAGAGAATAAAAGTATCTATGTATGTATTAGTCTATGGATCAACCTATTTCTGATATTTCATGAATTACATTTTTGGTTTTAGGCCTGTAGAGTCACTTTGTTTGCCAAAGTAGTCGGAATATAAAATTTTCTGTACCAAACAATGGTTTTCGTATGAAATTACTTTGGCATAACAACCCTGTAATTGATTTTGTTCACGACATTCTTGCAAAGAAATTAGTGAGTATCAGGCAAATATACCAATAAATATGCTGTAAAAATAGATTTTTCAGATAAATTAAAGGGAGAAACTTTCAATACGAAAAATTGTGCAGTTTTTAAAAAAGTTGTGCTAAAATCTGCACTAAAATTAAAAACAATTGGAAAAATGTTGAAAAAATTGTGCTAAACGGCACTTGGCATAGCTTTTCAAAAAACAAGTGCCAAAACCAAAAAAATTGTGAGAAAAACGTCATAAATTATGCCAACATGGTAACACTGGATGGCAAATGGAACGACGTTTTTAGTTGGGAAGCCTTTTCTACAGTTGCTAAGAGGCTAACAGATGTAGCAATGTATTTGTAATAGCTTTTCAAGTTCTTAAACGCTCCCTGTTATTAGTTTTTTTCCCGCTTTGAGGTAGGCACATGAATTTACGATAAACTTCATTTATACTGTTCGAATCATAAAAATTTTTAGTCTGATTATCATAACCGAAAATAAACAATATGTTTCTCAATTCTCATATATCTTGTAATTAATTTCAAATGTTTTCAACGAAACCCAACATACAGTATTCATTAAAAATGTACTGTATTTTTTGTCACTAAAGCCCAAAGAGAGCCTCAAGGTACTTATTTATATTTTGGCGCATGTAAGGTAAACTATTGTTCGTACTGACTTGCAAAGCATTTTTTTTTCAAATCAGAGGCCCAAATTTACCAAAAAAAAAATATTCTCATAAATTTTACACATTATTTTAGAATTCAGCATTATAACCCTCTAATCTTCACTATAAACTAGATCCCACAGGTGTTTGAGGTCAATCTATTAGCCAAGAGTCAAATAGTTAAAAGCGAATCAATGATCAAAAATAAGCCGCGTTTATTTAGAAAATATATATTTTTACATGTGTCAAGATTTTCAATTCTTCAGGATTTGCAAAAGTCTGTTGAAGAAAGGCTGCTTTTCCACATGATCGTTATACAGTGCCTGAATAGCATCCATCAAATGATCATTCATTTCAATTTGCTTTTGCATTTGACTTAGAATCGTAGCCTCGGACCGGGGAAGTTTTAGGGGCTGTGTCAATGCATTCAACCGTCGATATGACTTGGCCCGATTTTGTTTGCGTACAATATTCTCAAGGTTTTGGTGCTTGAGCAATAGACCGGATTCAATATCCGCTCGAATTATGGCATCTTGAGAAGTTTCCTGCTCGATTTCGGAGCGTAGTCGCTTGATGTCATCCTCCATGCGATGGTACTCAATGTTGACTTGGATGATCTGTTGATCGGACAGCAGACTTATCTCCGATTGCAATTGTTTGAGTTTATTGCGCAAATCGTTGATTTTGTATTGGATTGAGGACGCAGTCTGTCTAGTTCGGGTGGGTTTCGATTTTTCCAGTGTTTGTGCGTTTGAGGCCGATACAGAGATTTGCTCGCGGTGCATAACACAATGATCCAGATCTTGTATGAGTTTCTCTTGGGCTCTTTTCAGCTGCTGGTGACGTATCTGCATCCGGTGGATTTCTGTCCGCATTGTGCCTAGTTCGCTGTCCAGGGTCCCCTCGTCTTTACGCCATCGAAGCGTTTCTTCAATTAATTTGTATTTGCTCTCCCACGAAAGGGATTCTCGGTGTTTGTCCAACACCACATCCTTGTAATGTTCGATTTCGTATTGGAGTTCATTAATATCTTGCTCTAACCTCAGTACGTTCATTTCATTATCCTGCTCAGAAGAAAAATAAACATTGTAAATGTTAATAGTCGCGCCATTTATGGATATTGGTGATTTACCTTCAGTTTCTCCAATAATTCACCGTGTTCCTGTTCACATTCATTTTCCACTGTCTCGTGCTGTTGACGTTTCTTGGCGACTTTTCCATTTAATAACTCCAGCTTGGACTGATATATTTGAATGTCACGATTTAGTTCTCGGGTAGAATTTTCCGATTGCTCCAGTTCTTGGTCGAGTTTAAGTGACTTCTGTTTTATGATCGATAGTTCTGTAATAAAAGGTAATATGGATGCGTCATCAATATGTGTGTGAAAGCGGACTTGGAGTGAAGGTTCTTACGTTTTCGGGTTATTTGGATTTGATTCATTTGGGCACTTCTCTTTTGGGTTAGATTAACAAAGTGATTTTGCAGCATTATCCAAAATTGTTGGTATTCACGAATTTGTTGATCTGCAGCCTGTATAGCCTTTTCCACTTGTTTGATCTGAAAGAAATTGAGACATGAACTCAAATATTTATTCTTTTGTTTTGAAAATGAAAAAGTTGTTCAAAATAACATTTTGTACTTATGTACATGATAAGGAGCTTCCCTCTTGTAACTATGGAAATGGAAAGGATGTGGAGAAATTATTTCCTGAATTGCTTCTCCCAGAAGAATCCAATACTGACGTCGGAATGGAGCAAATTTAGAAATTACAATATCAATTGCCCAGCATCTCACCAAGACGAGGTCAGAACTGTAATATCTCAGCTTTGAAACAAAATAGCTGATAGTACTGCCAAATCACTCTTAAATCCTTTCGGGACTACTGGGACAATACATCCCACCAATTTTGAACGCAATTGCTTATCTAAATAGCCCCGAAAACAGATTATGAAATTTAAACAAAAGCATAACGGTACATGTCAATGTACTCACACCAGCTGACAACGAATTTCACAACATCGGTGAAATTTGAGCAGTTGTGGTCGATAACACTCTCTATCACGTCAATATTTTGAGATATTTGGCCACAAAGTTTTCTGAGAAGTCAAAAATGCTAAGATCTTTAAGACTAAATTTTACTTCGGAGTAAGAAATGTAGAGTGCCCTTAGAAGATTACTAACTTTAAGTTGTTACCCCCTCTCCTCACCCCATTACTTACTTACTTATCCTGTCACGAAAAACCCCGAGGGGTCAGGGACCTTACAAAACGAAGATAACATATTTTGCCAACCAGTTCGATCTTTTGCCTTATCTCTCCAGCTGGCAATACCAAGTGTTCGCAGGGATTCGTCAACCTGATCCTTCCAGAGGAGTCTAGGTCTTCCTATTTTTCGTCTTCCTTCGAGTTCGGTTTCGAAAACCGTTCGTGCTGGTTCGTCTTCATCCATTCTACTGACATGGCCTAGCCAGCGCAATCGTGTTATTTTGATCTGCTTAACTATGTCAATGTCGGGATATAGCCGTTGTGCACTATAGGGCCATACATTTTTCGGAGTATTTTTCTCTCGAAGACTCCTACAGATGTTTAGTCTGCTTGCGATAAGACCCAGGTTTCTGCGCCATAAAGCAAGACAGGTTGTATGAGAGTCTGGTATAGTTGGACTTTTGTTACTCGAGAGAGGGCTTTATCTCTAAAGTGCTTGCTTAGCCCAAAATAACATCCATTCGCAAGCACAATTCTCCGCTTGATCTCAAGGCTGACGTTGTTGTTTTTGTTTACGGCAGATCCGAGGTATATAAATTCGTCTATCACGTCGAAATTATAACGGTTATCAACGTTCACGGTTTGGTCTAATCGCGTGGAGGCCCTGCTCGTTGAAACCATTAAGTTTGTCTTGTCTTCATTTACCGTCAGACCCACTTTTGACGAATCCTTCTCATTTCTCGAAAACACCACAGTAACTTCTCTGACTGTGCGTCCGATGATATCTATATCATCAGCATACGCGAGCAGCATGTGCCTTTTGTTGCTGATGGGTTTATTCATGTTGACAGCAGCTCTCCTCAGAATAATCTCTATTAAGATGTTAAAGAGACCGCACGATAGGGTGTCACCTTGTCTGAGGTCTCGCTTAGTTTCGAAAGGTTCGGCAAGATCCTTACCAACTTTCACTGCGGATTTGGTGTTCCTCAGGGTCATCCTGCAAAGGCGTATGAGTTTTGCAGGAATACCAAGCTCAGACGTTGCTTCGTAGAGTTTCCCCCGTATCGGGCTATCGAAAGCCGCCTTATAATCGATTTGTTTTTCGTGGGTCTTCTCCAGGATTTGGCGTAGCGTGAAAATCTGGTCGGTTGTCGATTTTCCAGGCCTAAAGCCACACTGGTATGGTCCAATCAGGTCAGCGATAATCGGTTTTAGTATTTCGCACATTTTGCTTGAAAGAACTTTATATGCTATGGATAAAAGGCTTATTCCACGGTAGTTGGCACAGAGACTCGGGTCACCTTTTTTAAATATGGGACATAGTACACTGAGACTCCAATCGCCGGGCATGCATTCATCTAACCAAATTTTGCTAATGAGCTGATGCATGCACCTTATCAGCTCATCGCCGCCAGCCTTAAATAGCTCCGCAGGTAATCTATCGGCTCCTGGGGCTTTATTGTCCTTAAGCCGGGCGATAGCTGTTCTGACCTCGTCTTGGTTAGGAGGCGCGCAATCGACGTCGTCGTCCAAATTTAGATCGATTGTCTCGTCATTGGATATCTCAGGTACCAATAGCGCAGAGAAATGATCTCTCCATATTCCCAACATACTCTGCACATCTGCGATGAGATTTTCGTCCTTGTCTTTACAGAAGGGGGGCCATGTCTATTAGTTCCGTTTTTGACTTTTTGGTAGAATTTTCGGGCTTAGTTCTTCCTTCTGTATGACTCAATTTTCTCACTCTCGCGCTTTCTCCACTGCCATTTCTTACGCCTAAAAAGACGGTTTACCTCCTTCCTTTTCTCCCTATACCGCTCAGTCGAAGCTCGCGTTGCAATTGACTGAAGCATTGCCATGCGTTCAGCGTTCTTTTCATCATTTGCAATGCGACACTTCATCGTCCCATGGTTTATTGCGAAGCGGTTTTTCGAAACCAAGTACGGTTGTTGCGGCAGTTTTTATAGTCGGAAATGGGTTTCCACTGCGCATCAGGATCGTCATCGGCAGGGGGTGGGTTCTGTACCAAAAGTTGTGAGAGCTTCCTTGAGTAGGATGTGGCTACCTCTGGCAATTGCAGTTTTCCGATGTCCAGCTTTCTCTGCGTCTGGTTTCGTACGATGTTTCGGTCTACTTAATCTTGTGCGAACCTTTGCTGCTACCAGGTAGTGATCAAAATCGATGTTAGCTCCTCTGATCACTCGTACGGCCATTACACTGGATGAGAGCCTTCCATCAATTACCACGTCATCAATTTGGTTCTTCGTTCTTTGATCGGGATGCCCAAGTAGCCTTGTGGATGTCTTTATACTGGAATCTTGTACCACTAATGACCATGTTTTTTGCCGCGGCAAATTCAATCAGTCTCATACCGTGGTCGGAACTGTCAGCGTGTAGAGTGAAATTGCCAATAGTTGGATGAAACACATTTTCCTTTCCTACTTTGACATTAAAATCTCCTAGTACAATCTTAATGTCATGGCCAGGGCAGCGGTCATACGTTTCCTCTAGTAGCTCATAGAATATGTCTTTGGCATCATCATCTTTCTCTTCTGTCGGGGCATGCACACAAATTAGGGAAATGTAAAAATATTTCGCTTTTATGCGGATTGTGGCTATACGTCCACTCACAGGATTGAACCTAGAGACTTGATGTCGCAGTCTTTTGCCAACTACAAATCCGCAACCAAATTCATGTTTTTTTTATGGCAACTGTAGTATATGTCGCAGTTCTTTTTCGTGTGCAGCCATGTCCTGTCCATCGCATTTCCTGGATAGCGACAATGTCAGCCTTATAACTTTCGATGACATCTGCCAGTTGGATACTTGCACCGGATGTATATAGAGTTCTTACATTCCAAGTGCATATCCGTAAATCGTGGTCCTTATAACGTTTGCGGGGGTCGTCAACAAATAGGGGTTGTTTATGTTTCCTTTTTCGTTTCTGTATATTCACTGCCATTATGAACGGTGGCGGGAGGCAAACCCATTCCACCGGGTTTTTGCATTTTACCTACTACCAGGATATTTGATTGCAGCCGCCCGTTATGGATCAGACGCTGACCAGGATGCAATATGTCGAACCTGGATTTTCTTCTTTTGATTTCTATCCTAAGGACAAAAGAATATGCCCGATTGTTTGATGAGCTTCAGTGACATCAGTTACCTACTAAACCTGATTTGCTGCTCATTTGTTTCGCCTTCTCACTCTAGCTTGGACTGCTCGATGAAGGAATCAATTCTGGCCACTCCCAAGTGAATGGCTATCAGATACATTCCACCTACACGGACAGTCCCATGTCCCATGTCAAAATTAACTAAAAATTTTGATTTTTTTCTCTTCTGTTGTCATTCCACATTTATACCATTTTATGCAAATCAGCTATGTATAGGATGTTCGAAAATCCAAAGTTGACAGAGCCATAGATTTGAGAAATTCAACAATCAGTTTATTTATTTTTAGACTTGTATCGCAAATATATCAACATAAGCACGACGGCATATGTAAAACAGGAATGACAAAACTACTATTTCCTAAGTTATATGTTTTTAAATGAGTAAAATTTATAATTATTCACTCAAAGTCTAAGTGAGTAACAGTGGCAACTCTTTCGTATGTCATTTTGATTTGTTTGTTTTTTTGGCGCACATATGCAAGTAATAACCAAGGAAGTTGCATGAAGAAATGTATGAATTTTAATGAACTTTATGTTTATGAAAAATTATTCATATTTTATTTGTGTTTATAGGAAAAACACAAGACAAGAAATCAGGAGGAGATTCAATAACCGTTCTTTTTTTTGTCTTCCTTAATTTTTGGCAGCAAAATATATGTTAACGGCCACTTAAAAAGTAAGTTCGAAAAGTGAAATCTCAAAACGCCAAACTCGAATACTTGTGAATTTAAAATGCTTTGTGAAATAAAAACGAATCAGAATGCAGCACATGGGTGACAGCTCCGATTTAAAATCGATTCGGATTGAACTTTCGATTAATTTTAACTTTCGAATCGAGATACATAGTAGGGGCCCAGGGCTTATCAGGGGATATACTGTGAGCGTCAAAAGAAAGTTTACACGCTTGTTAAACGTGTATTCAACTTTATTTGAATGTTAAAAAATAATAATTGTTTCAGCTCTTTATATTATCTGAACACGGTATTGGACCCTTTTTCAATTTATAAAAATATAACAACAAAAATCTTACAACTACAAAAAATACATATCGAAATCAAAAATTACTTCAAATTATTCAGAAAAAAATTATTTCAATATTTTGTTTGTATTCCTTTCACTTTAATAACAACTTATAATCCCTTCGGAATACATTTACCTAAATTTGCGGGTATTTCAGGTGAAATTTTCTGTCATTCTTCCATTATAACAGATGTGAGAAATCCTCTGTTACTTATTACTCCATTTCTTATTTCGCGATCAAGATGCCCCACAAATGTTCAATCTGACTGAGGCCCGGCGACTGTGGAGGATGCTCCAATTGTTAGGAGTGTGGTAAAGTAGACTTGCCTTAACTAATTTTGATGTGTGCTTGGGATCGTTATCTTGTTAAAATTTAAAGTCCTATCCAAGCACAACACAACACTGCGAGCCAAATTTTTTGTCAAAATATGAAGGTAATCTGATCCCTGTAAGGCACCCCAAAGCCATCACCGAACCCCCGCTGTGCTTTATTGTAGATATTACATTTTGTTCAGAAAATTCTCTATTTTTACTTCTCCAATTTTTGTCGAGCTTTGTTTTACAAAAGAAAAAATCTAATTTGATCTCGTGGCTATGCTATGTTATTCCAGATATAAATGTATTGATTTTTGTGCTTATTACAAAACTTAAGGCGCCGCTTTTGGTTGACTTTGGATCATAGATAAAGGAAAGATAGGAGTAATGACGTATAGAGCTGTCATTGTTCTCATCTGTTCTCATCTCATCTGATAGAGAGTTATTTGCATAGACTAATATAGGTATAGATACATTTATTCTCTCAATAAATTAAACGTCATAGGTACGGTGGAAAATAATACCAGATAGAGGCAATAGTAAACAACGTCCAACAAAGGAACAACAACCGAATTTCGTGTTTTTGTATCAAACCAGTTGTGTTAAATACAATACAAATGTATATACCAATGATAAAAGTCAACAAAAGAGTGCAAAATACATTTACATTTTTCGGTTCTACCCCAAAACGACATGAAAAAGTCAAGTGAACATATTTCGTAACTCCACCTGGTGTAAGTTAATTTTAAATTTAATTTCTCTCAATTCCACAAACCTACGACGTAGAGTGTGAAATGAAACGTCAGATGAGAGAATAAATGTATCTATACCTATATTAGTCTATGCAACAACCGCCAATCTGCAACCCACCAAATGTCATACATTTACTGAGAGAGTCGGCGTCTCTATACGTAATTTTTCTATGGATTAAGGTTTCACTCGTTTTGTTTGTTAGCATTTGAGTCTAGAGACATTTTGACTGTCTACTTTAGAACATCGTTTTTTGAAACGACCAACAACTCAAAGCTTAGGTTAAACTCCTTCGGAGTTAGAGCTCACTGTCCGTCGTTATATCTTCGATAAGTTTATTATTAAATTTATTATATCGATTTTTTTATCATATGTTACTGACTTTTTAATCATAACATACATTTTAGACTTAATATATTAATGTTAAATATAGACAATTTAATATTTCAGACTACTTCCACTCAATGGAGAGATAAATGCTCTATATTTGTATCCAGCCGCAGGAGTTGCCATATAAATTTAAGTAGTGTCATAACTTCTAAACAGAAAGTTTTCCATAATAATTTTGTTTGTGGGCCTATAGTATTTTTCTACGAGGAACATTTTCCTCAAACGAACTACTCGCCCTTAGGGGAGTTTCACACTCGTCATTGAAAAGCTCATTTTAAAAACTGATAGAAAATTTTCATATTAAATGACAAATATCGGGTATTTAAAGTCGATTTAAATGGAGAATTTTCAACTGTGAAACTAGACATAAAATTTCCAGAATTTCCATTACTTTTAACGGATACAATTTGTTTTTGTCGAATTATTATGGGCAAGGGGGAGAGGAGAGGGGGTAGCAACTTAAAAGAAAAATCTTCTAAGGATACTCTACATTTCTTACTAAGAAGTCAAACATTAAGTCGGAAGCTTTCTGCCTGCCTTATCATTTTTGACTTCCCAGCAAACTTTGTGGCCAAATATCTCAAAATTTTGACGTGATAGAGAAAAACGGTAAATGTCATTATTAATATCTCTCCTAACTATGATCAACAAGGTGTTAGCTATTATAATCCACGTGAGGCTGTCATCGTCACTTGCCGCAGATCTTCGCAGTGAACAAGCTTGTTTTAGACCCTGAATTAAGCTCTATGAATTTGCTCTATAGCTCTAGAACTCAACACCCCAAGTACTGCATGAACGTTTGTTGAGCAACCCAATTGGTGTAACCACTGGAGTAGGACAGGCATGTATTTCATAACCGCTGTTTTTTTATCATCGTACTGGACTCTGTCATGCAGGAAGCAACACACATTAGAAGGGGCGTCACAGGAGATATGGAATGGTCGACTGAAAGATCTGGACCATGCCGATGATATCTATCTGCTCGCTCACAACTACTCTGATATATCAGCCAAATTGGAACAAGTACACCAAATATCAGCCTCTGTTCGCCTGCATATTAACATCGGCAAGACAAAGCTTCTACGCGTCAACATGTTTGCTATCTGGGAAACATTATATCCAATCAGTCGTTGGGAGCAATGCAGAAGGTATGGAAATATTCCCAAACCCACCTAAAAACTAAGCACCACATTTTCTACACTATTATACGGCTTTGAGTCATGGAACTACGTACAATCACTGCAAGCATTTGCTAATCGTTGCTTGCGTAAAATATTGAAAATATTTTGGCCATATGTAGTTTCCAAGAGAGACCCCTGGGAAATATCTTGGGAACCACCAATTAGCAACGAAATGCCGAAAAGAAAATGGAGCTGGATTGGCCATGTTATGAGAAGACCCCAGTACGATATATCTAAGATTGCAATTGATTGGAATCCTTGCAATTGATTGGAACGCCAGGCAGCAGAATCCAAGGCAGACCTGCCAACACCTGAAGACGCTGATTAGAATCCGAAATTAAAGAAACTGGAATGACTTGGTCCGAAATAAAACTGATGGCGCGAGATATATCCCGACTGAAGAACATTGTTACAGCCTTTTACTCCAACTTGGAACCGTAGCAATCAGTACATATATTACTTCGAATTCGCATTAAATGAAAGCAATGCCAGCGATGAAAGTAAATGAAACAAAGCTTGAAGCCTTCGAGAGGAAAGTCCTCCGAAAAATAAATTGATCTGTTATTGATAACGGAAACTATCGACGACTGCTGCCGTAATTAGGTCATATCTGTAGGATGAAGATAAACCAGGAATTAGAAGATGTACTTGAATGAAGCCGATGAATCAATCCCTGAATGGGTGACTAACCGGACAGAAATGCAAAGAATTGAACCGAAGTGAAGAATATTTTATCCATTTTGTATACAGTCCCTGACCTGAGAAAGGTTGTGAACGCCCAATAAAAGTAAACGTAATGACAAGAATGGATTTGACTAAAAGTATGCTATCACTTCCAATTTAAAAGCTAACTCATTGTAACCTCACCACTACCAGTATTTCGAACATTCAAGAACGAATAACGCTGCTCTGCGACTTTACCAGTACCAGTATGTCGAATATACCAGAACAGATGGCAACTACGAGATGGGTCATGAACCGGCTTTCGATAAGTTATTACTAATATAAATAGCGGATGTGCGGTGGAATTGACTCAGTCGCAGTTTAAACGGGTGAAGATACAGTTCGTCGGCAAAAACTATTGTAAAGGTTATACCGCTGGCTTATATTACGCTGTGCGACAGTGAAATTAGGGCCTCAACGAAACCTAAAAATTATGCAAGCCCATTGACGAGGTATCAGAAAACCCCACTCGGTTTTGGTCCTGATTAAATAAATAAATAAATGGTTGCCCGTTACATCCCATGAAGGGATTAGGAAGAGCTTCTCACAAGCAGTGAGCTGTGCTCGTTCTAGTTTTAAACTCACTGATGGACCTACAGTATTACACCGGTTCCGAACGGTATTTTGAGAAGCCTTTTCATGGCTAAATACTCGATAGTGTCGCCGTCACTAAGCGAGGTGACCGCCGTCGAAATAAATTTAAGGAGGTCAGAGTAGGGATCGAACCCACGTCCTCATGCACAAGAGCCGCGCACACTGCCATTGCACCACCGACGGCACTGATTATCACAATTTTTTTTATAGTCTAAAGAAGATTTCAACATATGCTTTAGTAAATAAAGTTACCAGTCTGAAGAACAGTGTTGGAAATCGTTATTGTGAGGTCAAAAATAAGGAGAAGAGTATAAACATTTAGAAGAATAACTTTATACGATACAATGCGTTAGAGCAAGACGATTATATGTATTTCCGGTTGAAAAAGGCATAACGTTACCAGTAAAAGATAACAAAAAAATGGTGTTGTAAATCGTTATTGTAAGCCAAAGACTGTTGCAATATCAATCTACTTATTCATAACTTGTTCGCTTATTTTTTGTTTTAAACAACAGTGCATTGAATTTAGAGTTTGTATTTTTGTCAATGTGAAAATTATTTTTTCCATTTCTAAATAAAATTTCGTTTAAAGCAGACGTGTGTTGTTCCTTCAGTTTTATTTCCACAAACCGAACATTCAACAGGTTGTGGGCCTTTCGACATGGAACTTTTAAGGACATCGTTTGCGAAATTGAACGCGGATAACTACCATTTATGGAAATTCAAGTTGGAGTTGATACTGCGTAAAGAAGAAGTATGGGACTGTGTAATAGGGCCTGTTCCAACAGAACCCAATGCAGCATTGATCAAGAAGAATGAGCAAGCTAAGGTCATAATAGGACTCTCTGTTGAGGATAATAAATTGATGTTACTATGAAGATCATCAAGTGTTCATGAATCCTGGGACATCTTAAGAAGTCACCATGAAAGGCATACACTGGGAGGTGGTGTTCGTATAATGAGGCAAATTTGTGGTATGAAATATTCTACAGGCTCGAGTATAACCGGACACATTATAGAAATGAAAATGCTGTTTGAAAAATTGGAAGCATTTGGTGAGAAATTCTCAGAACGTTGGTTGGTGGCGATATTGTTAAGCAGTTTGCCTTCATCGTTTGATACGCTCGTTACGGCATTAGAGGCAAGGAAAAGGGATGAACTGAACACATTAAAGTTGTAGAAACATCCTTAATTGCGGAATGCCAGAAAATTTAAGGTAATGTACAAACCAACTCTATATTAAAGAGTTTCGAACGTGTGGAGGAACCACAGGTGAAACGCTGTCACTTCTGTAAGGCCAAGGGGCACATAAAGAAAGATTGCTGGAAATTCAAGAAGACAAAGAGCAACAGTAATAAAGCCAATGAAGCACAGGGAAAAAAAGGTGGTGTCTGACGTACATTTTAGTATACCTTGATGACATCTTGGTGGCCAGCGAAACGATTTCGAGTATTACTCTCGTAGAACAAATGTTGAAAAACAACTTTGAAATTAATAACATTGGAGATGTAAAGCATTATTTGGGGTTGGAGGTATTTCGAGACACTTTTTCCCAATTTTGTATATGACAGAAAAAATGTATTACGGATTCAGTTAAAGATTTTGGAATGGAAAATGCTAAAGATGCAAAATATCCATTAGATCCAGGATACGGAAATACTACCTCAGAATGATTATTGGATAATTCAAAATACCAGAAGTTAATTGGCTCACTCCTGTATCTAAGTGTCAATACCAGGCCCGATATTGCTGCAAGTGTATCCATTCTTGCTCGGAAAGTAAGCGACCCTACACATCATAATGCTGAAAAGAACATACTGAAAGGATACGCCGATGCCAATTGGGCGGAAGATAGGGTGGATAGGAAATCTAAATCTGGTTATATCTTGCGTTTCTCTTTCATCGACGGAGGCAGAATTTGTCGCACTCTCTGAGGCGTCCAAAGAGGCAATTTGGCTAAGAAAGTTATTGGATGATATGGGCATCAAACAAAAGCTCCCTACCGTTCTGTTTGAAGATAGTCAAAGCTGCTTACGTTTAATAAAGGCACATTGATACAAGAGCCCATTTTGTCCGAGACCACATTGAAAAGGATAACATCAAATGTATCTATTGCCCTACTGAAATGATGATAGCCGATATGATGACGAAACCTTTACCAGCGTCTACAATAGAAAAGTTCCGAACATCTGTTGGCGTTGTTATCGATTTAGGAAGGATGTTGGAATATCAATCTACTTGTTCACAATTTGTTCGCTTATTTTTTGTTTTAAACAACAGTGCATTGAATTTAGAGTTTGTATTTTCGTCACTGTGAAAATTATTTTTTAAATAAAATTTCGTTTAAAGCAGACGTGTATTGTTCCTTCAGTTTTATTTCCACAAACCGAACTTTCAACAAAGACAAGGAGAAGAATATACACATATTCTAGTATAACTACAAACCATGCGTTAGAGCAAGACGATTGTATATATCGCTAGCTTGTAACGAAACACGAATAAAGAAATATTAGGCGTTTTTTTTATTCCTTGCTAAACTGATGTTCGATAATTTAGATTAGCAAAGCATAAAAACAGGCCTATGTACTCTAAAATTATTCACCATTCTTACAAGACACATACATACCTTAATTTCCGTCGGACTTATCTCCTGACCTTCGTTGGAACGCAACAACTCTTCGAGATGATAATTTAATTTTTCCATTCGTTTCATTTTTATCTCTATCTGAGTTTCCAATTGCTTCAGTTCCATGTTCAAATGATCCGATTTGCTCTCCAAAATCATAAGTTTTT
Source organism: Phaonia tiefii (assembly GCA_963931995.1). Lineage (NCBI taxonomy): Eukaryota > Metazoa > Arthropoda > Insecta > Diptera > Muscidae > Phaonia > Phaonia tiefii. Next base: position 158,221,562 of record OZ008368.1, read on the forward strand.
CATTAAGTTTTTCGTTTTCTTGACTCATTCTAAAGTTATTGGCTTTAAAGCGTTCCATTTCCAACAGAGTTTCGGCCAATTGTTTTTGAGCTTGGGCCAAAGTTAGCTCCATTCCTCGTCTTTGTTCTTGGGAATTATTCAAAAGTTTCAAACGATATTCGCTCGCCTTGCCGGCAATCAGCTGTTCCTGTGCCAGTTTCAGGATATTCTCTTCCGTCTGATACTTTTTATTGTATTGTTTATCGATCTTCAATTGTATTCGTCGAATTTCAGTATCTAATGTTGTGCCTTCCCTTGTGGCTTCCTTGAGATCTTTCTCGGTTTGTTCTAGGAGTATGGGAGTTTCCGTAAGCTTATTTTCCAGTCCAGCCATAATATCCGATTGTATTTTACCTATAAACGCGATAAATTCAATATTAGTATGAATTGGATCCTAAAAGCGTCTGCCAAAACAGGAAGGTGTTTGCCGAAATGGCTCCCCCCCCCCCCCCCCCCCGTCCTTTAATGAGTTTGTCACATTAGCAAAATATGTTCTACATTCTGGAAATGCTGAAATCTGCCACAAAAAGTGACGGACAACCTCTTACATTACTGCTTCTGAGTCAACGGAAGGGGAATCGATTGAAACTAAAAGTCCTGCAGATGAGTTGAAAATCGCTACGGTAGCTTAGATATTTTTGCTTATATTTATTTGATTTTACATATTTGAGAGGGATATGAAATGTTTTAGCCAAATTAGATGTCCTTCATTTGAAATCAAAATTTGATTTTAAGATTGTGTAAATTTAATAATAGAATCACATTTTTTTTTTGAATCCAGAGATGGGGTCTCTATACTAAAAGTCCTGAAGATAGAGTCAAAATTAGCCCCGGTAGATCTTAGAACATATTTGAGAGGGATTAGAAACATTTTAGCAAAACTAGATGTCCTTAATCTTGAAACCAATTTGTTTCGAAGAGTGTGAACATTTCAAAATATAGTCAGAGCTTATTTAGGCGAATGGCTATTTTTGTTGAATCCAGAGATTGGAGTTATAAATTTAAATTACCCGATTCAACAGTATATCTCTGACAGTTGTTGGGTAAGCGTGTTAGACGCTTCCACATAAGAACGTGGGTTCTAGCTCATTTAGACCTGGAAAGTGAAATCAATTTGAATATTAGTATCTTTTATACTTACATTCTCTTCGCAGCAGAGTAAAATCGTCAGACAAACGCTTCTTGAAAGTTTCCAGTTTTTCATTTAGTTCCAACTCTTTCCTTATTTGCTTTTTTACGGCTTCCATTCCGGTAGTATTTAATTTAATCGCCTCCTTTTCTTTGCTAAAGAAGAAAATAGAGAGCATTCAATTTAATACGTTATAACTGGGTATGATCGTTAGAGTGAATAGTTTTATGAATATTATCTGATCGATTCAATTAAATTGTTTTTTCTGAAACAAGTCGGTGTTTCGCCATCGATCTAATTGAAGGCAGGGTGCAACTTTGTGCAACTTGGGTGCAACTTGGTATATTTGAGATTAAAAAAATATGGTAATGCTCTGGAAACCATCGTTACCTCGATGACTGTTTTTATCAGAAGTGAGCTAACGTACAAAATTCATCACACCAACGTACATGTGCATTTTAGCTGTATTGCAATGAATATTTACGTTGCACTGATGCCTTGATACGTTAGGTCACTTTAATGAAACTTTTTATTGTAGCTTACAAAGACTAAATCAATTGCTCCTGTGCCATAAGCGTGGAAATGTACGGCTGACGCCTGCTTGGTGTACAATCTATTCTGTTGTACAATCATTTATACCAACTTGAACTTTGAAATCGATCAAAATAATTCAAAAAGTGGTCACTCTAATTCTAAATTTAACTTACTTTGTTGCCTCTTGCACCTGGTAGAGAATACGATCTCGTAGTGATAGAGCAACAATGACCTCAGACCAAGCTTGAGTCAATCTCTTGTGCTCATTTTCCAAAGCTTCCAAATCGGCATTGGCATTCGAAACGCTCATATTTAAGACGTCCATAACTTCCTCCATATCCTTCACCTCATTCTGTACCATGTGCAATTCTGTTTCACTGCGCTTCACCTCCACATCCAAGTGATAGAAGAGTAAATCTGACTTTTTCTTCTCCGCCGACAGTTGCTGTTGCAATTGAGCATCACGGCTAACCACACGCTTGGCATTTTTAACCTCATCTTCAACGTCATCGGCCCATTTGCGTATGTTCTTCTCCAGCTCCTGCATATTCTCCAACTCAGCCATGCGTTTGTTGTACAACATCTTCTGCTCCTTACTCATTTGAGATTTTTCCTCATGTTCGTCTTTGAGACGTGCGACTGCATCCTCTTCGTGGCTGCGTTTCTGAAGAGTTTCCTGAATCTGCTGAGCATACTCTTCCAGCTGCTCGTTCTGTCTTTGGATTTCCTGCTGCATGTCGTACAAAGTGGCGCCCTGTTCTTCGCGTTCTTGTTCTTTTTGCTTGACCGAGTACTTGATTTCCTCTATTTCATTGATGAGTTGATCCCTGGTGCGTAACAGATATTCCTTAAGGGATTGTTGGAATTTTTGCAGCAGTGGATGATCGGGTGGCAAAAGAGCCAAAGGAACCTCCTCTGGACTGTGGAAAACAGTATGTTCAGGGTTATTGTCCAACTCACAATTGTCTCCACCTTCATCATCGAGTTTCTCGTGAGCATCATTGTCATAGCCCCCGCTATCTCCGCCGGCATTCGCTTGGTTCTCTTCCATGCGTTCGCTAATTGCATTATAATCCTCCTCCTCCACATGGTCTTGGTACAAATCGAAGGCAATTCTGTCAGACATTGTTAGTATAAATCTCTTTGACTTCCGTTTCCGATGATTCCTTTTAAAAATTCAAATAACGTTTGATTGTTTGTAATTCAGACAGGTAACTCCGAGTTGTTGTCTGTGGCGAATTGATATGAAATCAATCAATGTATGTATCTACGACACTTGCACCCCAACTTGGAGTGGTAGACAGACTGCAGGTTGTCAGGAGTAACGTCTATAAATCCTTTTTTATTTATTTATATAATGCAAATATTCAATTGAGGGTAATTGAGTCATAGTAACCAGTCGTCATTGCACCCGCCGCCTGCCGTTCATTGGGAATCATCCCCCCTAATACAAAAATGCACATGTACAGACGTATTGAGAATTACGATTTACGATTTACGATGTAATTGGGTTGAGAGACGTGTCCTCCTGCACCGCGACCAAGGTAGATCTATTGTGCGCCCTCCATTAAAGTTTAATTCATGGTATCATTCAGGAACTTTACAATATCCTTCACCGCTAGTTTTTTATATGCGTCCTCCATAACTTCGGATCCGCCAAGTATCTTAAGTCTCTGGTAAGCAAAAGCAGGGCACTTCGCAAGTATATGTTCCATGGTTTCATCGTCCTCCAAACAATATCTGCATGTTCCCTCCTCCGCTATTTGCATCTTATTCAACATGAAGTTGCATGTGTAGTGTCCAGTGAGAGCTCCACATAGGAGCCTTAGATTGGGTCTGTTCAATTGAAGAGCATCCTTGCTTCTTTTTTCATTGGGTGATAGGAATTTTTTCGAGTGTTTGAGTGGTCCTTTTTTGATCCAAAACTCCTTCGATTCTCCTTTTGTTACTTTTGTGATCATTGTTTTAATGTCCTTTTTAGTGAAGCCATATTGAGGATTTGGGCCTATGAATGGCCGTTGCGCTCCCAGTCTTGCTCTTTCGTCAGCCAAGTCATTTCCATCAATCCCACTGTGCCCTGGCACCCATACAAGTGTTACCTTGTTATTCTCTGCCAGCTGATTTAGGGCCCTATGGCCTTCCAACACTGATTTGTGGTGAAAGATGGGTTTGTTCAGTGCCTTTAGAACTGCTTGACTATCTGTCATTATGTTTATTTTCGTTCTTGTTAGATTTCTGTCTAACAGCGTTTCTGTAGCCGTGTTGAGTGCGTATAATTCTGCTGTGAATATTGTAGAATCCTTGCTTAGGGGAATCTGGAGCCTACACCTGGGTCCTACTATGCCCGCTCCCACCCCTTCTGTTGTTTTTGATCCATCAGTGAACCATTTTTGGGCTCCTTCACGTAGCCATATAGGGTTTGAATCCCATTCAGTCCTTTTTGGGATAAGAACAGTGTAATTTCGTTTCAGCTCCAGTACAGGCTCTATTTGATCACTACATAAAGTCATCTCTTTAATATGATTAGCTTTATTAAGGATTTTCAGGTGTCCTGTGTGGTCGCCTACTTTAAATTTAAATAATTTATGAAGCTCGATGGCCTGTTTAAAGGCTTCTCCTTGTATTGCCAAATGCAACGGGTCAAGGTTTAAGATAACCTCCAAAGCAGCCGTTGGCGTTGTTCTCATTGCCCCTGTGATATTCAAACAGGCTAGTCTTTGGGTTTTCGACAATTTATTCTGGGCTGTGATTTGAGTGGTTTTCTGCCACCATATTACCGAGCCATAGAGTATACTGGGAAGAACCATTTGTTTGTATATCCATAGTGACATCTTTGGACTTAAGCCCCATGTTTTGCCTAGGAGTTGTTTACTAGCCCAAATTGATTTTGTAGCCTTTTTATGTATCATGTTTAGATGAGGATTCCAGGAGAGAGTTCTATCCAGCATAATACCAAGATATTTTACCTCCTGCTCGAATTGAACCTCCGTATCTCTTATGTGAAGCGTAGGGATAGTTAATGTCCTTCGTTTTGTAAATGGGATAATTGTGGTTTTGTTAGGATTTATAGAGAGTCCCTCATTTTCGCACCATTCCCATGTTAATTTTAATGCATTTTGCATTTGTTCTCCAATTGTATCGTCATGTGTTCCTTCTACAATCACTGTGATATCATCTGCATATCCCACAGTGGTAAAACCATTTTCGTTCAGTTTTACTAGTAGATCATCAACCAGTATTGACCATAAGAGCGGAGAGAGAACTCCACCTTGGGGACATCCCTTTATAGTGTTTATTTTCCTGCTAGTATTTCCCATATTAGCAATAATTTGTCTTTGTGAGAGTATTTTGCTTACCCATTTTATCACTATTGGGTCTGATTCTCGTTTTATCAGCGCCCCTTCCATAGAATTATAGCTGGCATTATCAAAAGCGCCTTCAATGTCCATAAAGGAACATAAGGCTATTTCCTTCCTTTCCAGTGCTTTTTCAATTATGGAGGTTAGTTTGTGTATCGACGTTATGGTTGATTTGCCTTTTTGGTAGGCAAATTGCAAATTGTGTAGTGGCTTTTCAGTTAAAAGTTCATTACGAATATACAGATCAATAAGTTTCTCCATCGTTTTCAGCATGAAAGACGAGAGACTTATTGGTCTGTATGATTTTGGATGATCTGCTGGTTTATTCCCCCCCTTTGGCAGAAAAACCACTTGTACTTTTTTCCATTTAGTAGGGATAAGGTTAAGAGCGAGACTGGCCCTGAAAACATGAACCAGTCGTCTTCTCAGTGAGTCTGGTCCATTTACCAGCATAGCTGGAAATATCCCATCAGGTCCCGGTGATTTATACGGTTTAAATGAGTTTATACTCCATTCTATCTTTTCATATGTTATGATTTGTCTAATTATAGGGTCGTTAGAATTAACTGTATTTTCAGATTCATAGTTCCTAATAGAATCACCTTCATCAAAGCTACATCCGGGAAAGTGAGTCTTAAGAAGAAGCTCCAACGTTTCCCCAAAGGATGAGGTTTGATTTGCATCATCTATTCGGAGATTGCCTATTGTCTGATTTTTCTGTGAAGATAAGGCTTTTTGAATTCTAGCCGTTTCTGGCACATCCTTCAGTTCTTCACAGAAAGTTTTCCAAGATGATCTTTTCGATTTTCTTAGCTCCTTGTTATACTTTGTAAGGGCCTTTCTATAATCTTGCCAGTTACCGCTAGATTTTGCCCTGTTAAATTCTCGTCGTGCCAATTGCCTTAATTTCTCAAGGTTTTTATTCCACCATCTGACTTTTCTATTTGTGTTCTTAGTTTTCAAAGGACAGTTATTTTCGTAAGATTCCAAAATATCATCGGTTAACTTATCCACCGATTCATCTAGATCTACTCTTGAAATTATCGGTGACGCGTGGGTTTCTAGCCTACCCTCAAGGTCAGATTTATACCCCTCCCAATTTGTAGCCTTTGGTGACCTGTACCAGATTTTCTGTATTAGGTCCGTTTTCAACTCAAAGAGAATATGTTTGTGATCAGAGAATGAGTTATTCTGTGAGACTCTCCAGTCTTTGATCATATCTTGAACATTGTGTGAGACAATGGTCAGATCTATGACCTCTTGTCTAATCGCATTTTCAAAAGTTGGGTTTTTACCCCTATTTGCTATTGCAATATTGTTTGTCATAAGGAAATCTAGTAGTGACTCACCTCTTTTGTTGGTATCAGAGCTTCCCCATACCTTATTGTGGGCGTTAGCATCACATCCGATTATTAGCGCCTTGTTGTGTTTCCTGCAGTAACTTACCAGCGCCTTCACTTTTTCAGTAGGCGCTTCGGGTTGTTCTCCCGGAAAATAAGCTGAGGCAATTATCAACTCCTTCCTCACTCCCATCTGATTTGCCTCCGTTAGTATGGTAACTAGGTCACCATCTGTGAACTCTGAAATTAGAAGAGAGTTAATGTTTCCATCCAAGATTATAGCGGCTCTTGGCCTTTCTACATTTATATCATAGATTAACTTACATTTTTCTATATTAAGCCCACATATCTTACCCGATCTAATCCAGGGCTCTTGGATCAGACCAATGTTGTAGGTGTTTTTGGCAAACCCTCTGCTAATTTCGGCGGATGCTGCTTTAGCATGCTGAAGATTTGCCTGGACACACTTCATTTTGACTGTCCTGTTGTCGGAATAGCCGACGCATTTACAGGTGCAGAGTCACCCTCACCTGGGCCACTTTCCATTGATGATGAGTCAGCATCATTCGTTCCCTCTTCCTCCACATCTTGTATTGAGAATACAATTTGTACTTCTACGTTGATACTGATGTACAAATCGAGGCGATGATTTTCAAGTTGAAGGTTCACAATAATACATTGATGGCTATTAAATCGATTATATCAAGATGAGTGACTCTGTGTGAATGCTTAAATCGATTACTCTATTTATTGTTCGTGAATTCATTCTGGAGATAAGACATTCGCCACGGTACCAATTAAATCCTGTAATCTGCAGAACGGAACAGGATTTTTCCGCAAAAGTCAGGATGCAAAGAAATTGATTTAATCGACGTACTCATGTACTCATGTTTTTTAGCATTAAATTTAAAACTGATTTGGAAGTCTCCACACGCAAAGAGAAACCTCGTTCCTCCCAAACGAAATCTCAGATAACTGATGTTCGTTTGGGGACAGTAGTTGAGAGAACCGAATTTCTGTTAAGCCATACATGTCATTTCGTTTGGGAGAACCGAAAAATGTTTGCAGCAAACGACTTATGAAAAACATAAGCTGAAAAAACGTTTGCGGGAAACGAAAACCGGTTCCGCAAACTGTTCCCTCGGTTACAGCAACCGAGTTTTAGTTGATCCTAACTAAAAAACGTTTGCGAGAACTGAAAAAGTTTGCAGTAAACGAGTTAAGAAAAATTAGAGCTGAAAAAACGTTTGAGAGAAATGAAAAACGGTTCCACCAGCTGTTTCTTCTGTTACAGCAACCGAGTTGTAATTAAAACTTTTATTTATGGTTTCCTTAGGCTCTATTTTTTTGAAATTTCCAACTTTTAAAAGTTTGTTTTAAAAAAAGTTGGAATTTTTGTCTATTTGTTCAGTATATATTTACACGTCTGTCTCGCTTTGCATTCAAATAACAACTAAAAGCGCACAAACTACAACGCCTCAATTGTCCATCCAAGATATATCGACAAAGTAGAAGCATTAGAGTGTGTGATCACTTTAATGTGTATGCGCGAGTGTGTATACCAAACGAGTGGACAAGACTGTGTATACAGTCGCGAGAATGAGCGAAATTTACGTTCTTCGTAATCTTTGTTCTCATTAGAAAAATGGCTAATTTCAGTTATCGCAAACGGTTTTTAACTTGCGGCAAATGTAATTTTGTACGCGTTTAATGCAAACGAGAACTCGTTTGCAACAACATGATACACATCTGCGACATATGAGTTTATTTGGGAGAACTACATGAACGGTTGTGATTAATAAATTAATACAAATCAATCAAAGCATTGTTGTGGCAACCGAGCAATAATCGTTTTTTTTTTCTTTGCTGGCACTTTTAAAGCAGGACACATACGACCCTTTCGCTCAACCCCTCAATTAAGGGGTGGAACTGCGAATTTTAAGGTCATTCTGAACTTGTTAAGCCATAAGAATCTACTTATATGTATATTCCAAGTAAAAAGGATTATAACAGTCTTTTAAAAGGTATGAAGCATAACAAAATGAAATGAAACTGCAAGAAAAATGTCAGAGCCGTTTGAAATTGCAACTGACCAGATCTACTATGTTATACGTAAACAAATAGGACGTTACGCCTAAACGAAATCTCAGATGACTAAACTTCGTTTGGGGAGTGCAATTGCAGTAAACGAAATTCTTCTCAAATCAAATATATCATTTCGATTTACAATAAACGATATATATGTATTAACTTTAAACTCAAAAACGTTTACGAGGACAAAAGTCGTTTCCTTTAACTGTTCTTTTATTTACCGCTAACGAGTTGTAGTAACTGCAAACGAAAAACTACTTTTATGGGAAACACAAATGGTTATTGAAAAACTGTTTTTTTTTCGCTATTGGAATGGAGTTTGTAGTTGAAGCTACATAGCAAGTCTGCGCGTCTTTCTGCTTATCCATCGAATAGATTGCGCGAAGACCAACAATAATTTTCAGAGCGCTCAGAAAGTCAGAGTCACAAAAGAGTCAACAATAGGAGAATTTTTTGAGCGATAGTAATTGGGAGTCGTCGTACCCACACTTCGGACCAAGAAAAAAAGAGGGAAATATTCAAGAATAGTTACACAATAGATTAATGTCATATAGAGCTCAATGACAGAACCCTCAATACAACAACAATGGCATAATTTAAGAAACAATGATGTGGTTCTATGTTAAAGAAAATTTTGAACATAGTAGATCAATTGCTATGATTAAATGCATACTGGAGTAGAGCTTATGTTCATGGCAAGTACAGACATACGTTGATATGTACATAATAATAATAATAAATTCCTCATATTTGTTTTTAATTGCAGGACCTAAGTACAACGGCCACAATAACACTCAACCCCATAATCTTTCTCCAGACGAGTGGAATGGGTATATGTAATATATTTAGAAAATTCAGACCATTTTCGAAACAAAAATTAAATTTTTTTATCAAAACACCTGCAATGTAATACTAACTGTGTATTTATGTATAATAGACAATAAATTATTTATTTCAAACACACTTTAACACATTCATTACAGCAATGAAGCAACTTCATTGCAACAATGAAGCAACTTCATTGCAACAATGAAGCAACTTCATTGCTGTAATGAAACCACTTCATTGGAGCAATGAAATAATTTCATTGCAAGAACGATACTTATTCACTGCAACAATGAAACAAATTCATTGCAGCAACAAAACAAATTCGTTGCAATAATAATGAATGAAATTCATTGCAGCAACAACCATACGTAGCGGGAATGAAACTGTACGTTAGCTCACTTTCGATGACGAAAGTTGTTGGGGTGATGAACATTTGCATCCCTGTGACGATGCTTTTCCGTTCAGTGTATATATACTATCTATACTTAATATTAGAAAGAGGAAGTGTTTGTGAGTTTGTATGTAGGGAATAATCTTCTAAGCTACTAATCCTTTAAAATCGGATTCTTCACCAGTAGCTTGCTACGTTATACACGCTGAATAATATCTTTCCCAGCAACATATAGCAGGAACCAAGTACATGTTTGCAAAAAATTTTTTCCCTCAATTTGATGTCTGGTACTTTTTGTTTCTTTATTGTCTGTCACGTTTTTGGTTTAACCAATTTTCAACAATCAATGCCACATTTGGGTCATCATCATTTTTTTTTAATTTAATTTTCCTTTTTTTTGTTGTTTGGATGCAAATATAACGTGTTTGTAGCTTGTCGCAAATATAGTATACTTGTGTCCAAACACATTGTGATTGCTTTTCAATATAACATGTTTGGGACGCAAGGATTAAGAGGTTATAATATATGTATTTTTGTGACCCAAATGTGGCTGTTTGGTTAAAATTGATTTAAACAAAACCGTGACAGGCAATTAAGAAACAATAAGCAGCAGATCTTCTATTCACGAAAACAATGCCTGCAAACATGTACATGGTTCCTTCAATATGTTGATGGGGCCGTTATTTTTCAGCGTGTATGGGATACATATACGATATATAGTTTGAATAAGCGCATGCGCCTTTCATGGAATATTACAAAATTAATAATACTGACGAAAGTAACTAAAGGGTGACCTTTTGTTACAATTGTACATATTTTCATGAGTTGAAAAGAGGTTGGAAAAGATTTGGAAATTGTTTCTTAATATACATGATTCGATCTGAAATTATTTCTTAGAAGAACATTTTTCGATTTCCTTTGAACAGATCAGGGGTTGCCTGCAATTTACCAAAAATTTTGAAGAGGTGGAACCAGAATTTGAACTCTTGTTGGCGGACGATATGTAGTTGCGGGCAATTTGACGGTTATGTGTTCAAAAACGATGTATGTATAAGTAGACAGTCAAAATTTCTCTTCACTCAAATGCCAACATTCACAACCATAGACTATTACATACATAGATACATTTATTCTCTCATCTAACGTTTCATTTCACACTCTTCGTCGTAGGTTTGTGGAAATGAGAGAAATTAAATTTAAAATTAACTTACACCAGGTGGAGTTACAAAATATGTTCACTTAACTTTTCCATGCCGTTTTCGTGTAGAACTGAAAAATTTAAATATATTTTGCACTTTTTTGTTGACTTTTGAATTGTATTTAACACAACTAGTTTGCCACAAAAACACGAAATTCGGTTGTTGTTCCTTTGTTGATCGTTGTATACTATTGCTACTATCTGGTATTATTGAACCCATGTTTTCCACCATCCAATGGTTACTTTCCACCGTACCTATGACGTTTAATTTATTGAGAGAATAAATGTATCTATGGATTTATTAGTCTATGAACACACCGAGTGAAACCCTAGCCATTCTCTGCTCTCTCTCTCTCTTACTCTCTTCATTGAATATTTCAATACACGAGCAGCTTTTTGATAGTGTTATTGTATATAACTATACAAATTCCAACCATGTTGAAGTAAAATTACATAAACTATGCAAAATATATGAAATAATCAAGATATGATGCGAGAGAAAAATGCGTTTATTGCTGGCGCTTTTTGGTTCTCCTTTACCAGGGTTGCCAAATTGCGCTCATCTTGTGGTTGTCTAATACTTGATCGTCTTTGCTGTGTTCAAAAAGGATGTACAAGTAGAGAAGAATTATTATTGATTATTTCATACTTTTTATATACTTTATGTAATTATATAAATATGGTAGGAATTTGTATAGTTAGATTTAATAACATCATCAGAAAACTTCTCGTGTATTGAAATATTCAACGAAGAGAGAGAGAGCAGAGAATCGACGCGCTTCACTCGTTTTCTTTGTTGGCATTCCACTCTATGTGTTAATTTTCTTCTCTCTACCATAGTTGAGAAGTTAGATTTAATAACATCATCAGAAAACTGCTCGTGTATTGAAATATTCAACGAAGAGAGAGAGAGAGAGCAGAGAATCGACGCGCTTCACTGGTTTTCTTTGTTGGCATTCCACTCTATGTGTTAATTTTCTTCTCTATACCATAGTTGCTTTATGATGTGTTAGAGCATTGTTGCTAACAAAGGTAGTAAAAATTGGTGTAAAAACAGAGTTTATCTTATTTGAAACAAATCAATATCTTTAATGACTGTATGTTGCAAGCAACATATTAATTTTGAATAAATCAAAATATGCTCAAACCTCAAAACCGTAACCTTCCTTAACAATTAAATTATTAAACTTTTTTTCTCTAAAATGAGCAATTAATGGATTCGTTGCAGTAACAACAATTGAGTGCTGGAGTAAAGCATCGATGAACATTCAAAACTTCTTGTAGAACATGCTTTATTGCAGCAACGATAGAATCGTGGGGAGTATGAAACATTTCTGGTTTGTTCCCGTATTTTGTTAATAGTAACTAGTAAAAGAGAGTTTCACCAGAAATATCAAGAAATTCTCTCTGAGAGACCAAGTTTCTAAAAAGTATGGGAACGAACAAATAGTAAATGTGGTAAAGCTTATGTCAGAAATGTGTCCACAACATGGTCGTCGTCCGAAACGTCCAATATGAAATACCCCGCACTGCTGGAATCGACCACAGCGATATTATATTATGTCTTTCTGTTTCTATTTCCAATAAAAACAATTCATTTGGCGATATTAAACTATTTTCCCCATTTATTTTGACAATTCTATAAAGAAGGGCAATTTCCTACTTTTACTCGGTAAAATTCTTCGAGTAAAAACTAGTAAAAAGTTGTAAAAGAGAACACCATGTTTTTCTGTTCTCTCTTAAATTTTCTTACTACTTCTACTATTTTTTTGAGTACGGGAAAGCTTTTTCGAGTAAAAGTCTTAAAAGTGGTAAAACTAGCGAGTTGTAGTACATACGGGAACAGAGTTTTCATATTAGCAATAGGTTTGTTCCCGTACTTTTTTAATAGCAAAACTAGTAAAAGAGAGTTTCACCAGAAATAACAATAAATTGTCTCTGGGAGACCAAGTTTCAAAAAAGTACGGGAACGAAAAAATAGTAAATGTGGTAAAACTTATGACAGAAATGTGTCCACCACATGGTCCTCGCCCGAAACTGCTGGAATCGACCAGAGCGATATTATATTATGCTTTTCGTTTCTGATTACTACAAAAACAATTCAATTGCCGACATTAAATAATTTTTTTAAATTTATTTTGACAATTCAATAGAGAATGACAATTTACTACTTTTACTCGGTAAAATTCTTCGAGTAAGAACTAGCAAAAATTTGTAAAAGAGAACACCATGTTTCTCTGTTCTCTCTCAAATTTTCTTACTACTTTTATTATTTTCTTGAGTACGGGAACGCTTTTTCCAGTGGCAAAAGTGGTAAGTTGTAGTACGTACGGGAACAGAGCTAATGTAAACCAACTAACGAAAATGTCGCATCCCTACGAATAACGGTTTTTATTTCAGTGAACTGATACTAATATTTTACGAAAATACAAAAATTTAAAACCTATGGAATTCCCAAGTGCATTACACTTTTTTACACTTTTCCCGGGATTCTCGGATAAAATTCCTGGGAAAGCGGGAACTGAAAATTAACGAAATTCTCGCCAGGAATTTGCATTCTCTAACTGTGACGTATCAGTTGAAAAAGCGACGAAACTGATTTGTATCGAATAAAGGCATGTACCTTTCGTAAGCAACGCTGTTTTTACCCGAATGTTGACTACCTTTTCAGCAACCATGCACAAATACATAAACGTAAAATTGCCAGAAATTGTAATAATAATAAGTAATAAAAATGATATATTTTTGAAAAATGTTGCTTGATATTTAATGTACAAATATAAAGTTACATTTTGCCAATAATAAAAACATATAAATAATTCAAAACTATTTTGAATCACTTTTCAACACAACATTATAAAAATTACTACTTTTGGAACGAAGTTCCTTATCGCACGTTGCGGGATGGGGGCTAAATGAAAATATTTTAAACATCTTTTTTTTAAACTACTTTGGGGCCGTTCAAGTATTACGTAAGCAGATTTATTACAGTTATTAACCCCCCCTCCCCTTTGTCTGCAAAAGTAAGCAAAGCTCTTCTCGATGTGACGATTTAGTGACTTGACGGAAGTATGATAAAGACCACACGTTTTGCATGTTCGATTTAATAGCTTCAATTTTACCGTCGGACAAAAATAATCGTTGGGCATTTGCAGGAAATCTTTGAGTGAAGAATGTAAGCGTAGAGCTAAATTGACTGGGAGATTGAGAAATTGCCCTCCATCATCCAAAACCAAGTCATCAACTGTTTGTTTTACTTTTACTGGTGGTGGAGAAACCTGTTGTCTAGTAATCTAAATAGGCCACTTCTTGAAGTTTTCTAGGTGGAGCCTCTTTATTGCATATTGTAGTTTTGAACCCAATAAAAAGTAAATTTACAATAGCCAAAGTACAATACTGGCAAATCCATGAAGTACAACCCTGAGCATGGAATTACATTTGGCAGCACACTATTTCCTGTTTCATGGGAAATTTTCTAGGTGGAGCCTGTTTATTACATATTGTTGTTTGAACCGAATAAAAAGTAAATTTAGAACAACCAAAGTGAAAGAAGCCAAAAAAAACCAACCCACCAACATAGTTTTTGACTATAAATTTTTTATATATGACCACGCCCTTTTGTCCAATCCCGCCCATATTTGCAGCAGATCTTAGAATATGTACACCTAACCAACATACCCAATTTTGTTCAAATACCGTTAACAGGAGCCGAAATAATGGATTTTTAATTTGTGATTTGTATGGGAGGTACCAGCCCCTTTATCCAATCCCACCAATATTGTCATCGCCATTAGTTTGCCTGCGAAGTTTCAGCTCGATTGGATTACGGGAAAAGGGTTCAAAATCAATCCAAAATTTAATATAAGGAATTTAAAAATAAAATTTTCTTAAATAAGTGCGTTTTCTTAAAAAAGGTACATTTTCTTAAAAAAAATACCTATTCATACAATACCTAATACCTAAACAGACTACCTTTACTTAACAAAATACCTAACCTTAAAGAAGTACCTTTGCTTAAAAAAGTGCATTTTTTTAAAACAAATTGACTTTTCTTAAAAAACTAGCTTTTCTTTAAAGAGTACCTTTTTTGTAAAACAAAATAACTTTTCTTGAGATAAGTACCTACTCTTAAAATTTTGCCTGTTCTTTCGTAAAAACAGAGCTTTTCTTCAAAAAAAATACCTTCTCTTACAAAAAATACCTTTTCTTACAAAAATTCCTTTTCTTAAAAGTACCCTTTCTTACAAATAAAATAATACCTTTTCTTTTCTTGAGATAAGTAGCCTTCCTGAAAATAAGTAAATTTTCTTAAAAAAATAACCTTATCCTAAAACGAGTACCACTTCTTTAAACAGTACATGTTCTTAAAAAAAGTATTTCCTTGTTAAAAAAAATTCATACTCTTAAGTTTTTTCTTACATAAAAACATTAGGTTTTAATAAAAGAAGTACCTCTCATCAAAGACAGGAACTTATCGGGAAAATATAATACACATTCTTACAAAATATACTTTTTTTCTTTAAAAATACATTCAATAAATAAAAAATTTCTTAAAAAAACTTTATGATTTTACAAAAAGTATCTTTTCTTAAAGATCCATTTAAATTACAGTATTTTTCAACAGGCGCCTTAGGCGTGTTGGAACTAACTAGTACATAATATATAGCGAAAGGAACTTCGATTAAACCGGGTGTCCCCTGTCACCTCATGTAATTTTTTTTTGACGTAGAATACGTCTTACCTTACGGTATGAGGAGTCATGTCAGGTTTTTATTGTTGTAATCTTTATTTCATTGAATTTGAGGAAACGGCTAGATGAATTTTTTTAAAATTTTTTTTGTAGGTAAATGAAGATGTTATCTTTCGTTTGATATACATTTCATATTGGTTGATATATTTCTAGTATTTTAATTTCTCAAATGAAAATTGTTTAAACACATACACTCAAACATATGTGTGGTGTTTGGTTGAGTGTTTTTGGTTGCTCAACATTGCTTAGGAACATGTATCTAGTAAAAAGTGAAACGAACAGCAAGCTAATGTTGCTTGGCAACATGTATCTAGTAAAAAGTGAAACAAACAGTAAGCTAACGTAATAAAGCTTTTTTGCGAAAGCTTCAATAAAGCTGTTGTAACATTAATTTTGAATTGTAAAGCGTAAAGCTTTCACACAACGCTCGAATGCTAATGCGAAGACTCGATAAGGTAAACCTTTTTTAATATTAGGGCGACCCTCTCAACATTCGCAGAACTTATTTCAATAAAAATATTAATTAAAATACATAAATTAAATTAAGTTTAAAAAAATTGAACATAATATTTTTTTTTTAAACGGACTTGAATCAAATGCCGTTGGTAAATATACAAATTACAGCAGACAGTTGTCCGAGGCCTTCGGCCACGGACTGTCCCTGCAGGCTGTGTCAGAGACACGGCCATTAAGTTTAACGTAGAATACGCCATCCGATAAGACAGAAAACATATATAACAGTAAATGATAAATAATATAAGCAAATGAATTTATTGTTATATATGTTTTCTGTCTTATCGGATGGCGTATTCTACGTTAAACTTAATGGCCGTGTCTCTGACACAGCCTGCAGGGACAGTCCGTGGCCGAAGGCCTCGGACAACTGTCTGCTGTAATTTTTTACTTTCGTCAGTGTTATATGTATATTAAATGTGTTATTATTAAATTAAATATTATGCTGATTTTATTAATATACTATGTATTATATATATATATATGTATATTTTTAAATTTTTATCTTTAATATCTCTTGTCTTTGAAGGGTAAATAGATCATCTTATATCTTGAAACAAGGCTTGTTTATTATCTAAAAAAAATGGTTTCCCGTTAGATCCAATTAAGGGATTAAAGAGAGCTTCTCACAAACCAGTGAGCTGTGCGCGATCTAGTATTGCACTCACTGACTGGTTGGGAAATACAGTTTTACACCGGTTCCGAACGCTATGTTGAGAATCTTTTTCATGGCTAAATACTAGATAGTGTCGCCGTCACTAAGAGCAGGGATCGAACCCACGTTTTCATGCACAAGAGCCGCCCACACTTACCATTGCATTGAATTCCCGTGCGATTTCCCGTAAATTTCATTAATTTTCAGTTCCCGCTATCCCGGGAATTTTATTCGGGAAACAATATAATGGAATATTTTAGCAAAAAAGTATAATCCAGCAAGCTCTTCTTGCACTTGGGTATTCAATAAGTTTTAATTTTTAAATTGTCATAAAATATTAGTATCAGTTCACTGAAATAAAATCGATTATTCCTAGGGCTGCGACATTGCTCGAATGAAAAGTTTCATACTTCCGACGATTGTATTCGTTGCTGCAATAAAGCATGTTCTACAATATGTTTTGAATGTTCATCGTTGCGTTGCTTCAGCAACTCAATTGGTGTTGCTGCAACGAATAAATAATTTGTGTGTTTTAGAGAAAAAAAGTTTAATATTGTAAAAATGTAAAAATTTACAGCTTTCAAGCGTAGAAGATTGAGTTGAAAAGAGGTTCGGCAAGACTTGGAAATGGTTGTTTGTATTATGTAAAGTACGTACATGATTCGATCGGAAATTATTTCTTGGAAGAATATTTTTCGATTTCTTTTGAGCTGTAAAGATCAGGGGATTTCCTGTAATTACAAAAAAATAAAAAAAATAAAAAATGAATGTGAATAGAAAACAGTCGGAATTTGAACTCTCGTTGGCGAACGGTTCGAATTTGTGGCTCTCCTCATCAGTGCCTTAGCGTTCTAGGACAGATTTGGAAATTATTTCTGATTTTTTCAAAATACTACTTTATAGTTTTTGTACAATTTTGTTATAAATCTAAAAGCATTGCTTACGGTGCGTTTACACGGGACAGTTTGAGATAAGATAGTTGAGAATATGTATTAGTTGTCACAAACAGAAAAAATGTTTGAGTTATAAAGACAGTACAGTTTTAAGCAATCGCCGACAGTGTCGTTTCGTTAAATTTCGTGCTCTGATTTTTTTCTTCGTTCTTTTGCCATTGTGTTTTGCCTTACTGCTCCAAATTATAGTGAAACTGATGTACTCTGCAAAATTAGACATGTATTCTTGTTTATATGTATGTTTGTATTGTCAAACAATATTTCAATAAAAGTTACCTACATTTTCAAATACAAATATATTTCCCAATTTGTAAGGTCGTTTGCGACCATAATATCTTCATGGTAATAGCCATGGTAAAATGAGTAAGGTAAACTCGTTAGAACAGCTGATTTCAACATATTTCTTGCTTAGGTGTTACTCTTATGTCAAATTTACGTGCATTTTGTTTGTGTACTTTTTTGTTTACTTTTACAGTAGATACACACATGAAGAAAATTTGACAGATTATGGACACCAAACAAAAACAAAATGCCTGTGTTTGTTGTAACAATTCCTAGTGCGTTTACCTTACTTATTTTACCATGGTAATAGCAGCGCGCGTTGTTGTTGTTGTAGGCAGCCACAACGGGCATTTTGTTGTTGCTCTATAAGCTTCAGCTGTCAAACTCTACACAAATACTTACCAACAACACAAGAATGCAAAAGAGTACAAAAACAAAATACATGTGAGTGTGACAGCCGAAGCGAAGAACCTCATGAAAAAAATGAAAACAGCTGTTCTTACGACTTTACCATGAACATATTATTGTACCATGCTTACCGTCAAATTCAACACAAATACATATAAACAAACACAGTAAACAAAAAAGTACAACAACACAATACACTGAATTGGACAGATGGAGTTATATGAAAGCAAAATCAGTTGTTCTAATGCGCCAACCTCTACTAGTTCAGCCATGAACTGACCGCTTATGTCAAATCTCTTGCCGAAGTTACTGTCGTTGAAAAATTAGAGAAAGTGGCGAGGCAAGTGAGAAAAGTGTAAGTGGGGTAGTAAAAATGTGTGAATGTATTGCTACTGTCGGAGCAACACTGTCCCGTGTAAACGCCATGTTAGATATATGCGAAGATACATCGCCGAATCCATTAACATTTCATTATCTCGGTAAATTTCATCACTGCGAAGAATATATTTCATTACTGTGATGAATATGTTCCAATATGTTTCATGTGATGAATATATTTCATTAATATAATAAGCAGGATTCATCCATATAAGAATGATGTACAAACATCCCATTGTATAATATTTTCCACTTTTATATTTCGTGGAAAATTTCGTGTTCACTAAGTGGAGTCCTATATTACTGTCACTTTCATTGAAGTTTTCCATAATTCTCATTGACGTTTATTGAGCATTGTGGGAAATTTTGAACAAAAAAAATTAAGCAAAGGAAATTGTAGCAAGTCTTAATTTAATTTACTACGCCGAAGGTTTTATAAATAATATATATATATTTATCACTATCAGAAGCCCGACCAAAGTCTAAACAAGTAGGAACGCGTCCTCTATCTAAAAACTTTCACCACCCAAAAATTGCAGCAACTTCTGTGGCCGCGGACTACTTTGACGTTTCATTTCACACTCTTCGTCGTAGGTTTGTGGAAATGAAAGGATTTAAATTAAAATTAACTTACACCAGGTGCAGTTACAAAATATGTTCACTTAACTTTTTCCTGTCGTTTTGGTGTAGAACTGAAAAATTTAAATATATTTTGCACTTTTTTGTTGACTTTTATCGTTGGTATACATTTGTATTGTATTTAACACAACTAGTTTGCCACAAAAACACGAAATTCGGTTGTTCTTCCTTTGTTGATCGCTGTATACTATTGCCACTATCTGGCATTATTGAACCCATATTTTCCACAATCCAATGTTTACTTTCCATCGTACCTATGACGTTTAATTTATTGAGCGAATAAAAGCTTCTATGGTATGTATTATTCTATGGTGCTGTCCTATACTACTGTCACTTTCATTGAAGTTTCCCAGTTTCAGTTTCAGTTTCAAAATTCAGGTTTTATTGAGTACTAAGACAATCTGATGGAAAATAACTTAAACCTAACATTAATCTCTCAACACACTACTTTCTATACATTTAATAATATTTCTAGAACTATCTTAATCTACCTTAATATGCTTACAATGTTTGCATACCTTTCATACAATACTTATTTAAACCCTCTACCTGCAAAGCAGTACCCCCAAAGCTGTACCATTAAAAGGGGTTAGTCAACGTTACTACAAACTAACTACAAACTAGGGATTAGTATCTACTATTTACATTTTAAAACTACTATTTACACTTAAAACTACTATTTACATATATATATACAAAGGGTAAGGTGCGGTCACTGAGCCACGTTGTAGACAGTGTCGCCAATATCGATCGTCCCTATTCTCCTATGGTAGAAGAGTAGCCTATCGTCAACAAAAAGTAACCCGTCCCTATTCAGTCCCTCCAGGCCAATAGGCGGTCTATAATTTCCCTCAAACTGTCCTCCCAGATTCCCGTCATGGTCCAGACTATGTTCAACTAATGCGTTGTCCAAAGAGGCCGACCTCTCCAGAAAAGCCAACGCACCCCTAACTAAAACTACGTCTATTCGGTCAAAATCGACCATGCTGTAGATTTGTCTACAGGATGGTATAGTCCACGAGCCATCGTCAGCTCTTATCCTCCGCAAACCCAAGCAACTTGAAAGAATGCGTCTTTCCCATACTCTAAGCTTCTCCATCTGGTGGGAAGAGATCCCAAACCAGACTGGGAAGGCATAGGATATTATAGGCCTGATGATCTGTCGGTAGATCAAAAGTCTAACTTCGTTCGTCAGTCCCTCACGGCACCGGAGCACATTGAGGTAACTCGCGAATATTCCCTTCACTTTGGCCAATGTTCGGCCAATGTGTCGGTAAAACTCGAAATTCGTCGTGAATAGGACTCCAAGGTATTTAAGAACCTCGGTATTTCCTATTCGGGCGTCCCCAATCCAAAGATCAGGTACGAATGCCCTCGCACTACGAAACAGCAATCGCCGTTTGCCCTTGATTATAATAGCCTCACATTTGCTAACGTTCAGCTTAAGCCTCCACTTGTCGAGGTATCTCGACAGAACCTCCAGGTACTCGTTAACCCTGGAGTTTGTGTTTCTGGCTCTTGCACCGAAGTTTCCCATAATTCTCATTGACGTTTATTCAAAATTGTGGGAAATTTTTGTGAAAGTAATTTAAATTTGCTTTGATTTATGTTTGTGTGTTGCAATGGTAGGTAAGTTTTCTCTTCACTTTGCCAACATACGAGGGCTGCGAACGAATTTTTTTAGTGTTTACTCTCATATTAATGTTCACAGGCCTGATATTCTAGCTCTTTGTGAGACCCAGGTGTGTGAGGATTCTGATCCACAGGATTTTCACGTTCCTGGGTATCACGTTCTTTCTCTTTTTGTTTCCCACAGAGGCCTTGTGGTTTATATAAAAAATGGCATAGTGTTTCAGAGTCAGCGTCATTTGGACTCCGAAGATCCGGAATTTAACTCCCTTTGGGTTAAATTTAGGATTGGAACACATGTCCTTCACTTTGGATTTCTTTATAGAAGTCCCAATGCGGAAAGGGAGGCATCCTTTAATGGCTTCGACGCCCTTTCTGACTCCATATCCAAAATTTTGGAGAAATATCCGGACAGTGAAATTGCTGTCGCAGGTGATTTTAATGTCCATAACTCCGCCTGGCTAACCCATTCGAACCATACAACTCCGGAGGGCCAATACGCTGAGCTCTTCGCCGCGCACAACAACCTGGCGCAATTAGTGAATGAACCGACGCACATTCCGTGCGTTCAAGGGCACTACCGTAATTTACTTGACCTATTCTTAACTTCACACCCTGAAAAGTATGAAGTTATCACTCTTGCACCTCTTGGTAATTCGGATCACTGTGTCATTTCGGCATCCTTCTCGTATTTAGCTCTTCGACTCGTTTCAAACTCAGCCCCGAAGCGAACAACTTTTTCCTACGAAAAGGCACGTTGGGCTGAGCTCAACAGTTTTTATCAGCATTTCAACTGGAAGCTTTGCTTTCTAGATAATGACATTGATGCTGCTGCTGAAATGATTGTAAAGATAATTTTAATCGGTATGAAGTCATTCATTCCGACTAAAAACATTTCGGTTAAACCATATGAAAAATGCTGGTTTAACCAGACATGCAAGAATGCTGTCAGATCTAAAGAGGAAGCATTCAGTGAATGGTGTCAAAATAAAAACGTCCACACTGAAATGCTACGCAAGCAGGCAAGATCAGAATGTGCCAAAGTACTTCTACGCGAACAATTTCTTTACGAACAGCGTATTCGTGCTAATGTCCTCTCTTTCCCTAGGGGAAGTAAGAACTTTTGGTCATTTGCGAGAAGAATAAAGAATAGTTCTTCTTCTATTCCAACTCTTGTCAAAGATGACCACTTATTCACTGAACCGGTTGATAAAGCAAATCTTTTGGCTGAAATGTTTGCAAGGAATTCTTCCTTGCCGGAAAGCAATCAACCACTCCCCGTGGTAGATAACGTATCTGGCTTCATGCCTGAAATATTTTTTCGAACACGAGGAGTTAAAAAGGTTCTCGTGAATCTCGACGTAGGTAAATCTCCGGGTCCGGATGGTATATCAGCACTGGTCCTAAGTAAGTGCTCTTCAACGCTGGCACGCCCACTGCGCAACCTTTTCAATCTTGCATACCGCGCTGGAGTTTACCCGGCGTGTTGGAAGGTAGCCAACGTCCAGCCTATTCCCAAAAAAGGTGATGCAAGTGACCCCGCCAATTACCGCCCAATTGCTATTTGTTCTGCGCTCTCGAAAGTTATGGAGAGCATGGTTAACCACCATCTTGTGAAGTATCTCGAGTCAAATTACCTGCTTAATGATCGACAGTATGGCTTCCGTAGGAGAAGATCTACGGGAGACCTGATGGCGTTCCTTTCGGAACAGTGGAGTCGATCCATCCACCGGCTTGGTGAGAGTAAGGTTGTGGCTCTAGATATTTCCAAGGCCTTCGACAGAGTTTGGCATGAGGCACTCTTGTCGAAGCTGGCTGCTTTTGGTGTTGGTGATAATTTCACTCGATTTATATCGAGTTTTCTCAGAGATCGCACTATAAGAGTTGTTATAGATGGCATCTCTTCCGATGAACATAAATTAACGGCAGGGGTACCACAGGGCTCTGTTCTCTCTCCTTCTCTTTTTCTTATTTTCATTGACGATCTCCTGGGTCGGACTGTGAACCAAATCTACTCTTTTGCGGATGACAGTAATCTCTGTCATTCATATTCATTCGACCACAGGCCAAATCTTCAGGAAATTAGTGATAAACGTCAATTAATGAATGAAACACTCAACCGCGATCTCGAGGCCATTGTTGAGTGGGGTCGATTGAATAGAGTAAGTTTTAATGCGGGGAAGACCCAGTGCTGTCTGCTTTCGCACAAGCGGACAGCTGACCCAGTCGTATCGTCATTATCTATGGATGGTGTGGATATTGAGGAATCAGACGCTCTTGATGTTCTGGGCATGAAAATACAATGTGATGCTCGCTGGGCAAAACATGTATTTGAAGTGTCGAAAGATGCATCGAAGTGCCTAGGCTTTTTAAAGCGGTGCAAGAAGTACTTCACTCCATCTGATCTCCTTAATATCTACACCACCTACATCAGGCCGCGAATGGAATATAACTCCCATATATGGGCAGGTGCTCCAAAGTCATCTTTGGAGTTGCTGGACCGTGTACAAAGGAGAGCAAAGGTGTTGATAGGGGACAGTAGGGTGTCCAGCTCTATTGCCTCCCTTGAGCATCGGCGTAATGTGGGTTGCGTGACACTGTTCTATCGGTATTTTCACGGTGCGTGTTCCTCGGACATCCGTCAACTTATACCAGATGTGAGGACATTTGGCAGAGGTACGCGGCTTTCAAGGAACTCCCATCCGTTTACTATCTATTGGCCAGTCGATCGCACAACACACTACAGAGAAAATTCGTTCTTCAGTCGTACGGTCCGTATGTGGAATAAACTTCCCGCAAGTGTATTTCCCGCCAATTGTGACATACAGCGATTCAAGGCAAATGTAAATGAGCACTACTCCCTCTTTCCACCCTCCTCTACCTAAATTTCCGTCGCCAGCACAATGCATTGCATTTATAGGGGGCATCCCTTGAGTGCTGGTCTTAAAAAAAAAAAAAAAAAAAAAAAAAAAAAAAAAAAAAACAAGGCAAAATGTGACAAAATTTATATGATTTTCTCTAATAGCATTTGTTTCTTACATAAAAAACTATTTCAAAGCCATGAGGCCGGTGTTGGGACATCAATAAGAGAAAACCCGTAAAACCGCCCAAGATGAACATGCCCGAACGCCTTTTTAATCTAAAAATTTCCCCGCCCAAAAACTGTACCAACTTTTGTGGTCGCAGATGCCAAAACCGTTTGTCTGAGTCTGAGGACTCTCAACAAGGAATGGTAGCTGAACCGGAGGAAGAACCAATTTATTAGGACATAGTCGGTGGTGACATGGCTTTGCAATTCGATGGCCATCAGATATACTACTTTAAGAAACGTGTTGTATTCTTGTTTCGAAGTGATATTTTTGTTGAAAATAATTTTTTCTTTTGATATGAATTTTAAGAAGTTTAATGTCATATTTTATAACTTTTTTTGGGAACAAAAAAACCCCATTTATTGCTTTCAACGCCATCGAGAAAATTACCCATTAAACTAAAATTTTCCCAACACTTGTGCTTCATCTATTAGCTCACGTTATCTATGATCCACTATATTGGGTACTTTTGCTTTGGTTTGTGGCTAGACTATAATATGTTGGGAAAATGTTTGTTTAATGGGAAGTTTTCTAGGTGGAGCCAGAGTGAAAGAAGTGCATTTTCTTAAAAAAGTAAATTAAAAAAAAATACCTATTCATATTCTTAACCAAAGTACCATTTCTTAAAAAAACTACCTTATGTTAAAGAAGTACTTTTGCTTAAAAAAAGGTAAATTTTCTTACAAAAAGTACCTTTACTTAAAAAAAGTAATTTTTTTAAATAAGAACCTTTTCTTAAAAAAGTAAATTTTCTTACAACAAATTGCACTTTTTTAAAAAACTACAGATAAGTAATCTCTCTTCCTTTCTTCAGATAAGTAATTAGTCTTAATAATGTACATATTCTTGCATAAAGAACCAATTCTAAACAAATTCCCATTTCTGCAAAAAAAAAATTACGTGAGGTGTCAGGGGACACCCGGTTGGAACGAAGTTCCTTTCACTATATATTATGTACTAGTTAGTTCCAACATACCTAAGGCGCCTGTTGAAAAATACTGTAATTTAAATGGATCTTTAAGAAAAGATACTTTTTGTAAAATGATAAAGTTTTTTTAAGAAATTTTTTATTTATTGAATGTATTTTTAAAGAAAAAAGAATATTGTGTAAGAATGTGTATTATATTTTCCCGATAAGTTCCTTTCTTTGATGAGAGGTACTTCTTTTATTAAAAGCTAATGTTTTTATGTAAGAAAAAACCTAAGAGTATGCATTTTTTTTTACAAAGAAATACTTTTTTAAGAACAGGTACTTTTTAAAGAAGTGGTACTCGTTTTAGGAAAAAGTTTTTTTTTCTAAGAAAATTTACTTATTTTCAGGAAGGCTACTTATCTCAAGAAAAGGAAAGGTATTATTTTATTTTTAAGAAAGGGTACTTTTAAGAAACGGAATTTTTGTAAGAAAAGGTATTTTTTGTAAGAGAAGGTATTTTTTTTTTGAAGAAAAGTTTTTTTTTTTTACGAAAGAACAGATACAATTTTAAGAGTAGGTACTTATCTCAAGAAAAGTTATTTTGTTTTACAATAAAGGTATTCTTTAAAGAAAATGTGTTTTTTTAAGACAAAGCAATTTGTTGTAAGATAATGTACTTTTTTAAGCGAAGGTACTTATTTAAAAAATTACTTTTTTTAAGAAAAGGTACTTCTTTAAGATGTTATTTTTTTAAACTTCTTTCACTTTGGCTTTTCTAAATTTACTTTTTATTGGGTTAAAAACTATAATATGTAATACACAGGCTCCACCTAGAAAACGTCCCTTTAAACCAAACCAAAAGTACCCAATATAGTTGATAATAATGGGTTGTAATAAAGTAGTTAAAAAAAAGTTGTTTAAACATTTTTCATTTAGCCCCCATCCCGCAACGTGCGATAAGGAACTTCGTTCCAAAAATTACATTTTCTTAAAAAAATAACCTCTTCCTAAAATGAGTACCATTTCATTAAAAAGTACCTGTTCTTATAAAGGTACTTGTTTGTAAAAAAAATTCATACTCTTATGGCTTTTTCTTATAGAAAGTACTTCTTCTTAAAAATAGTAAATTTTCTTAAAAAAACAGCTTTCAATAAAAGAAGTACCTCTCTTTGAAAATGGAATTTCGGGAAAATATAGTACATATTCTTACAAAAAGGACCTATAAATATACTTAAAAAAACCATTCCATAAAAAAAAAATTCTTAAAAAAGTTTATCATTTTACAAAAAGTATCTTTTCTTAAAGATCCATTTAAATTATCATGTTGGAACTACCTAGTACATACATAATAGAGTGTTTTTTTTTACCCCGCTAAAGTTAATTATAGCTTAATTTGTACGGGACAGCTAAGCGATATTAAGTAGCATTTAAATTTCCCACTGAAATTCCGACTTGAGCAATGACAATGTTGCCATATGGTCAATTTCAAGAAATGGCAACAAAAAGTTATCTAAGATAAATTTTGTTATCATTTCTTGCGAATGAAAATGATATCAAGGAGAGACTCAAAAGCAGAAATTTGCAAAATGGCTTACACATTTTAAGTTCATTAAAATTATTTTATTTAATGGACGACTACTTGTACTTTTATATCTCTAAATTTGAAGGACAGATTTTTATTTGCGATTGAAAATAAAATTGGAACTAAATTGTTCACAACAACGCGCAGTAAATGTTTACATATTGAACATGGTAGAATAATCTATCAGGTGTAATCGTTTGAACAGGTGCTGAAATTTTTTCCATGTCGTTTTTCGTTTTGCTTGCCAAAATCATATGTATTTCGTTTTTATACTTTTTATATTCTTGTATATTGTTGGTATATATTTGTGTAGAGTTTGTCAACTGAAACGAATGAACGAAAATAAACTATCTGTTGTTGCTGCTTATAATTACAACAGCATCTATTGCTACCATGTATTTGTTGGCACTGGTTACAAACGTGTTGCCATATCGCATTTTTTCACCCATTACAGCAAATGTTGCCACATTTCGTAATATTATGTGTGGATCGTTTTATTTGCAAAGTCGTTAATAAATATATAGCGAAGGGAATTTCGTTCCAACCGGGTGTCCACTGACACCTCATGTGAATTTTTGTGACTGTTTACTTTTATTGTACATACAAAGATGTATTAAATTTGACAGAGAAGAAAAATGACACAAAAATAAAATGCCTGTTTTTTTTGTTGCCTATAATTAGAACAATTCCTAATGAATTACTTATTCTACCATGTGTAAGAATAAAGCGCTTATTCGAATCTGTTTTAAATTTATTTTTGTTTTTGTGGTTAGATAGTTCAGATTTATAAAATGAAAAAAATCTGAGATGGATTCCCAGAATTATTTCAAATATTTCCAATGAAATAATTTGTTCTGTAACTTGTTCTTTAAAACGCATTAGTGTGCAAGTGGCTCCTATGAACCATTTTTACAGGCAACAATTTCGAACAAAAGTCATTGATGGAATATTTTCTGGTCACAAACATAAACTTATTGAAAACTTTGTACAGTTGTTACAGGTTTTTTGTTTTTATAAGTTATTGAACTTACAAGGCGTTTATTATAACTCGGTAAAAGTCCTGTACTGACTTGGCAGTTGGAAGGCACTTAGGTATCATTATTTTATTGGAATCTTTGTGGGTTCTTTGCTTAAGTCAAAAAATATATAAATTACAAAAAATAAAACAACTAAAACAACAATTAACAATAGTTCATTAACACTACTTAACAATCAATAGAATTTTCAAATCTACTCAGAAGTCGTTCATCTTCGAAAATGTAGTACTTCTCTTTGTCGGGGTAAAACTCAGTAGCCAATTCTTTGGCTTCCGTGTGACACACAGCCTCATTAAATGCACCGAACGACCGTAAACTCTGGGCCATTACTGAGCGTTGCTGTCGCAGTTCTTCCTCCGTACCATCAATATGCAGGACGTGACAGAGTGGCGTGTTCGTGGCCAGACTGACTAGTGCCAGTGGATCACCGGTGTGCACCACTACACCTACGTCACGTTTATTCGCCCAACTCATTATCCAGGAGACGACAAAGAAGCAGGCAGCATTCATGGGAAACGATCGAATCATGGTGGACGTCATGCCACGAAAGAAGAATCGAACTCCATTGCTCTGATAGCCCTTTCGTATACAATCCATGTATCCGCGGTACTTGGGGTGTTTGGTGTCGTCGGCCTGGATACATGTCTTGACGACATCTAATGGATAAGTGGCCAACCAGGAACATATGCCAGCAAGCCCTCCGGCGCAAAGCCCATAGACAATGCTCGGCTTCGATGGCTGGCGCATCATGTACTCATAACTCACAAAGTAACTGGCAAATCCTGCAAGTAAAAACGATAGGTCAAATGCCTTTTGCAGGCGATATCCCGATATGTTTTACTTATACTAACCTGGAATATCTCTGGCAGCTGTAAACAGCAACCCTCTCATGGTCCCCCGAAATCCCTCGTGCCTTACTATATGTCGCAGGCAATCCAGAGGACCTTTAAACGTTGGGCCCGTCGTCGCTTGGCTTTGCAATTGCAATCGCGTCTTGGCCAACTCCATGGGAGCACAAACAACACTCTGGAAGAGACCCGCTACACCACCTGCCAGAGCGTGTGAGCCCAATGAGTCTGGATCTTCTCGTGACCTCTGTATATTACCGTAGATACCAAACACAATGGCATTGACGAAACCGATGCCACCCATTGGACTTGTAATGCCACGATATAAACCGCTCACTTTGTCCTGGGCCACAATTGTCCGCATACAGTGCCATGTGCCTCTGTACTTTGGATTTTTGGGATCTTGAGTTTGTAAATGGACTTTTACCGTATCCAATGGATGGCCAACCAAAACTCCCGCGCATCCTGGAAAGATAAATGAGAATCTGTGAGAGTCAACATGCCAGATGTGGTTGTACAAAATTACATCTTACCTCCAACACAACCAGCAAAAAAATCTAGAGCCATTTTTCGATTCCAAAAATTCTCAGTTGTTTTTATGTTGGGTTTCCCACCTACAGTACTTTCGACTTGATGTACTTTCCGCTGTAAATTAATTGAGAGAAAAGAGTATAAGTGCTAAAGTTTAGGGATTTAAAATTAGGGATTTACAAAATGGGATACATATATTTTCGAAGTCCTGTGCAGTTTGATGGAGCCCAGTTCCCAAGATACATTTAGAAAATATGACCCTTTATTACAAAATATTCACCATCTATGGAAAACTACTTCAACTATCAATACTGCTGCTTCGTGAGATCGAGCGGGTTCTTTTTTTAATTTACCACCCAAAGTATTACCCCATGGAAGATTTTAATTTCCCTTTCTGGTTGGTAGTCGGTGGCACAAAATGTATCACCCTATGGGAAGGTGTTATAACTTTTTCAAATGGTGGCAACTGTCAGTTTTGTTTTGATATTTGTGAAGTAAACTGAATATCGTGTATTTTGTTGCAGATTTCCAGTACACCCTACGCCAACTGGCCAATCACTAAGGCTGCCTCGAAGAGACTGAAACATAACGTGATAGAAGAGGCGCCGGAAAGCCTCGTTCGGCTCGTTCCGACGAGAATATGGCTACTGTGACTAAAAATCGCACGAATGAGCTGGCAACGCCGACAAGACGATATTCCACATTACATGGTCGTTTCTGCAGCGCATTTTGGTGAAGATGTTCCCGTAAAATGTGCAGTCAGCCCAGCAGATACTGCCTGCAAACTAAACTACGCTCACGCTATCCTGAACCATTACCTTGTATAGATAATATTAATAATTTTAGAATTTCAACTGGCGAATTTTAAATTTTTATTGATGTGTTCTTAATTTCAATTGATGTCTTTTTAATTTCAATTGTTGTCCTTTAAATTTCAATTGATGTATTTTAAATCAGAATTGACGTGTTTTAAATCTCAATTGACGTGATTTAAATTTCAATTGACTTCTGTTAAATTTCATTTGTTGTTTTTTTAATTTCAATTGATATTTTTTAAAATTCAACTGATGCGTTATAAATCTCAAATAGACTTCTTAAATTTAAATTGGTGAATTTTAAATTTCAATTGATATTTTTCACAATTGAATAAATAATTTTTGAATTTCAGTTGGATGTGTTGAAGTTACTTTCTTTTCGGTTCTCTTCAATATGTCGTGCTCATATATATTTGCTATTTTTCTTTTCAAGCCTTCCATAGTGCGACGTCTTATATTACGTTTATACGATCGCTAATACTGCGATATCAAATTGTGTAATGACAAAAGAGTAGCGCGATATAAAGTTTAGTACGGTTACCGCTTCATATCATGATATGGGGAACAGCTGTTATTTTCGAGATGTATCTATTACAGGTGGAAGCATTAAAGCAACTCATTTGAACTGAATATATGCTGTTGATGTCTACATTTACAACTACACATCCGACTATAACTTGTAATATGTAGCTAAATCTTGATGTGTTTTGTTTGTGCGTATAGCATGATATGTTGAATATCGCATAAACAGTGACATGGGGATATCGCGATATGGTCAATATTGGAATATGCACCGCATAAAATTGGTATTAATATATTTCTATTCGCAAGGCAATATCCCATACATTTTATGAAGGGTGCCCCAAAATCCACGAACGAATTTCGCGCCATTTGTGTGGTGAAGTATTCTTGTTGATAGAAAGGACAGTGTCACAGTTCAAGGCTACTTAATATTGTAGTGACCGACTGGCTGGGATCAATGTATTCTCTGACATTCAGGCGGCTACCAAGACTCTGGCGAGACTAAGCAGTACAATATTCCCGTTTTGTGCACGCTGAAACTTAACGGCCCCAGCAACATACTGCAGGCACCATATACTTGTTTGGAAGCACAGTTTTCGTGAATTGAAGATCTGCTACTTTTTGTTTCTTATTGTATGTCACGTTTTTGTTTTCAGCAGTTTTCAACAAATAAAGCCACATTTGGGTCACAAATACATATGTATATTGGAACCTATTAATCATTGTGTCCTAAGCATGATATATTGAATAGCAAACACAAGGTGGTTGGACACAATATATTTGCGATAAGCTACAAACACGTTATATTTGCATCCAAACAACAAAAAGAGATACATTTTTCAGCGTGTGGGAGTCAGTGCATAGGGAAATTCCTTACAGGTTTCACAGGAATTGGAAGGGGTTTGCATGTGCCTAGGCCCAAAGTCTAAATGCTTGTATAAGTCTTCGGGGGATACTGTCTGACAGGAAGGTCATGGCAAATAACTTTTGCAGAAGTTGTTACGAGTATTCGATTGTCGATACCATTTCGAGATTTTTGAAGAAAACTAAAGGGTTCACAAGTGGGTCTAGCACTTAATCGCGTTTGCTTGTGGTATTATAATGTCGGGTTTTATCGACTACCACCAACACCCTCCGTAACATATGGTCTATTTTCAAAAACCATCCTTGGCAAAAAAAAGCTTAAGCTAACTACATTGAAATCGGTTAATATTTATAACCTCTGGAACCGATAGTACCAAGATTGTATCACACAGTCTATATGTGGGCTACATGAAAACGTAGACCGATATGACCCAATTTCAAAAGAGACGATCCCAGACCTAAGAAAAGATTATATACCTTCTCAAGTTTGGTTGTTGAATTTATATGCGTGCTGTATCCAAAATGTGAACCAGTATGATCTATTTTTGGTCGACTTATTTCATGGGCATTTTAATTCCCTTGTGTAAAATGTTACAAGATTCCTAGATAAAATTTCGTTCCAAGCTTAGGAAGCACTTTTAAAAGGGATATATCAAAAAGTGGTCCCACATATCCCATATTCAATAGGTTATTGCTTTTGTCCAAACATAGAAAGTATCGATAAATCGATTCACAAAGTGATTCTGAGTTGATCGGTATAATAAGCCTCATAGCACCTTGCTGTTACCTCAGGTGTAGATTAGAGCTGTTAACAATATTTAATCAAATCGCTCTACTTTCGTTAACAACAGCGTATTTGCAAAGAGTGTAGAAGCGTGTATTGCAAATGTTAATTGACCCGTCAATGTGGCTTTAAGACGTCAGATGGGACGTGGCTTATATTTCAACATACAATTCTAAATGTATTAGTTGTAAAAATAGTTGTACTTAAAATCGTTTACTTACTCTTAATGACCAAACAACATTATGTAAATAACAGTGCGATTAATGCTGCGCCTAAAAGTATACTCTTACCACAAACCAGTTGACGAGTCGGCTACTAGTACGTTTTAAAAACTATTATAATACACGGTAGAAGAATCTGGAAACAGGGTGACGAGAAGTATAACTCGTATAAATAGATCAGGTTTTTGGGATTATGAGACAGTTTGTGATTAATCGCCGGAAAGTAAGCAACGAGATTTGATAGTAAAACATAAGACTAATTGTAAAGTGGTGTAAATAAAGTAAACTGTTGACTATATAAGTAAAATAAAGAGAGTTAAACTGTTGTAATTATCGTAATTTAAACCGAACCTTGTTTTATTATTGGGAATAAAACAGCGCTAAATGGACGAATAAGGAAATTTGTAACAATATTAATGAATATTTGAATCGATCAGCGAGGTCCACATACTGTATTGATATATTAAAAAAAATGTTTTATTTGTTCAAGCTCAAAGCCATTCTATATATTTTTAATAGAGATACAGTTTTCAAAAAGAAGTTTTGCACGATGCATCCTCATGATTCCTGACAAACCGTGCTAATTCATATCTAGCCACAGACCTCAGCAGTGGTTGTTGGGAATGATGCTATTGCATTTTAAATAACATATTGATTAAGACAAATTTCGTTAGAGACAATTTTTGAATCCATATTCACAACATGACAATTCATAAATACGTACCTTTGTATTTACTTCGGCATGAATATATTATTCTTGCCGCGTGATAACCTTATGAAACCTAGCGAACTTCCAATTTTTATTTCTTAAGTTTCGAGTTCGCTTCTATTATATTTCAATTGAAGGTCGTAGCTTGATAAGGCCAAGTTCTAGGTTTTCATACAATTGTGCATTTGAATTATGCTTAATCAACATTTCTGTTTTACTCTAATCGAATACTAACCCAGTCTGTCTGCGCATTATTTCAAACTAATGACAACTAAAGATCGTCTAGGTTTCGAGGTGATTTCAGATACACGAGCGTGTAAATATTCACCGTGACAAATTAGTTGATGGCAATTGCCAAATCGGTATCTAAATGCGATGGTACAACATTCTCGGCAGTCAAGCGATTCTGATTAAGAAAAATCGGATAAAATTCTCTTCAACTTGAAAAGAATCGCACAAATGTTGTGCTAACAACACTACACCGCCAGAAATAGTAATATGAGTCACTAAATCCAAACCAAATACAAAGTTTTATATATCTCTAATATTTTGGCCGATGTACTGTCTGCAGTTAATAGATCTTCATGTCCAAGCTCCCCGATTCTGTCTGCACACGCTATTTTTTTGACAAATTCGAAGACTAGGTGGATCAGGGTCTTAAGCTGCAATCAAGGTGTTATTGTTGGCTACAGCCAAATGGTTCCTTGATGGCCGTGCATATAATGAACGTCGTGAATTATTTTCCACTTCATTTCAGCCAATGTAACATTTCATTGGATCAATGAAACTATCATATAATAAAACGGCACATAGTCTAAGAAATTCATCATACAATCAGTGAAATTTGTACACAACATCTATGAAAAATTTTCATCGATTTTATGAAGCCTTTCATAGAGTTTAAATGCAGTTTTGTGATTTCTGGCAACACTTAAAGCTATCCTCATCATTGTTTCGAATGATGCTACTAATAAACATATGGCAGTTACGATATTTAGTTTGTTACACGGAAAAACAGAATTGGTAAAATCAAATATTTACAATTCTATGAATCAAATATCTGGTATTCAAATATTCATTTCTTTAAATTGAAGAAAAAATTCTTGAAATCAAAATACTTTGTTTTCTTGATTTTCAAAGTCAAATTATTTGATTTTACAACAAAATATTTTTGCTTAATCAGTTAAATGTATCACAGTTAGTTCATTTAAAAATGGGGGTGGCGTCGATGGTAAAAATACTGTAATTAGTCCTAGGCACGCGGTATCCAACGTTGTCTCCACTTTTTCCCCATTTTCATACCCACTCATCCATTTTTTCCCCAGTTTCTTATGTGAAAGGTGTATTTTCAGATAACGTATACGCCCAGTCTAAAACTTAATCTGAAAAGAGTGGGGAAAGTGTGGGATACCTAGTGGCTAGGACTAATTATGGTGTTTTTCCCATCGACGCCACCTCTTAAATTTTTGAGATATTTGCACTCATCCATTTTGTCCCAGTTTCGTATGTGTAAGGTGCATTCTCATATACGCTGCATATACGCCCGCCCTAAACCCGAATCAGGAAATAGTGGGGATAGCGTTGGATACCAAGTACGTACGACTCATTATGGTATTTCTGGCCTCGACGCCACCCATTCTATTTTTTCATATACCCACTCATCCATTTATTCCCAGTTTCTTATGTGAAGGGTGCATTTTAAGATAACGCATACGCCCATTCTAACACCGAATCTGGAAATAGTGGGGACAGTGTCGGATACTTAGTGCCTAAGACTAATTATGTTGTTTTTCCCATCGTCGCCACCTTTTACATAGTTGAGATATTTGCACTCATCCATTCTGTCCCAGTTTCGTATGTGTAATGTGCATGTTCAGATAACGTATACGCCCAGTCTAAAACCGAATCTAGAAAAAGTGGGGAAAGCGTTGGATAAGTTGTGCCTAGGACTAATTGTAGTATTTTTACCATCGTCGCCATCCTTCTGGATCCTTAATCAATATTGTTACGAATTTCCATATTCGTCCTTTTTGCGTTGTTTTATTCCCAATAATAAAACAAGGTTCGTTTTAAATTACGATAATTACAACGACTTAACTTCCTTTTATTTTACTTATATAGTACAACAGTTTACTTTATTTATAACACTTTAACAAGTCTTGTATTTTACTATCAATTCGCGTTGCTTACTTTACGGGGTTTAATCACAAACTGAACTCTCCACTCTAAAGACCTCCGCTATTTATACCAACTCACCGTACTCAAATGAGCGTATATCTAGCGAATTCAAGAACTTTCTAGATGTTGTTGTCTCTTGCTTATCTTTGTAGAACAATATCGAATGGCGGAGAGTTATCATTACTGAGGTGAATTCATGCTACTGGTTTAGCGATCTGGTACGTTGTTACAATGCATACTTTCAGGCGCAGCACTAACCGCCTATTATTTACATACTGTTAGTAGAGTCATTAACAGCAAGCGAAAGCTTTTACTTATTCGTAACAATATATTCAAATTAATTGATTATTCATAATGTTGATTAATCAGAATTTTTTATTATTCTATTCACTGATAAATCACGATATCGATTAATCAAAATATTAATTAATCGATTAAAAGGGATGTCCCTAAGTACTAAATGTTCAAAAGTATTTGCAATTCAATTAAGTTGACCAAAATCCATTTTCTTCCGTTTCTTATATGAAGGGTGATTTTTTAGAAAGCGTATACGCCCAGTCTGAAACCGAATCTTTAAAAAGTGGGGATAGGGTTAGATACCCAGTGGCTAGGACCATTGTTGGTATCCCCGCGATTGACGCCACCCTTGCCGTTTGTTTAGATATACCCACTCGTCCATTCTCTCAATTTTCTGATATGAGGAGCCACTTTTCAGATGACGCATAAACCGAATCGTACAAAAGTGGGAATATAGTGTGAATTCTATGAATAACATATCTGGAATTCAAATATTTATTTCTTTAAATTTAAGAAAAAGTTCTTGAAATCAAAATATATGATTTTTCAAATCACTGTAATGAGCTCTTTATGACGTCACAGCCTACGAGAGAATTTTGTTTTTGATGATACTTAGGGATCTTCGATCGATACCAAATCGCATATGTAAATTGCATAATTCAATTTGTATATACATATACGATTGATGATCAACCGATGGTATCAATTAGGGCACAGTAGTTAGACATCTGATGATGAACTTGTCACGGAGTCATGCCAGTGAGTGTGCCTAACAGAATTGTCTATTATTCCAACAAAACCCAACCATTTTTCAATTAGAGCAATGTTCCTGACCTTGTAAGCTTGTAGTATGAATTTCTCATACATTCACTGAATGAAAACCAAAGCAATCGGTCATAAAATTCAATTTAAAAACGGAAATATTTGCTCAAAAATATTTCAGAACGCAAATTAAGTTTAAAGTAAGTTGTATGTATTCACCAAAATCACTTGAAAATTGTAGGAATTAATTGAACAATTTACCAATTTTTTTCTTTAATACTGAGAACAATTTTTTCTAAAAGCCAGAAATATTTCGTTAATTTGACTAATTTTAATTTTTGTTATTCGTTGAATTTTTAAAATTTATCAATAATATTTCTAATTGTTATTCGTTAATCCATACATAAAATTAATTAAAGCAATGAATATTTTTGTTGAATCAAAGACTGACAAATATAATTCTTTGAAAATAAGAATTAAAGATTTGTAATATTTACAAATGTTTTCTTGAAACTAATGAATTAATTTTCAGTTATAACAAAAACCGTAGGATGAATAACAACAAATCTTGTTTTGTTACATCAGATAAACTATTGTCCGATGTGAGTGCACTAGTGAATCAATACTGCTAGTACTGCTATCAACGGCACCATGTTCCTTTTTAAGATATGCCCACACATCCGATCTTCTCATTTTCCCAAATGAAGTGTAAATTTTCAGATGACGTATACTCACAGTCCAAAACCGAATTTTTTAAAAGTGGGATCATGGTAGGATACCCAGTGTTTAGTACTACTTATGGTATCCCCAACATTGACGCCACCTCTCGAGTTTTTAAGATATGAAATTTCGTATACTGTTGAATTCTCACCCTTGTAGTAGTGTCAAGGGATAATTTATTCAAAAACTTATGTACATGCGTAGGTGAAGATATTCTTGATGTTCTCTGAACATTTTGTTAAAATTGATTCACTAGTTCCCAGGAAAATGAATTTGCGTAGGTTAAGATATTCTTGATGTTCTGTAAAAATTAATTCCAATAAGGCTCCAAAATTAAATTCGCGTAACTATTCACAATAATCGTCTTTGGTTTTTGTCTTCGCTAGTTATATACGTATTTAACTTCACACACATCATTGTCCAATACTTAGATTTTTTTCTGTGTAGGTTAGGTGTTGGCGGCAATCAATGAAAGACTCGCTTAGATTTGTTGGTCCATTATCCAGAGGCTAAAGCGACTACGCTCTATATCTATGGTTTCTTCAAGATACCTAACTGACACAATTGTCTGAGGATACTAAAGAGAGAGGATCCCATAGTATACATCCTTCTGTTGGTTTTGTTGGTTACTGCTGGACACAAGTTCACTCTTCCTGTACTTCCCCCTTACGGTGTCTACAAACGCCTTTTGGCCTAACCTCAACTTTCGCCCCGTGCTTACTAATCAGACAGCGTCACATCAAAACTGGCACACTCATTGATGCTTAGTGCCTTGATAGAGACAGAATGTTTGTGGATCTCCTCCTATCCAAGGTGACCCAATTTGTTTTGAGCGTTCAAAATGTGTATCTCTAATCCACATGGTCACTTACACAATAGCCAAAATTTCCGCCGGACAAACGTTACAATGAACAGGTAGTGCAACCTAGTTGCTCTAGTCACCAGTTCATTCCGATTCGAACTATCTGTGTAGAAATTCCCATATCTCGCAAAAACAAAACTAGTCTGTTGAAGAAATCCCTTTTCAGGGTGTTTGTATGCAACTTCCGATCGGGCATTGGTTCTGTTTTCGCTTAGTCGACATGTGCAGTAATGTTCACAACTTCTTCCAACATTGTTCTATGACCGATTTTAATCACGCTCAACTGTGACAGTTGGCTTAATCCGATGACAGCCAGTAAAAGCAATCAGCTCCTCGATAATGTCCCTCAGCATGAAATGTAATATTACATGCAAAATGGTAGATTATTTTATATCTCCGGTTACAAAGAACTACCTCAATTTTGTCCGGGTTTTCACCCAGGCCATTTTCACGCGCCCATCGTTATCCTGAACAACGTCTTTTGGAAATAAACACCACTCATGTGTCTTTCCAACCTTTAGGTATATGCATACCTGAAGTCAATAAATGCGATGCATTGTCAGCCAGGGGATCAATGGATCGGTCGCAGTCTGAATTTGAAGGTTTGAATCTGTCGATATCCCATTTAACTTCTGATCTATGAGAAGTGTGGTCACCTACGTGTGCCTCGTTGTCGAGTGAGTTGCCAAGAAAAGGGGTATTCATAAGGGCTTTGGGCTTCGGATGCACCTACTACTAATTTCAATAGAGCATCTCCGAGTTTCTTTTCACCCATCTGAGCGCATTATTTGCACCTATCCCAGTCATCTTTCTATCTCGAAGACTTAGCTTTATGAAATATTCTTTGATATGTACCCAACCTGACGGCGGTCACCTCGCTTAGTGACTGCGACACTGTCGAGTACTTAGCCATGAAACTGCTTCTCAAAATTCCGTTCGGAACTGGTGTAAAATTGTAGGTCCCAACCAGTGAGTGTAAAACTAGAACGCGCACAGCTCACTGGTTTGTGAGAAGCTCTACCTAATCCCTTCATGGCATGTAACGGGAAACCATTTAGTTTTTTTTATCTCCCCAACCTTTCCATTCCACCGGGGAGATGTCTTCTCGCTCCTTGCCTTTATTCTTGACCAATGGATTTGACTCAAGGAAGCTTGAAAAAGTAGAAGCAATACTACAAAAATTACAACAAGGCAACAACAACCAGCATTCTGTTTTTGTTTGGTGTGTAGTTTATGTCAATATCAACGTACTACGAACAACGGATACAAAACAAAGATAAACAGCATTTGACAGATAGTGTGCACCACTTTGGTACCACAGCATGAAAAAAAAAACAAATCAGCTGTTCTTATACCACAACCTTCTTAAGCAGACTTTATTTGAGTTTAGTTGTTGAGCACATTCGTGACCCTATGCGCTACATTCTTTATGCCATCTACTCGGCTTATTTCCACACTTTGCACGCCTTTTCGTAGAGGGACTAGTCAGGCTTACTCCCATTGCGACGAACTGGGTGGGACCATGTTCCAATTCAACTCGAATCTGCTGTATTTATAATCGGAAAACGAATTTTCTTCAATGACATTCGATTCCGTGACCATCGTA
This sequence comes from Phaonia tiefii, assembly GCA_963931995.1. Taxonomy (NCBI): domain Eukaryota; kingdom Metazoa; phylum Arthropoda; class Insecta; order Diptera; family Muscidae; genus Phaonia; species Phaonia tiefii. The sequence goes on from OZ008368.1 coordinate 158,261,018, forward strand.
TACAAATTCTACGTTGAAAAGGGGGCATCTAAAATCACTTGCTTGGAGCTAGTGACCAAAGTCAGTTTATTGTCCCCATTTTATTTGGCAATCGGTGGTACAATGATAGTGTGCGCGGCCCGCGTACATGAGAAAGTGGGTTCGATTTCTTCTCTGGTCACACTTTTGCGACGGTAGTCACCTCGTTTAGTGACGGCCACAATATCGAGTATTTAGCCATGAAAAACTGATTAAAATACAATTCGGAACCTCTATGAGTCATCTTAATGGTACTTATGGTAACGGGGCATTTTCCTTGGAACAGGTATTCGTGATCGCATTTATTCATGGGGTATATAAGATGCGACCAATCAAATATTGCATAAATGCAAGTTCTGGGAAATCATACACCGGGTGTGGCTATGGTCGTGCACCCCTTAGTCTGCAGCCAACAAACCATGCACATAACAAACCTGGGATTTTTGATTAGACCCATTTCGCATCGCCTTTTTTGTAAAGAGGTTGATCTCAGATCTCTCCACCACTTTCATATCCCGTTCGTCGTCAGACACAGAAAACCTCGTCACATGGGTGGAACTACATCCACTTCGTCTTTTTGCAGACAAAGGTTAAAGTGGCAGATGCTGTCAATTTCCATTCATGTGTTGAAAATTATATATTAAGAAAATATAACTTCCAAGCTAAATTATAGTTAACTATTTCTAAAAACAAAAGCGCCATAAAGGGGGACTCATCTGTAAAAGGCGAGATTCAAATTCAATGCAGGATGAGACAAAAGCAGGGTGGTTGGTCAGGTTAAGCATGGCACCAAATAAGTTTATTCAGTCCTCTGAATAAACGCTAATACGAGGCATCAACTAAGGATTTTTGGAAATTTGGTTTGGAACGAAAGAAATAGGATTGACACTAAATCGGATTAATTAGCATTCTGACCATAGTATAGACACATTTATTCTCTCAATAAATTAAACGTCATAGGTACGGTTGAAAGTAAACATTGGATGGTGGAAAACATGGGTTCAATAATACCAGATAGAGGCAATAGTAAACAACGTCCAACAAAGGAACAATAACCGAATTTTGTGTTTTGTGGCAAACTAGTTGTGTTAAATACAATACAAATGAATAAAAATAAATAAATAAAAGGTTTCCCCTTACATCCCATGAAGGGACAGGGGAGAGCAATGAAATACAAATGTATACCAACGATAAAAGTCAACAAAAAAGTGCAAAATTCATTTAAATTTTTCAGTTCTACACCAAACGGACATGAACAAGTTAAGTGAACATATTTTGTAGCTCCACCTAGTGTAAGTTAATTTTAAATCTAATTCCTCACATTTCCACAAACCTACGACGAAGAGTGTGAAATGAAACGTCAGATGAGTGAATAAATGTTTCTATACTATATTCGTCTATGATTCTGACCAAGCTCCGAGAATGATGAAGAGTATATAGCTATCAGGGATTTTTCCACACTCGAATTGGACTCTATCTCAGTAAATGAGAGCCAGAGAGAGAATGTCGAAATGACAGTTTGATATTAGAGATCTTGCAAATTTTGGTTGGAGAAATTTTAGTCAATAAAAATTTGCAAGATATAACAGTTGTTTCAAATCAGCTGTTTTATGAAAACAAATAAGAAAGAAAAATAAATTAACAGTGGCGGAAATATGTACAAATGAGTTTTTTATTATTGTATTTAAAATATCTCTGAAAGAGATTCATTAAATTTCTCTCTTTAGAAAGAAAATGTAAATTAATAATATGCAGTGGCATTCAGCAAACTCTGGTGAACCGACGACGTCATTATTGGACAACTGTGGTGGTAGATACATACATACATATGTAATGTAAGTACAAGCCAAAATGTATGAGGCAAAGGATGAAAGTACAACGGCTGGTTCCTTGCAAATTTTTTCTGGAAGTCGTTCGAGTACTTTTTGTGCAAATGTTCATTAAGAGAGTAAAATCTGGGAAAGTAAACAAACAGAGCTAATAGCTAAGAACGGTTTTTTTGAAATCCGATTATCAAGTTTGATTCTTAAATCAAAGTAATGTAAAGCATTATTATCGAAAGCAAGAAGAAATGAACAGAAAATTGAGCAGACTTGGAGCATTTTAATAGCCGATGTTGGTGTGGTAGAAATAGTCCCGGCACTCAATCAATGTAACCTACCTAAATTTTCGAAATTCGAATAGTGGAAAAGTTAGAACCTTTGGAGTTTATGAGGGAGGGGTTTCTAAAGAGCGTGCCGCAGAATACTATTCATTATAATTCAAGGTGACGAGCTATAAGGCTGAAATTTGGAGGTTATGTTGACTGTACAAAGAAGACGTCAACTAAGAAGCTATTTTTTGTATGCATAGAAAAGTGGCGTGATTAAATAATTTTGACCAAAACATGTCTATGCAGATGTATGTCAGTAATGTCGACTAAGCAGCGATATTTTTTTTATTTCAAAATATGGGACTTTATCAGCGAGCACTTTTAAAAGTCGATAGTAAATGCTGGGGTTTTGAAATGAAAATTGATAATAGTGGCGAGATTATATATTTCAGTAGATACTTTTATATTGTATGTATATATTACTGTATATCCGCCATGCATGGGTTTTTTTATATTGCATTGGATTTTAATTTAAATTACTGTATCTAATGCAAATGCAAACGAATTACAATTGTTCGCAATGGTAATTCGACATTTTTTAATTTGCCAAAAGTGCCAAATATGAAGGAAATGCTTTGAAAATAAGTACAATTGCCAATGGTATTGAAAGTTTTTTGAATTTGCATTTCGAAACGTAATTAAATTACAAATTATATTATTACAAATTATAATTGTCATATAATTAATTTGCCCCATGTATGAATATCTGCACACGAAGTAGGGGGTATTTGGTAGATTTTCATAAAATCTATGAAAAACTGTATAAAATCAATGAAGCTGGTGACTAAATTTGTGTTAACGTTATGAAATCTAGGAAGGAGTTTCACACAGAAAACTAAAATGTTACATTTAATCAAAGAAAAGAATTTTATGCATCTTTTTTATAAAGCGGTTTTGCAAATTCGTGGCATTTTAAAGTACCTTGTTCATAATAGTTAAAAATTAAATGAAATTAAAATTTCAGTTACGAAAAGTTGCATTGCATTAATGAAGCAGTATTCGTAAATATTACGAAGCCATTTTTTTCACTGTATTACGAGTGTTCAGCAAAGAGGATGTACAAGTAGAGAAAAACAAAACGGCCGCAATTTGGCAACCCTCGTAGAAGAGAACAGAAAAAAGACGATCTAGAATTAGACGACCAGAAGATGTGGGTAATTTGGCAACCCTGGTAAAAGAGAACCAAAAAGTGCTGGAAATTCACTCAAAGGCATTTCTCTCACGCGTCATATCTTGATTATTTCATACTTTTTGCATATTTTATATAATTTTACTTCGGCATGGTTGGAATTTGTATAGTTATATACAATAAAAAAAAAATAAATAAATGGTTTCCCATTACATCCCATGAAGGGACTGGGGAGAACTTCTCACAATCACTGAGCTGTGCGCTTTCCAGTTTTCACTCACTGATTGTATACAATAACACTATCAAAAAGCTGCTCGCATGGTAAAATAATATGATCATGGTAAAGTCGTAAGAACAGCTGTTTTCATTTTTTTCATGAAGTTCTTCGCTTCGGCTGTCACACTCCCATGTATTTTGTTTTTGTACTCTTTTGCATTCCCGTGTTGTTGGTATGTATTTGTGTAGAGTTTGACAGCTGAAGCGAATAGAACAAAAACAAAATGCCTGTTGTTGCTGCCTACAACAACAACAACACGCGCTGCTATTACCATGAAGATATTATTGTACCATGGCTGCTCGTGTATTGAAATATTCAATGAAGAGAGTAAGAGAGAGAGCAGAGAATGACTAGGGTTTCACTCGTTGTGTTTGTTGGCATTTGAGTGAAGAGAAAGTTTTACTGTCTACTTGTACATACATCGTTATTTATATTTATGTATGACAAGTGTTCTGTTGTAGAAGGCTTCTTAAAACGACAACAAACCATTCGGCACCGGTATGAAACTATAAGTATAACACTATCGACCTTATTAATAAAAAATTGTGATAGCTTTTACAGACGTAGAGTTTTAAAGACGTGTCTCTAAACCTCTCATAACTTTTTATCAATAAAGCCCCGTATTCAGTGTTCATTTACCTCTAAACGAAAAATTTTATTGCGAAGAGTTACCACAAATCTTTGAGTTACCTTGCAAATATTTCATTTATAATTGCGCTCTATTTTATTTTTAACGCATGTGGTGTTACTTTTTTTTTTGTTACATTTATCGAAATGTTAAAATTCCGGCCCAATCAATTACACTAGGTCACAAATAACAAAATTTTCTCTGTGATTTGTTTCTAGCATACTTTTTCTCATTGATTTTGACCTACTAAACACGAAAATGAGTTTTAAAAATTTTTCTGTTGATTGGTTTTCGAGATACAAATTTTTGAACTTTTTTTTTTAAATTTTTGGAGGTACACTTACAATTTTGAGCATATCTTTCGTCTTCTTTGACGTATTTGATCCTACTACTACTCAAATTAAAGCAAATTGAGCCGTCTACAACTCATTCTCAGAAAATTTTCAAATCGGGTGAGTAGTTTTGATGTTGGCGGCTTAAAAAGGTTAAAAAACTGCGTTTTTTTAGTAAAAATGTGGCAGAAAAATTCATATAAAAATTCATATAAAATATAAAACGCGATGCTAACAGCGATTTTGGTTTTTTTACGTATAGCTGGCATTTTTCCAAAGAAAATAAGCACTTACTTAACAAAATCTGACAACAAATGGCGGACTTATAATTTTTTTGGTAAAACACCGAAATTCCGCTATTTCACGATATTTTGATTTTCATTATTTGCACAGCTAACCTACTAGGAGGAATCGAAAAAGCAGGTTTTTTATAATCCTTTTGGAATAGAACGGAACAGTTGCTCCTATACATAAATTACTTCTGTTCAAAATTTCACCACCCTGGGTTAATGTCTTCTGTTCTGGCAAGGGACGTGAAATTTCAAAAATTTAGTGAAATCAGCAATTTTTTTTTTGGAAATTTTTTTCAAATGTCACAGCACTTAGCAGTTTTGATAAAATTTTTAAATTAATATTAATAACACAAATATTTCATAATTGTAAAAAACCTATTTACAATACCGTAGGGACGTTTCGTCGATGCTTTTAAGAAAATGGTATAATGAAAATGCAGAACATAGAAAAACAGGTGCATTTTACGATACGAATTTTGGCAAACCCACTTTACATGTACAAAATTGTTTGGAAAAAACGTTTACGTAATTTTTATGATTCTCAGAATTAAAAAAAATAAGTAATACACAAATAGTTATTTAATTTTTATGATTGTGGTTGCAGAGTAATATACGCTTCTGAATGTGCGTGGACGCTCTTCGTGTTCCTTTATGACTGCTACTCCGTTCACAGTCAATTAAAGGGAATTACACTTTTTTATTGATGTGTGTTTTCCCGATGGCTACCTGTATCGGTTTTTTTTACAGAAATTCCCCCCACATTTGTGAGTGGTCATTATTTGGTGTTATTTATAGGTGTTCATTTATCGTTTTTTGTCATTCAACAAGTGTCTACGAACGCGAGTAGTACGAGTAAAAAGTGAAACAAATTGAATTTAAGTGCATATAATACCTATCCAACAAGTAAGACAATGAGTAAAAGACTACGTGTGTTCGAGTGTTTGAACAATCCAGACAATTTCTGCAATGTTTGTGGCGAGTTTATAAAGAATAATCACGCACACACGTTTACTCCAGCAGTGCAATTGCACTATTTGAATTATTTTGGTATTTCACCAAATATCACAGAATCATGGACACCTAAGTCGCTATGTCATCTTTGCTATATAATCCTAACCAACTGGGCAGCTGGCGGAAGGTAAGAATTTTTATTTAAACACATTAAGCAAAGCAAATATAGTAATTTATTTTAATTTTAGGCGCCATATGAAATTCGATACACCAATGATGTGGAAAAAGCCGCTATGCCATTCCACAGACTGTTATTTTTGCCTCACCACAAACAGTGGGGTAGGGAGATTTTTAAAATGGAACTACGCTCAAGTGGGATCGTTTGCACTTCCAGTACCACATTCGAATGATGTACCATATCCAGTGTGCCCTGGTGCATCTCTTCAAAAAGCAGAATCGTCAGATCAAGAGTCCGAGTCAAGTGCAAGCGAATTTGGGGCGTGCAGAAAGCGAAAATTACTGTCACAGGCCGAACTAATCGATTGGGTGCGCGATTTTGGTCTCACTAAGGAGAAATCCGAACTTTTTGCGTCTCGGATGGTACAGTGTGGATTTGCGGATTCAGAAGTGAAAGTAACAGCGTACAGGAAGCGTCACCAGCAGTATGCAAAATTTTATACAAAGAAAGACCAAATATGTTTTTGCAGCGACATTTCCGGCTTGTTCCAAGAGCTTCACCAAATTCACAACCCCAATGAATGGAGGTTGTTTATTGACAGCAACAAAGAGAGCTTGAAGGCAGTTCTCTTACATAATGGGAATGAAAAGCCATCTCTTCCTATTGCTCATGCGGTTCATTCAAAGGAGAACTATGAAACTATGAACATTTTGCTGAAATGAAATCCTTAAATGCCAAAAAATTGGACAAAGAAGGTGAAGCTTTTGCCTATTTACGGTCAATTTTCCCTTACCTTTCGCTGGCAAAAATTAAAGAAGGAGTCTTCGCAGGACCCGATATAAAAAAAATGTTGAAAGATGAAACCTTCCCGAAGCTGTTATCACCCATCGAAGCCGCAGCATGGAATTCCTTCAGGCTTGTTGTGGAAAACTTTTTAGGAAACAACAAAAGCCATAATTATAAGGACATAGTTGAGGATCTGGTAAAGAACTATGAAGCAATGGGTAGGTTTTTTTTGAAACAAATGTTAATTTAAATAGCGTTTTAATTCTCGTTTTTTTTTAATTTTTGGGTAGGAGTGCACATGTCACTTAAAATACACTTTCTGCATTCTCATTTGGATTTTTTCCCTGAGAATTTAGGAGACGTGAGCGACGAACACGGCGAGCGCTTTCATCAGGAATTGAAGGCTATGGAACGACGCTATCAGGGCATCTATGACACGGCTATGATGGGTGACTACATTTGGACCCTAATACGTGAGACCAATTGCAGCGAATACAAAAAACAAAGAAGAAGTCAGCTGTTTTTCCACATGGCATAAAATGTACAGTTATATCTTTGTTTCTACTCATTTTTTATGGGCGTTGATTTGGTTAATTTCGTTAGTTTAGCTAACCTGGCACATCCATTTCTAATTGTGCCATACATTGAGTATGTAGTGCTCTAAATAAATTAAAAAATAATATACTAAGACTAATTTGTTTATTTTAAATTAAGTTCAAATGTATTTATTCGTTTGCGTTGGGTAGGTAAGCTGTGCAAATAATGAAAATCAAAATATCGTGAAATAGCGGAATTTCGGTGTTTTACCAAAAAAATTATAAGTCCGCCATTTGTTGTCAGATTTTGTTAAGTAAGTGCTTATTTTCTTTGGAAAAATGCCAGCTATACGTAAAAAAACCAAAATCGCTGTTAGCATCGCGTTTTATATTTTATATGAATTTTTATATGAATTTTTCTGCCACATTTTTACTAAAAAAACGCAGTTTTTTAACCTTTTTAAGCCGCCAACATCAAAACTACTCACCCGATTTGAAAATTTTCTGAGAATGAGTTGTAGACGGCTGAATTTGCTTTAATTTGAGTAGTAGTAGGATCAAATACGTCAAAGAAGACGAAAGATATGCCCAAATTGTAAGAGTACCTCCAAAAATTTAAAAAAAAAAGTTCAAAAATTTGTATCTCGAAAACCAATCAACAGAAAAATTTTTAAAACTCATTTTCGTGTTTAGTAGGTCAAAATCAATGAGAAAAAGTATGCTAGAAACAAATCACAAAACGACTGTTGGCTAGTGTTATCGAACAATTGATTTTTGTACGAAATAAGTTGGGCGTAACAACCCTGTAATTGATTTTACCTACGGAATTGTCGCAAAGAGCTGTTAGTGTTTTCGTTAGTTTTTATACACGTTCTCTTCTTTTGGCAACGAAGAAAATTTCATTAAAACTGAATACCGGGCTTAATGCCGTATATCTTTAGCAATTGACATGTGATTAAAAATCTCTTCAACGGCTTATCATTCAACAGGGATTGATCGGACACAATAGCAGGGGCTGTCGATGCGATTCCATTCCACATACACTGCTATTGACAGATCCAAAAGTACAACTACCCCCCGTTGATTCTTAAATTGACTTCTATTATATTAATTATTTTGTGCGCTATTTCGAAAACACGTTTACGATTCCTATGCACTGATATGATAGTGATCTATTACGTCTGTCGAAATGTCCCAATACGACCGAGACGCTGCAGCAGCACTTACACTTGTCTGTGGTGAATTAGAGCAGCTCCACAATTTTTTTACTGAGATAAAGTTGAACTAGATGGACCGAATTCTATCCAGTTGTACAAATTCCACTGAACACGATAAGGAAATACACCGAATATAAAACAGACATAATCTTAAGATGCACCATTCGCAACAGTGTTTACTGCGGGTCAGTTGCTGGGTCAATCACTTGTGCAAACTTTTCCAATTTCACTTAGTACCCGTACCCGTTTCCGAACAGTCACGCAGTCACACACAGCGTATCACGAATTGAATTCTGACAGAAGGAAGGACCAGACTTAGTCTCGTGATTGGTGCTTGGAATTGTTAATTATCGAAACTTTCTTTCACTACAACGGTTTAGTTAAGACTGAAATTCTCTAGCCCTGTTCTAGGTTCTTGATTTTGGATTTAGTGGTTATCTCAGACTACTTTTCAAATCTTTCTGCTGCGGTCGCGCTCTATTCGCAAAATACGAAATCGTTTGGGAATCGATGAGGATGCTGACGATAATGATGGTTCTAAATAATGAACCAGCAGCAAGCAAGAGTCAGTGAGTGAGTGATAAGGAGGATTCCATACAGGAAAAATACAAATACATGTATAGAATACTGCACACAGAGACTATCCAATAGCGTTTGTGCTGAGTTCGATGTTAGGGTTATCAGCCATCACTCGCTAGATAGATACACTGTGCAAAATGATGGCAAAGCGCGCCCTCCGATTCCTGTGCTTCATTCTACAAAGTACGTACGAACATGTTTGGTAATTAAATTTTATTTTCGTTAATTTTTTTCACACCAAATTGATAACCTTTATTTGCGCCGTTAGAACTTTTTGCCCGATGCGTAATGGCAAACACCGCATTGTGCACCCGAAGTATTTGACGTCACTGTACTTAGTTAGACTATAGACTTGTAAAAAATCGAGATTAGATTTTGAGAAAAAAAAAAGAGTTTTTCTATATCAGCAGATTGTAATTGGTGTTTGTGCGCGTAATATCGGGGGTGGGAATGAATACCTGTCGCCAATAGAGTCTAGGAAAATAGAAACATTCGCCTCCAATACGAAACATGACAAAGCACATTTAGTCTCAAACGGAAGTGGTTTAAAGATCGTTTTTCTCAAGTCACCATGAAATTACTTTAGGATGACGATGGGATTTAAATTTGTAGGGTTTCCCCTAAGTCATCAAAGCGATAACGTCTTCAAAAGTTGCCATCTTGAAGACGCTTTTGATCGATAGACCAATGTAGGGAGTCTTCAAAGGATTTCATTAAATTCCATACCTTTTCAATGCCGCAGATTATACATAATGATGAGTTTGACGTCATTTTCTTTATTTGTTTACAATTGAATCGCGTGTTTCTCACAAGTTTTCCAAAATATTTTGTTGATAATTATGTATTGTAAATAATTCGTAAATTTTGTTAAACGGATCGATTGATTTGATTTCAGGCAATAACAAACGGGTGACGTATAATAATACAGCTATCCCTCGATTTACACGATAATTTTTTGACACGATTTCGCTTTAACACGATTTTTTATTTCTCGTGTTAAGGTCTCGACATATAGAGAAACGATTTGACTCAGTAAATTTACGAAGATTGGTGTGTTGCATGTTGGAATGTATTACTTTAATAACACCAGATAGAGTCAGTGGCTCAAACCATCGAACAATAAATCAGCAACAGTATTTCGTTTTGTGAGTTAAAATTGTTGTGCAAATACAATTGTTGTGCAATATACTAACCACAAATTAACTAAAATTTCTCAGTTTTTCATCAAAACGACATGAAAAATTTAAGTCAACAATTTTTGTAATTCCACCTGGTGTAAGTTAATTTACTTCAAATAAATCTCTATCGCACCGACCGCACCACGAAGAGTGTGAAACGAAACGCCAGATGAGAAAGATGTCAGCTCTATATGACATTACTCTACAGTCTCGACATATCTTAACATATTTGCGTCGGCGTCACAAAGGTACCCCACACCAAAGCGTCTAAAATTTGCTGCGAATATTCGTTTGAATCGTTTTGAACAAAATACGCACAATACAACTATGTACTCTCTTTATTGATTTTTCCATGTATGTGATGTCGTTTATAAGAAATGTGATGTCGTTTACAAAAAATTTTATCTGAAAAAAGTACAGAATTTTATAAGCCTCTACCCAGGACCGAGCTGTTTCATATTGCTCGAAGGTATAACATACCCTCCATGGAGTCAATGGCTTTGAACGGGATTAAAGTTAAGCGTTCAGACAGGCTTAGTTGCAGATCGAAAATTGTCGAAAAGTCGAAAGATAGTAGCTCTGTACTCATATAAGGTTGCAGATGGGGCTTCCCAGCGGAATATTTACCCTGCAGTTGTTAGGGCTAACGAAGGATTAGCGATACGACTAACTACAAAAGGCTACCATTAGCAGCAACACGTAAACTACCCGTAATGCGTTTGAACGGCGAATTTAACATGGGGACGTCATTGGAGGTAGTCAATCGTCACTACCTTCTGCATAACCTCGTACCGTCCAAATCGCTAGCGACAAATTATGACCGATATCAGCCGTGTTATTGGTCTAGTTGCATCAGCAGCCAAACGTGACTACACTCACAGAAAAATTCGGTTGAGACAGCCGACATAGCCGTAACCGATGAAAGAGGTTATCTTAATTAAGTTCCAAATTTTACACGGCCTACACTTTCCGTTACATAACATGAAGGCAAAGGCTTACACACTTTGATTGGGACCTGCAGTTTTTCACCGCTTCCGTTTGGTATTTTGACAAGCTGTCTCACGGCTATGTTCTCGGTAGTCAAGAACCGAATTAAAAATAAACGATGATTATAAAATGCAGTTTTAAATTTTTTTATAAAAACCGAAACCGATTATTAACCTGTTTCTACACCTCGGTTTAACCGAAAACCGGTTACGCCACAATCGGAATATTCGAAAAACCGGCTTTTTTGAATACACTAATATGGAGTAATCTAAAAGGTAATAAATTTGTTTTACATGCCTCCTCCGACCTTTTTTCAAGTCCCAGCCATCATGGGGCACCGCACTAATTCTGACATGTTGTACAAACAATTTTGTATACTGACGATTGCAGCATATCTCAAATGACCGACCTTGAAAACTGTTGATATATTTTACTTAAGAAAAATCTTGACATTCTTTATTTCTTTTTAAAATAACATTTGATTGTAGAATTTTAAACGTCATATTTTAAATACATACAATTATGTTGTGGTAACCGAACTGAAAATGAATTCGGTTGTACCTACAGAATTGTACCTACAGAACTCAAATTCGTAGTTGCCAAATTCTGTTACTGCAACCGAATTGATGCCAGATTCGCTTATTCCAACCGAATTTGCTTCCAATTTTAATTTCAAATTCGGTTGTTCCAACCGAAATTTTAAAAAAATTGGGTTTAAAACGAATATAATTGAAGATGCAGTTGTCACAACCGAATCAATTGTGAAACCAGGTTGCTTCAACCGAATTTCGGTTGTGGAAACTAAATTCGGTCGTAACAACCTCAATTTGGTTGTGGTAACCTCAATTCGGTGTTAACAGCAGAATTTTCGGTTGCTGCAACCTCTTTTCAAACAATTAGTTCTCTGTGTGTAGTGAGTTCAGCGGTTCATAAACACAAGTGAGTTCTTTGATATTTTTTAACCCTTTCACGCACAAAACAAGTACTACGCTAAAGTTACTATGGATATGAGTGGTTTTTATAGTGTGTTAGGAGGTATTTTAAATAAGTGTATGAGAAAAATTAAAAAAACGTCAGTAGATTATTAGATATAACTTGGGACAAATGTGTCCCAATATGCGATAAAGGTCGGCATTCATCGGACAAATTGGTATTTTCAGTGGCAGCTTATTTATATATTTTGTAATAAAAAATAACAACATTTGTTTAAAAAAATATGCATTTATTCTTACATTTAAACATGAAAATCTGCAAAACAATTTCTGCTTGCTGTGAAGCATAAATTTACGTTACAAGTAGCGCAAATATTATACGTACGATTTTCTATGCCACTCTTTGCACATTGCACACATCTTTTACGAAAAGGGCCTTTCATCATAACGTGCGACGGTAAAGACTGCTTGTGTACTATATTTTGGACTCGCTTCTTTGTCATGGAAGTAGACGGTAGAGCATGTTTTCTTATAGAAAAACTGCCAATCATGGTTCTAGCAACAACTTGTCGGAATTCTAGCGACGTAAGTAAAGGACCTTCAATACGATGTTCAGCATGTAATTTCTGATATATGTACAATATAGGCATTGTTCATTACAATATCTAAAATGTCGAAAAAAAGTCGTAGGTAATATTTTATTTTGGATTTTCTGTCGACTTCGTATGTAACTTTCTTCTGATCCATTAAGTCGACACCACCCATGTTTTGATTGTACTTGTGAACAATGTCAGGACATGTAATCTCCAGACTTTGAGCTGATCCTACTTGTTTCCGTTTGATCTTTCGAGTAGGTATCGGTGACAAGAAATTGGTAAGGAGGTGTACTGCTTTATTATCCATCCACTTGACAAAAGAAATTCCTTCGAAGCTAGTGGCGTAGATATCTCCTCTTTTCATATCTTTGTCTAATGGTAAGTTTTGTGGAAGATGCTTTCTATGTGTACGAACTGTGCCACAAGATTTGATATTTTTCTTTGCGAGGTTATATTGCAGCATCGGAGAGTTAAAAAAATTGTCAATATAAATTTCACATCCAAGACTCTCCAAAGGTGTTGTAAGCTCAAGAACAACAGATTCTCCCAATCCAATTTGTGGTCCTGATTTCTTTTTTCCCGTATATAAGTCGAAATGAAACAAATATCCTGTTTTAGCATCAGCACGGCACCACATTTTGAACCCTCTCTTCACTGGTTTATTTTGCATATACTGCTTCATTATGTTATGCCCTTTAAATTTCACCATATGCTCATCCACTGATTGGGTAATTCTGTTATTCATAGCTGACTGGAAACTTAAATTGAAATGATCCATCGCTAGTCTAATCTTGTAAGCTCTATCAAAATTTGGCGATGTTGGTGATGGTTGCGACGCATTATTACAGAAATGGAAATTTGTTCTTATTTCCTCAAATCTTGCAAGTGGCATAACTGAAGCTATGTAAGGCACACCCATGTCGGGTTCGGTGGACCAGTAGTTTCTCAGAGAAGGTAATACATGGTAGCCCATGACATAGTTCATGACAATAATTGCTGTTCCTTCTTGAAGATCTGTAGTGAACACGGCACCATTTTCATTAGCGAAGCGTAAAGTCTCTGGCATTATTATTTTTTCAATCAATGACCTGAAGTTTGTCACCATTTCAAATATATCAATAGGATTAATTGAGTCTGATTCTTGAAGAATATTGATTTAGCCGAACTCATAGTTAGTCTCAGATAAATTATAAAGATTATAACAGTTTTTTTCCACACAAACTCAGGAACCATACCCCGAAATGATGTATCAAGTAAAGTAGGTCCTGCAGTATAATCTGACGGATCAGCTGATTCAATAATCACTTCGCCTGCAGCTGGACCTGGGTATTGATTAGAATCTGATCGACCAGCTGATTCAATAACCACTTCGCTTGCAGCTGGACCTGGATATTGATTAGAAACTGATCGACCAGCTGATTCAATAATCACTTCGGAGACTCCATCTTGCATGTCTTGTTGTAAGAACGACAGGTCTTCTTCGTCCAAAATGAGGGCGTCTTCATTGTCGCCATGAGATATTCCTCCACTTCGCTATCAGTCAGTCGGAATATTCGGTCACATTTGCGGGCCTAAAGTAATAGAAATCACTCAATATATAACATAAAAAATCATAAAACGTAATGTGCGACATATAAGCAAATTTTGACCTTTCACGCATATTGGGACACCGGTGTCCCTTACAGAAAATCTCATATGTGAGCACTTCAAATGTAAAGGGTCCGCCATCTAAGGTTTTTTTTCAACTAGTGCTTATTTCGTGAATGGTAACACTTAGCTCATGTCTGATTTGACAGATAATTAGTTGTATCCTTCCGCTGAACGAATATGGTGGTGTATACGCTTGAACAACGCTGGGAAATATTGCGACATTACTTTGAAAATCATGGTAATGTTGCAGAATGTGTGCGAAAATTGCGTACGGATTTTGGAAGAAGAGAAGCACCGTCAGCTCCGTATGTTCGTTATGTTGTGAAAAAATTAAAAGAAACTGGCATCCTCATCGATAAACCAAAGCGTGAAAAGCCAAAAATAGTGCGTACACCCGAGAATATTGCCGCTGTGGCGGAAATTGTGCGTGAAGCGCCATCAACATCAATTCACCGTCGTTCTCAACAATTGAGCATTTCGGAGACATTGAGACGAATTTTGCATAAAGACCTTAGTATGACGCCATAGAAAGTCCAATTGGTTCAGGAGTTGAAGCCAACTGACCATCCAATGCGTTTTCGCTTCGCTAAGTGGGCCTGCGATCGACTTACAGAAGATGCCGATTTTGCCAAAAAATCATCTTTTCAGATGAAGCTCAGTTTGATCTTGGCGGGTATGTAAACAAGCAAAATTGTCGCATTTGGGGCACAGAAAACCCGCACGCATACATTGAAAAGCCGATGCACCCAAAATGAGTCACAGTTTGGCGCGTATTTTGGTCCAGAGGCATAATTTGGCCATTTTTCTTCGAAAATGAGCAAGAAGTGGCCGTTACAGTCAATGGCGATCGTTATCGGGCCATGTTGAACGAATGTTTGTTCAAAAAAATTGAAGAGGAGGATATTGGCAACATTTGGTTTCAACAGGACGGCGCTACGTGCCACACAGCCGAAGCTACACTCGATGTTTTGCGCCCTGTTTTTGAAGATCGCATTATCAGCCGCAGAGCTGATGTCGTTTGGCCACCTCGGAGCTGCGATTTGACACCGTTGGACTATTATTTGCGGGGTGCCCTCAAAGATAAGTGTTACGCCGACAAGCCAGAGACAATTACCGCTTTAAAGGACAATATTCGTGAGGCCATTGGTGAAATACAGCTGCACACAATCGATAATGTGCTTAAAAATTGGACCGATCGTGTAGGCTACTGCATGGCCAGCCGAGGCAGCCATTTGAATGAAATTATTTTCCATTATTAACCGGATGGATTGTACTTTCAAATAAAAAAAAGAAATTTGAGAAAATATTCAGTAGTTTTTTTTTTTATAGCATTTTCAAAAAAAAAAAGTTATTTGGCGGACCCGTTATAAAACGCAATACATAGCGATCAAGTTATAATTACTACTTACCATTCTCACGAAATTCACCATAAAACACTTTGATAAACTGCAAAAATATGTTAAACGTAGCCTTTGAAAAAAAAATTACAGCAGACAGTTGTCCGAGGCCTTCGGCCACGGACTGTCCCTGCAGGCTGTGTCAGAGACACGGCCATTAAGTTTAACGTAGAATACGCCATCCGATAAGGCAGAAAACATACATATATAACAATAAATGATAAATAATATAAGCAAATGAATTTATTGTTATATATGTTTTCTGTCTTATCGGATGGCGTATTCTACGTTAAACTTAATGGCCGTGTCTCTGACACAGCCTGCAGGACAGTCCGTGGCCGAAGGCTTCGGACAACTGTCTGCTGTAATTTTTTTTAGAAATTTTGTTTATGTAAAAAAAAAATTAAACAGCCGCGGTAGGATTCGAAATCACATCCACTGGAAGATCGTTTCGATGTTTGTGACACAGCGTCGTTTCGGACAGCGTCTAGCCCGTTACGCCACCGACTGCATGTACAATCTTATCTCTAACTGAAGTTATTTGGTTGTTCGTATCGTATTTATCAAAATGTTGAAAATAAAAATTATTATATTTTTTAATTTAACCAAAACGTTTATTAGAAATGGTGTACATATTGATGAATTTATTTGTTAACCAGGTTAATTATAGAATTATAGTATTTTTGAAACCTAAAAAACTTCGTTAAATATTGGGGTATATCTTATGAATTTTGTTGTTGGTATCATTTATCGATTTTCATTTCAATATTTGATTAATTTGTCAGTAGATCAACGAAAAATGTAATTCAGTGCTAAGATTTTCCACGTACAAATTTTGTTGTTAAAATTGTACAGTCGTCTTTTTTTCTGTTTACCTTAGTGTATTCTAATGCTTCTGCGGAATTTCTGCGCGTCAATGAAAGCCCACGCTCGATGTGTGGGCACCTTTAAGCTACAACTCCGCTGAGCGCGATAAACGTGATAGAGTTATTTCGAGTGGAATTCATCTGATTTTTTATGACAAAAAACGCTGTCCCTACCAAAATCAGGTTATGATTATTGTACAGTTTTTATAAACTCATATACTCCTTATGTCCTGATCAGAGAACGAAGAACCAGATTTGGTATTAGATGGCAGGCACTCGTCTAGTGTAATGGATGTACTTGTGATACGTGGTCTCGTGACTCAGACAATTACCCGGTGGCTGCGAAGTTCGCACATGACTGAGAAGGGCGAAAAACATACGAAGCCTAACACGGGAAAAGCTAGGTATTGGCAACCTACAAATACCACAGATATCAAAGTTCCATCAACAAAAGCTAGCTCTCCTGCTAGGGCAGAATACCCCTCCCCCTCCTGACGATCCAGAAGCGCAGTGGAAGCACATCTCACATTCTTTGGAAACTGCTGCAAGCCATGGTACGACGAAGAATGTCGCACGGCAACTGATGAAAAAGACGCTGCACGTGTGGAAATGAAACAGTCAGTTACAACACGTGCTACGAATGAGCGGTACAAGAGAGAAAAAATGGCAAAGGAGCAGAGAGAGAGACAGAGAGTGAAAAGATTTCGATCTGCAGATTGAATCCCGAAAGTTTTTCCAGAGGGTAAGCAGATCAAATAAAGGGGCGAATAATGGGCAGCCCTCCTGCAATTACGAGAATGGGAATCTGGTGACTGACAAGTAGTGTGCGCTCAAAAAGTGGAGAGACCATTTTTCAGCACTACTCCACTCAAATTCTTCCACTGAAGATCAGGAGATAATGATTGTGGAAGACAGTGTATGTATATAGGCGAGATTAGAACGACAAAACAAACAAATTTTAACATCCTTCGACTCCTTCCTTCGAATTCTTCCTCCAACTGGTTCGATCCTATCCTATGATCTAATTTGATTGGCCTAGCTATGTCAGAATATAAATGATATAGCCCTTGGTTCCAGCGACGTCGGTACTCGCCGTTTTCTTTAACAGGACCATATATTTTACGGAGAATTTGTCAGGACTATATATTTTACGGATTTTTAACAGGACCATTTATTTTACGGAGAATTTTTCTCTCGAATGCTCCCAGGTATTGTTCATCCGCTTGCGAGGTAAAAGGCGAGTCTGATATAGATGGACTTTTGTGCGTCGACAGAGGGCTTTGTTCCTTAACTGCTTGTTGAGCCCAAAATATCATCTATTTGCAAGCACAATTCTCCTATTTATATCCAGGCTGACGTTGTTCACCTTGTTCACGGCGGATCCAAGGTAGAGAAATTAATTTACCACTTCAAAATTAAATCGATTGTCTCTAGTTCTCCAGTCGTTGACACCATCAATTTTGTCTTGCCCTCATTAACAGCAAGACCCACCTTCGCTGATTCTTTTTCGACTCTTGTAAATACTGCAGTAATCTCTCGCATATTTCGCCCAATGATGTCTATGTCGTCAGCATACGCCAGCAACATATGGCTTTTCGTGTTAATGGTCTTATTCGTAGTTACTGCAGCTTTTCTCAATATTATCTCCATTAAGATGCTGAAGTGATTGCACAAAAGTGTGTCGCCTTGTCTCAGAATGGTACAGAATGGCTCAGTGAGGTTTTTCCCCACCTTCACTGCTGATTTGGTGTTGGACAGCGTCATTCTACAGAGGCGGATCAGTTTTGCCGGAATCCCAAGTTCAGCCATAGCTTCGTACAATTTTCAACGTATGGGAATATGGAAAGCAGCTTTGTAATCAACAAAACAAGTTTATGTATCGATTTGCTTTTCGTGGGTCTTTTCCAGGATTTGGCGTAGCGTGAATATTTGTTCAGTCGTTGACTTGCCTGGTATAAAACCACACTGATAAGGTCTAATCAGGGTTTCAATAATTGGCTTTAGTCTTTAGTATAATAGGTTCGACAAGATCTTATACGCAATAGATAAAAGACTGATACCGCGATAGATGGAACAGACACACGGGTCACCCTCTTTGAATACAGGACATAACACACACAGAAAAAAATATTCCCGAATTAATTTCAGTTACTGATTTGCTTGAAAACAGAGATAAAATTCAATTATTTCATTATTTGACTCAATCATTTGAATGCTTGGTTCAACAATTTTACATTTTATAAAGCGAAGAAGATCTATTAAAATTTCACTGGAATCAAGTACTTGTGTACTTGAAATTACAACATTCTTTATATGTTATTTGACGTTCTTTTGTTCGATTTTTAAGGCGAATTTTTGTTGTTGTCAGGGAGAACAAGTGGAAGATGCGCATCACCAAAAATCCGTTACAAACGGTGTTTTGTTATTGCAATCGGCACTCGTCAACACAATGACAGCAACAACACATGTGCTACAAAATTATTGCGAAATCAAAACACATCTTTGAGAATTTACAAATAAATGTTCAAACGAAAAAAAGACATACCATAATTTTTATTTTTGAATTTTATTTTTGAATCCCTGTAAATGATTTTCTTAATTATTATTTAATCAAACTGAAATTAATTATAAAAATAAAATGTTCAAAAAATATGAGATGTTGGTTTTTGTTATTTTGGGTGTTAATGTTAATCATTAAAAATTACCGATTTCGATTGAAAGCGAACACCGACTTTTGATTACCAGAATACTCAAGTTGAGTACGCTAGTAATCAAAACATTTTATAATTTCGATTAAACGCTCACTCAACTTGATTACGCGCGTAATCAAAACATTATGTAGTTTTGATTAAGCACTCACTCAACTTGATTACACGCGTAATTGAAATTTTCAATAAAAAATTGATTAAAGTCATGCTTAACTCAATTACTAATTTAATCAACAATATTAAGAAATTTTGATTAAATCTGTGCTCAAATAAATATTTGCTTTAATTGAAAACTTTTCAATTACGATCTTACAATTCGAGTAATTGAATTTACAAAAATCGTCATTGGCGGAAATCCAAGTATAAAAATAATTGAATTGACAAATATCGTAATTGATTTGAACATTCGCTTGTTTCTGTGCACTGAGACTCCAAATGTTAGGCATAGATTCCCCCAACCATATACCGCATATAAATTGATGCATGTGGGCTTGCAGTCCCTCGCCACCTGCCCTAAAAAGTGAAGAGTTTGTTAGAACTTGTGGTATAAACAATTTATGAATGTTCAATTTTATAAATCATAATTGCTTTGATTTTTTGTTGAATATTTTTCCATTTGTTTGTCATACTTTATTTTATTAAATAAAATGCTATTGAACTAAATACACCCAAGTATTATAATTAAGAGTTATAAAACATAACAAAAAGTTCAGCGGGTAGCCCATCCACACCATCTGCATTGTCTTCCACAAACATGACCTCCTGATCTTCTGAGTGGAGTAGTGCTGAAAAGTGGTCTCTCCACATTGTAAGCACACACTGCTTATCAGTCACCAGATTCCCATTCTCGTCCTTGTAGGAGGGCAGCCCATTATTCGATCTTCTTACCCTCTGGAAAAATTTATTGTTCATCCTGCACATTTCTGTCTTTTCACTCTCTCTCTGCTCCCACTGCCATTTTGGGTTTCCTTCCTTCTCAGCCTCTTGTTCCGCTCACTCGCAGCACACGTTGTAACTGACTGTTTCGTTTCCATATGTGAAGCGTCTGTTTCATCAGCTGTAATGCGACATTCCTCATCGTAACATGGCCTATACTTCTGCGGTTTTTGATAGCCAAGTTAATTCCTTGCAGCAGTTTCCAAAGAATGTGAGATGTGTTTCTACTGCGCTTCTTGGTCGTCAGGAGGGGGAGGGGTATTCTGCCCTAGCAGGAGAGCTAGCTTTTGTTGATAGGGCTTTGATATCTCTAGTATTTGCAGCCTGGCAATATCTAGCTTTTCCGTGTGCGGCTTCGTACGTTTTTCGCCCTGATCGGTCTTGTGCGAACTTACTCAGCCCCAAAGTAATGATCCGAGTCGATATAGGCACCTCGAATCATACGTAGATCCATTACACTAGAAGAGTGCCTGCCATATATTACCAAGTGATCAATCTGGTTGTTCGTTCTCTGATGAAAGAGATAACCAGGTCGCCTTATATATGTCCTTATGCTAGAATCATGTGCTACTAACTAGAATGTGCTTTGCGGCGGCGAAGTCTATCAGTCTTATTCCATTATCGGAGGTGGTATCGTGTAGACTGTGATTACCGATGGTTAGTCGAAAGACACTCTCCCTTCCTAATTTGGCATTAAAATCGTCTAGAATAATCTTACAGCCAAAGTCACGATCTCGAAAGGAAACCTAAGCGAACGAAAGCCAGCCACTCACTTTCGTTCTTATTCCAGGCTTTAAATGTTATTGTGTGATTGTGTGTTTGCAAAATCGGAAGCCACTAACTATGTTCGCTGTCATCTATGCGAACGAAAGTGTCAAATCCAGTCACTTGTCTTTTGGTTGTCGCATAGCTGGAAATCAAATAAAAGCTTGAAACAAAAACAATTTATATAGAATTCAATGGAAGAAACAGAATGGACAGAAAATAATGTCATTATAATAAATTTGTTATTAAAATATATTTCCATTTCACCACAAAAACGCCAACTTTGCGGCACCTACAGATACTGGTTCTTCGTACTCTTCTCTCTCGCTCCGAAATTAAATGGCGAACATCAAGTTTATGTTATTGCTTTGAACAACAACCACACAAACTCACGTAAAACCATGCGAACGACAAGTCGAAAGATAGTGACTCGCTGTTTGAAACGAAAGTGAGTGACTGACTTCGTTCGCTTGGATTTTGTAGGAGAGAGTGTAAGTGGGGTCCAATTTTGTACTGAATTGTATATGTTTTCGTTT
Organism: Phaonia tiefii; assembly: GCA_963931995.1. Taxonomy (NCBI): domain Eukaryota; kingdom Metazoa; phylum Arthropoda; class Insecta; order Diptera; family Muscidae; genus Phaonia; species Phaonia tiefii. The sequence continues at coordinate 158,282,645 of OZ008368.1, forward strand.
GCTTGTTAGTGACTCCCAAATCAGCTGTTTGTCGCATAGAAAGAAAGCTAATGTTAACGTTCGACATCGTGACTTTGGCTGTTAATGTCGTGGTCAGGGCAGCGTTCGTATTCTTCCTCCAGACGCTCATAAAATGTTTATTTGACCTCATCATCTTTATCCTCTGTAGGTGCGTGCACACAAATTGAAATATTTCGCTTTGATGGGAATTGTGGCAATGCGGTCACTCACTGGGTTCAACCTTGAAACTAGGTGTCGCAGTCTCTTGCCAACTATAAATCCGCAACCGAATTCGTGCTTTCGCTCATGGCAGTTTTTCTTCGTGATGCAACCATATCCTATCCATCGCATGTATAGTGCCCGCACATTCCAGCTACATATCCTTAAATCGTGGCCCCTATAACGTTTGCGAGACATACTGCGTGGAAGAGTAGTGATCTGCTTGGACTGCCCAATGCATGAATCATTTCTGGCCACTACCAAGTGAATTTACATATATCACAAACTTACCACCTGCAAGGACAGTCCCATGTGTCGTTTTACTCATTCAGTAATTTTTGGTGGACGTCCACTTCTGGGTTTACGGTTAATGTTTTTATAATTTCTTAAAACGGTTTGAACACTAGCTGCCTTATTCATAAAAAAACATTAATGTAGCTCTAAAGCATTCACCAGTTATTGAAAGCTTTAAGATTTGGCGAAGGTTTTATTAGAACCGTATTCATAATGAGTATTTTAACTAGGGAACAGATAATTGACTGACAACCCTGTTTTATGTATTCTCACAGTGCTTGTGATGTAAAATCAAGATGAACAATCACCGATAGACCGAATTAATTTGTTTTTATTTAAATGCGTCAATGGATTTTTGGAAAATTTTAAACATTAATGGAAAGAACTATTCAATAAAAAGATCAATTAATATTTGTTATATTCATAAATTTGGTAGAGGTGTCAAAAAATCATATTGAATTGGATTTCAGTTTTGGGTAGTCGAATATAAAACCGGATAATAGGTTGTAGTTTCAATGATTTGATTTTATATACATCACTATGTAAACAAAAGTTCATTTTGGTTAAAAATTATAAAAATTGGACGAAACTATATGGTTGCTTAGCAGGATAATGTGACACTATAAACGGTGCAAATATACACAAAATAATTCCAATTGTTTATATCGATCGCATAAATATTTAAGTACGGCACGCTTGAAATGTAAAAAAAATATTTCTTTTGTGTATTAATGCGGATAAAATAGCCTTAAAGAAGGGTTAAACTTTCAACAAAAATGGCGACATTGGTGAACTCTTAACAGAGGAATTTTCCGATTATGAATACCATTTTTGGGCTTTAACTTCTTAAACCTTTAACAAACCCATGACAACTTTTTATGAATAAGGCCGTCGATTTTGGATGTCCGTACAGTAAGATTTTTTATCAATACCAATTTATTTAATTTTTTGGTGATTTTTAGCAATACTAAAGCGACCAATTGCAAACCATTTAAAGGTTAACTAAGAACTCTAACGGACTATCATCTCTTGAAAATATACCGTTCCCAAAATAGGGGCGTATGCAGGGGGTTCTATGCCACAGCTGATCAACTTTAGAGTTGGAAAGACATACAAAATAAAGAAAGAAAGAGAAATAGCGATAGATGACTGGAGGTATGTAGGATTGCTCAATGCGCTTTTCACACATTTGTCTTTGTGCATTGAACCAATAGTGCAAAACTCATCAACTTGATATGTTTACTGGGAAATGTTAATACTAGTTTTCGTTAAAACATTATTGATCGCATTGGCTTTTATTAATTGTAATTCAAAAAATGTTCTGGTTTTTCGTTCATTCAAATATTTGCTTCCAATAAAATAAAACATATTACAACTGATAGGGGTTTTGTGATAATTAAATCGAGGAAAAAAGGTATAAAAAGTGAAATAAAGCTAAATGTAATGATGTGTTAGAGAACAACTATTTATAGAGGTTGCAACTAAATCACAAATTTTTTAAAATAAAGATTTTTCTCATTGGGCATGGCTGGCCAAGTTTGTGTTACTCTGTTCTCCAACTTTTCCAGTGACTTTTCTTGATTACCGGTCAAAGAAAAACAGCTGTTGAAGACTCTATGTATAATAGTCTATGGGCGTATGTCTACCTTTCTGTGCTTTGAAAAGTGAATTTCATTAATTTTTATAAATAAACAACATATTTGAAAATAAATTGGTATTTTTCTTATATAGTTTTTGCATAGAATTACGCGGTATAATTTTAATTATAAAAAACCTATTAATTTGTGGAAAATTCATTTTCATAAGGAGTATGTATACTTTTCTGTGCAACTATATATTAGGGTGTAGTGAAAAACGCGAGGTAATTACGGGAACGTAAAACTTTTTTTATACGACGGTACTAATAGTCCCCTACCGGCCGTTGAAGTTACGATTCCTAGTACATTTTCGAACAAAAAGTAATTCTTTTGGACAATATTAGGGTCAAACGACGTGTCATGATGAACATGTATAGAAAAAAATATTTTAAAAATTTTGCCAGATCATTTTTTCACGACGTCATTTTGAAACCTCTATCATGCATATTTTGTCTTCCCCATTTTGCTGTATTTTCCATAAATATTAATAAATATTACGCGTCGTTTGAGACCACCCCCCCAAAAAAAAAAAAATCTCAGTTACCCTGCTGTAAAGGGTTTTTCAACAGAGACGCTACAAAAGTAAATCGATAGGGACAGCAAACGACGCCATATTTTTTCCCGCTCTTTGGCATTTGTCTTCAGTAAGGTTTGCCATTTCATCACGGAAAGATATACGACCCAACAACGAGTCGAAATTATTAAAACTTACTACCGAAATTTGGAGTCAGTGGCCTCAACTTTAAGAGCGCTACGTCCAATTTCTGAATTTCATTTCTGGCTGAATGGCTTCGTCAATAAGCAAAATATGCGTTATTGGTCAGACAGCAATCCACACGTAATCCATGAGTCATCATTGCATCCCGAAAAAATTACGGTTTGGTGCGGTTTATGGGCCGGCGGCGTCATTGGGCCGTACTTCTTCCGTGATGATCAAGACCGGCACATTACTGTGAATGCGAATCGCTAACGTTCAATGATAACCGAATATTTTTGGCCCCAATTGGATAATATGGACTTGGAGGACATGTGGTTCCAACAGGACGGCGCCACAAGCCACACAGCGAATGCCACAATCAATTTATTGGAAACCAAATTTTGTGAACGTGTTATCTCACGAAATGGCCCAGTCGATTGGCCGCCTCGGTCGTGCGATTTGACGCCGTTAGATTATTTCCTGTGGGGATACGTCAAGTCTGTGGTCTATGCCAACAAGCCAGCGACGATTGATGAACTTCGTACGAATATCGAACGTGAAATTGCAGCAGTATCGGCCGATTTATGCTTGAAAACGTCGAAAATTGGGTTCAGCGTCTGGACTTCTGCAAGCGTGCCCGTGGTGGCCATACAAAAGAAATCGAGTTCCATACATAATGGCATCGAACGTACTTTCACAGGAATAAAGAATTTCATTGGTATCTATAACCGGTTTTGTTTTATTTAAAAAAAACTTTTGTAGCGCTCTTATTGTAAAACCCGATATATACAGGGTGGCTGATGAAAGCCGCTACCTAAAGAAAACTTGATAATTTTTTTGCAATGTAAGTAATCTGGATTTTTTTGTGTTTTTGTAGATTGAGATTGATTGATTTAAAAAAATGGAAAACTGGAGACACGGCAAAATGAATCTGGATTGTCCGCCGTTATTACGCATTGAAGTCTGTAGTTTTGGTTAAAAGAGAATATAGGCGCATATTTAGCGGCGATCATCCGAGTAGATGGACCATTACAAGACTAGTGAATAATTTTGCATAGTATGGGACAGTCGTTAGGTGGCCTTATAATCGAAACCATTCCATTCGAACAGAGGAAACTATTGCTGCCGTAGCTGCTGCCATACAAAGCAACCCCAGTGTTTCAGCAAGGGGACTATTTTCTCAACTGGGTGTCAGTAGGCAGGCTTTACGGACAATAATTCATAAGGATTTGAACTCATTCCCCTATAAAATTCAAATGGCTAATAAACTTAATGCAGCAGACTTGCTGGTTCGCTTGAAATTTTGCCGGAAGATTCTTGGAAAGGTGGAAGGGGACGACAACGTGGTGAATTGTCTTTTCATGTCTGATGAGGCTAATTTCGATTTGAACGGCAACGTAAACAAACAAAATTATCACATACACCCCAATTCTATGCATGTGGTAACAATCAAATTGTAACCACAAAATTGTTACAAAGTTGTCACCATTGTTTGTATCTGGTATTCTGGCAACACAGTGACAACGAAAAATTCACCTCGTAACAAATAATTCACCTCACAATAACAGGTTGTCAAAAGCAGGGACAACAAAATAAAAACATATGGTTTTCTGCACAAAATGAACGCGGTAAAAAAAGGAAAACTAAGTATTTAATATATTTATGTTTTATTGAATTAAAATTAATACATTATGATTTAGGGAATTTGAGCGCACCGCAAAGGCACAGCTGGATTGCTATATTACCTTCCTCAAGGAACATCCAGAGATGCTAAGCGGAAATAATACTCCTGCACATCCGCGCCATATAGAAGAAGAAATTTACTTTAGCGCCAACTCTCTGATCTTCATCAAAATTTCACCACCGACAAAAGCTTCTGCGCTGAGTTCAAAAAGTTGTTTTTCCCCCGCGGTCGGTCAAAATTCTTGAGATATAGGCCCTTAAAGCTTGAGTATATAATCGTTCGCATCTCCGGGATTTATAATTCGATGTGGTTGAAATGGGTATCATTACAAAGGTCTTTCTAACACCCCTATTCTAAAGATTTGGTTACAATAAATTGTTACCATAAATTTGTTACAATTTTGTAACCAATACTTGTTACGCGTATTCTGGCAACTTCGTAACAAGGAAAAGTTCACCTTGTGGTGAAAGTAAAAATATTGTCACCACAGTTGACAGCTGATGATGAATTCACAGCTGATTAATGAACTTAACAAAACAGAAATGGAAGCACAACGGAGAGAAAAGTAAGTGTATTTTTATTTTTTTAGATATTTATACGTATATCTACATTTATTTAATATTTTTTTTGCAGAAAATTTGAGCGGACATCGCAGGAGCAGCTCCAGTGCTATATTGCGTACGTCAGAAGCCATCCAGAGCTTCTGGCGGGTAAGAATACGCCTGCGCGACCAAGACAACTGCAAGATATGTGGGAGGAAGTCAGCAGCAATTTAAACGCGCTAAAGGGGCCCACACGTACCCCACTTAAGTGGAAGGAGGTTTGTGCAAAATATAATCATTAAAAAATAGACCCTAATGAACAATTCTTTTTATTTATTTCTATTTATAGTCGCTGGCAAACTGGAAAAAGCAGTTGCGTAGTCGGGCGAGAAGGCTCAAAGCGGACCAAATGCGCACCGGAGGCGGCCCAAAGCCTGTTGATTTGGACGCCTTTGATAGCCAAGCTATTGAAGCACTCGGCTTGATAGCAGTGGATGGGATTCCTGCTCAGGAGCTGGGATTCGAGGTAAGATGAAAAGCCACGTTTAACCAAAAAATGTAAAGGTGTGTTAAATATTTGTTTATTTATTGTAGGATACTGAATTGGGGACTGCATATGGGGAAGTTCCACCTTTACAAATTGTAATTGATGAACCCTGCAGTTCACACCCCAGCAGTAGCCCTCTCTGCAGCAGTAAACCTTTGTCGCCTACCAGCTCACCCACAGAAGCGATACCATCCAGACTGAACAACAAAAGAGTGGCTTCACAGGAGCTGTTTGAAGTTGTGCTGAAGCATATCAGAAAGAGGGAAGAGTTCGATGAGCGCATGCTTGGCCAACAACAGAAAACAAATGACGCTCTTGCTAAAGTTGGTGAAGGACTGTTGGCACTTGCAGAAGTTTTAAGAAAGCCTTAATAAAAACTGATGAATGGACGAATGAATTAATTTTTTTTTTATTATTATTTATTTTAATTTATTTCAATTGTAGTAACTGAATTTTTTATAATTAAATGTATATATGTTTCAAGAAGCCAATTGTTGTTTTATTAAAATTCTAAAATTTTTATACATTCTTATTATTTTGTATAAAAAATTTGCAATGCATTTTAAAGCGTTTGAATATATCCAGAACGTATTCTCTGGCCTTCACGATAATACTGACTGCGTTGAACTGTTGCTGGTGTAGGTGGAATATCAAGTTCTGCTTCGTCAGTCTCGATGAAAGTAAGTGGGCACTTCTTTAATGCAATATTATGCAAAATTACACAGGCATTGATTATGTTGACTGCTCTTTCATGACTAATGCAAAGTCCGATGTTTTGAAAGGCATCTAAATCGCGATTTTAGCACCCCGAAAGCTCGCTCAACTACGTTTCGAGCTTTGGTATGTAGCTTGTTATATTTTTCCTCTTGTGGACTGGATGGATCTGCAATCGGAGTTAGAAGCCAAGGCTCCAGGGGATATCCCTGATCTCCCAAAAGCCAGCTACCACTTTGTCTCATCATGAACAAGCGTACTCCTGACGTGGTCCAAATTCCGGAATCATGGCATGAACCCGGAAATTTTGCATTCACTGCTAAAAACTGCAGGCTATGGTCACAAACGGCTTCAACATTAATGCTGTAAAATCCCTTTCTGTTCATGTAGAGGCTACTTGGTTTTGAAGGATCATTTGACGAAGGACCAATAATTGCAATGTGAGTGCAGTCGATAGCGCCTATTGTACTTTTTATACCGAAAGACATGTAAAAACTGTAAAAATATGTAGTATACTTAAATAGATATGTACATGTATCAAATAAATATTTTTCTATTTAACTGCATACCCGCTTTTGATGGACAATTGATCTTCGTTTGTCTTGGGAAATTTCACTTCATTTCGTTTCCTGTTAACAATTAAAGCCGCTATGTGTTGAAGTGATCGAGACACTGACGGCTGACTCATTGCAGCTACAAAACAGATTCCAACACATTTCTGGTATGATCCATGAGCGAAGAAGTAAAGTGATGCAAAAAAGCGTAGGACGAATGGAAGGGATGTCTTCTGATTATCAAATGGCATGAGGTCTTCAATAAGATCACTACAAACTTCTTTTGACAGTCGAAAATATTGGACAAAAACTGTGTCAGACATCGAGAATGGGTCACTGCTGTCCCGCAGGTTTCTTAGCAGCCGTTTCCTTTCTACCACCTCTTCCTGCTCCATTTCCATAACACAAAGAGCTAAAAGTGGTTCTTCCATTAAATTTTTGAAAATTTTAAAGTTTTATGCACGACTTCAATAATTTTAATTTAGATTTTATCAACTCAAAATATGTATCAAATCAGCTGTAACTAGCTTGTTACCTCCTTATTGGCAGGTAACAATTTTTGTAACTTTTGTCACGGTATCAAGATTTGAGAATACCGATGGTTACAATTTGTAACCAAAGTGGTCAATTGTAACCATGGTGACTATTGTAACCACATTAGAATAGACCGGTAAGTGTATAAACATATTCATTTTTATTAGCCCACAGGGGAGCTAATTAAAAAAAGTTTTCTAACCTTACTTTTCTGCCAACAATTTTTTTCTCAAAAAAATGCCCTATTATACTTATTTTTTAGCAGGTTCCGATAATACACACGACCTTAGCCTTTTTTAAAGGTATATTACTCAACAATATCCCTTGAAAGACCGGAGATATTTACTTTAAAAGTTTTGCAATACTTTTCGCGCATTTTCAATCTTTCGAACACAAAAGCAAGTTATTTCCTCTTTCTGCTCCATCAAGTAACAAAAGTCCTTCCTTCATTTAATTATGGCCTCTTGTCGTTTTGGTACAAAATATATTATTAATTTTTCCCGTATACAGTTTTATTGTTTACTTGCAGAAGTTATAAAATGATATTGTATCAACTTTCCGGCAAATAAATAAAAAAATACTGCATGAGAGGGAATTACATCCAATTCACGTCACAGTGTGGTGTGCAGTTTCTTCAAGTTGTATTGTCGGGCCATACTTCTTCGAACAAAACGGACTCAGCGTTACCGTAAATGGAGACCGTTACTAGATCATGGTAAAAAAATGTTCTATCCTTTGTGGTTTCAACAAGATGGTGCAACTACACACATATGTAGGTCGGCCGGTTATGGCCGAATTCGCAGAGAATTTCCTAAAATTCTCACTTCAAGGAACTCACCTAACTCTACCGCACTTTTTCCTGTGAGGTTATTGTAAACATGAAGTATACAAATCGCAACCGACAAATGTGGATGAACTAAAGCAATCAATTCGAGCGACCATAGCTTCAATTCCAGCCTCAACTTTGCGGACAGTAATAAACAACTTTTTGCTAAGATGCCGCACCTACATCAACGAGCAGGGCGGAGATTTAAATTTAATTATCTTTAAGACTAATTAAACTATTTTTAATACAATTCAATGGGATTGCAAGTGGAAAAAAACGGATTAAATTCCATGCATTCCAAAAAAAGTTATTACAGTTTCTTAGAGTAGTATTCTAAAAGTCGCGAAAGTGAACGTAAACGCAAAAGCTAATGCGAACGCCAAAGTCAAAAAATTTTAGTTTAATACATCACTTCGCGCTTGCGTTCGCTGACGAAAGCTATCACTGACATTTGTGGTTTATAGAGTTGCCCAACTAAAATAAACAGTTATAGGTTAGAAAAAGTTATCTTGAGTGAAATGTGCAGAATGAAAAAGATTAAAAAATGTAGCTCTATTTCCATAGATCAACAGAGTTTAGGATTGCTGTAATTTTTAATACTGCAAATACCAACAATATTCACATGAAATTTGTAAAAAAAACATGTTATTTTGAGATGCAATGTCGAATAAATTTTCCCATCTATATTAAATTAGTTGTCTTTTCAAAAACATACCGCCAAATATGTTTTGGGTGTAATGTATTGGTTCTTTTGTTTATTATTGTCAACGTTAATTGATATCTATAATTTTTTAAATATAATTATAATAGTTTTCCAACGCAATATTTATTTGAAAGTTCCATTTCGAATTTTATTATTGTAAATAAGAATTTCAGTGGGTAAACAATATAGTTTTGAATTATTTAAAAAAAAAAAGTTTGAGCTCTATCCGTCGATTGCATTTCAGCCAAAATTGGCAACTACTTATAAACAATGATATGCAAAATACTTCCATCTGCCCATCCTCGATCGACATCTTTCTTTAAATGTGTAATTTCTTCAACTAACGCGAACAACTGTGGCGTGTTCAATTTGACAGCTGAAGTGATCAAAAACGTTCCGCAGCGTTTTATAAACAACCCATAAAATAACGTAACTCAACGCAGGTAGTCACCGAACAGCTGTAACCTTTTATAATCTACCAAAACGACAAAAGTAATGCGATGTGAGTGATTCACGACTTACAGAATACCACCCTTAATGTAGCAAAATTCAACAGTCACCCTGTATGACTATCAGCCGTGCAAAATAACGTGAATATGTCTCGAATTTATGCGAAATAATGGACCAGTGTGCCAAGAGTTACCAACCAAACACAATAGAAAACAATAGAATATGAGGACGGTAAAAATCCTGTGTGTACTTCCAATCACTATTTGTCCTCAAATGTACACAAAATCATTTTCTGTGCGATGACAATAGTGGTATTCATGCAAACAAAAAAACCCAGAACTTTTGCTCAGCGTAAGTTTGCCCCGTAGCGTTTCATGAGGCACCAAATTAAGTTGCTCAGTGTATCTATGCAGCAATTGTCAAAAAAAGGCTGATAAAGTAAATAAACAAAGTAAAATTAAAAGATAATGCTTTACCTATTCCATTATTTTATTTTTTTCACATAAATCAAAACCCCTCACTTTTTTTCAAAACAAAAATATTGACATTGAAATGTCAAAAGTTTTCACGTTTCGTATTCCACGTTTGCTCAGCAAATTTGCCTCGAAAACTTTCCACTTTTGTGCAAGTCGCTTTGTATGGGAAATTTGTTTGTTTTGACGTTTGCTGTGCAAGTTTACGATGTTTTCGAGGTTCTTTCGAGCTTTCATGAAGACCACTAATATATATGTATATGTCAAAGGGTAAACCGTGCTCTGAAATTAAAATTGGGCAAAGCCTGTGCTTGAGGTTCAAGCCCAACGCTAGTAAAACACTTTTTTGTGCGTTGTTTCAGTTTAATACACAAGGACAAAAACAAGCTTCAATGTGCTTTGGTCTGAACTTCCTGTGAAACAACCATGAGGCACAGCAGGCAGGCCTACTACTATTTAGCTTGAGTGTATCGGTCATGAGGCAAAACACTCATATCTTAACCTAAGTTTAAACAATTGTAACGTGTAGATTTTGTGTCATTGTGGACTGTTGAGTGTTGGAATATTTTAGGGTATTTCCACTTCCACTTGAACCAAAAATGTGTCACAATGTAACCATTTGTAGGCACACAATGTCATAAATATGCAAATATGATAGAAGACCATTTCAAATATTTATGATATCTTCAGAATCCCATTTCAAAACTATGCCGATATTTTCTTTTGTTTCTCAAACCTGTCAATTATGTAACTGGGAAAACATAATCGACAGGTTTGAGTGGTCGGCATGAGTCTCGAGTGTTGTTGCAGTTATGAATACTAATTACAAATTATTTGTTCCACCACTTAGACCTGCACGATTAACCAGCAATCAACTGAAAAAGAAAGTGTCGATGACGAAATATCCCACCGGCAGACAGACATGCCAGCATTATGTATCCAGATTTGGGTAGGTAGTACCAATTCACACTGACACTACTCACCCGGACGCAGCCGTACCTGTTGCGTGTAGTACTTCAAACAAAGCTGCATACATATACTTACGTCTGTCAGTCTGTCTGTACAGCCACTTCGGCATGCTCGTAATCCCGTATGTGAGAGTAAATGTGTGTTAATAACCCACTTTTGACCAAATTCCGTATTGGAGTCTGGGTGGTTTAAAATTTCATAATACCATCACTTGATTTACATAACTGTATCTTTGCCAAGATATCGTTTATTACAACTAAATTAACATCATTGAATTATAAATTAATAAATAAATAAATTAATTAATTAGTTAGTTAACTAGCTATTACTTAAGAGATATACAAAGGTTCCTTATACACTAAGTTGCTGGGCCGGCACTTTATAAGCCATCATCGTCAAATAGGCCATCTAGCGCCGACAGGTCACCATAGTCACCGGAATCGCTGCTACCACCGCCGCCGAAGCCAAATAGGTCACCGTCGGCATTTGGAGGTACAAAGGCTCCATTGAACAGGCTATCCAAACGATCTTCCACTCCCATGCTAGAGGCGAGGCCGTAAATGAAACGCATTGCCACCAGGCGTATGAAATCGGGGGTGCTGGTTTCTTTGCCCGCTCCCGTGAGGAACCCCAGCTGTTTCGACAGATTCACATCTCCACTCATGCGCGAAACGTTGGGCTTCTCGATGACCTTGCCATTTACCGTCGTAATGATGAGGATGAAAAGTGTGGCCGCCGTTATTCTGTGCTGCAGCATAATTACGTTAGTTATGTTTACGAGTATGTGGAGATTAATTGGCAGTTGGAATTAACGTCCGCGTGTGATTGACTGTTTGCGCTTGGCGTTTATAGTCGCGACCTCAAAACGCTACTATCTATGCGAGCTTGTTGTGGTTGTCCTCTCCCAACTGTGTTTACAAACCAACTGACCATTGGGTTTGTATCTAAGCGCAGCTACACTCCAAACTTAACGGCATTTCTGTTTGTGGTGAGGTATATTCGTGCGTACACTCGGTCGGTCATGTGTGCATTCGAATGATCTTTCAACGTTTGGGTGCTCTCAGTTGGCACGTCATCGTTGTTGCTCATTCGTTTTCATTTTGACGAGTGGTTTTACAACTTTACTACGTCCATCGATCAATTCCGTTCCTCGCCTGTAACAAGTACTAGATGAACCGACAATAAGATACGCCATGGAGAATGGACGGACGGCTAGATAGACTGGCGCATAGGCCTAACCGATTGTGCTGGCACAATGTAAACGAAATCAAATCATCTCTTGCTGGTTGTTCGTAAAGCTTTTTTCATTCGTTGCTGGTTCTCATCTGCCGGGTGTATTGATTTCTCTTTATACACGTATGTATGTATGTATGTGTTTGAACATTAGGGTGTACTGCAAAAATATGTTTGGATGGGGGTGTCCCAAATGATGCGTATTGAAGAGCTGGTTACGAGAACGTCAAACTTTTTCTATACGAGGGTTCTTATAGTCCCCTACGTATTTTGAAAAACAGGTCGATAACTGGTCGGGCAACGTGTCATGATGTGTATAATAGAAAAATATATTTTCAAAATTTTTGAACTCTTGATCAGGCATATTTTTTCCCAGATTTTTCGCGTATTTCTCAATGTATTTCACGAATTCGATTTTAATTATACCAGCTGAGGCAAAAGTAATTAACCTATTGGAAAACCCTATAACTTTTGCACATGGAGCCAAATGTCAATTCGGTTTAGATATTTGCGAAGTAAACAAACGCAGAAAACAAATCTACAAGCCGTGAATAGGTTTACTCCGCAAGAACGCGGAATAATTGTTTCCATTTTTTTGCGCAACAATTCGCCGATTGTGTTGGTGCAGTATGAATTTCGTCGCAATTTCCTGTCCGTCCGACCCCAACTGGACAAACGCTGTGGCCACTCGACTTGAAGAGACAGGGACAACACGAGATCTTCCCAAGGCTGGCCGGCCCGGGAGTAGCCGTTCTGCAGAGAATATCGCTGCTGTTGCCCAAGATGTCGAAAAGGAGCCCAGAACATCGACCAGACGACGTGCAACGCAATTGGGCGTTAGCCGTCGGGCCCTACGCAGAATTTTGGTGAAAGATTTGAAGTTGTTCCCTTACAAAGTGCAGACAGCTGTTAGCTGTTGACATCTAAACGCGTGTAACCTACAAAGAGGTGGGCGATTATTCATCGAAAAATATCATGAGCGATGAGGCTCATTTCCATCTTAGCGGTTACGTGAATAATCAAAATAATCGCGTATAGGGCACAGAAATTACGTGTATCACCAACGAAGTACCATTCCACCCTCTCAAATGTACTGCGTGGTGTGCTGTTTACACTGGAGGAGTCATCGGGCCATTTTTTTTGAGAACGCCGCTGGCCAAACATCAACTGTTGAAGGCGCGCGCTACAGAGACATGATTACCGATTTGTTTCTTCCTCAATTGGTTGAATTGGGACTGGAGAACATGTGGTTCCCACAGGACGCTGTAACGGCGCACACTGCTCGAGCCGCAACCGATATTCTGGAGGAAGCATTTCCGGGTCGCTTAATCTCTCGTTTTGGTGATTTACACTGGCCGGCCAGATCACCCGATTTAACTGTGCCAGACTTCTTTTTATAGCCGTCGGTGGTGCAATGATAGTGTGCGCGGCTCTTGTGCATGAGGACGTGGGTTCGATCCCTACTCTGACCACCTTAAATTTCTTTCGACGGCGGCCACCGCGCTTAGTAATGGCGACACTATCGAGTACTTAGCCATGAAAAACTTCTCAAAATACTGTTCGGAACCGGTGTAAAACTGTAGGTCCCAATCAGTTAGTTTAAAACTGCAACGTGCACAGCTCACTGATTTGTGAGAAGCTCTCTTTAATCCCTTCATTGGATGTAACGGGAAACCATTTACTTATTTATTTAGACTTCTTTTTATGAGGTTTTCCGAAGTCTCAGATTCTTGAAGCCCTTAAGCCGAATATTCGCAAAGGATGCGAGAACCTGTCGCACGAAGTTCTGGCAAGAGTGATGCCATAAAAATGCCATCAAACGAGTGAGTATGGTTATCATCTCTGGCGGTGGCCGATATCAGTTTCTCAACTTGATAGAATAAATTCTAATGGATTAAATACACAAATTTCAAAAGCTGTATAAACTTCCAGTTTATACTTATTATTTAGAATCCTCTTTAAGAATTGTTATCCATTATTTATATTTATTTTTAAAGTATAAGTATTTTTAAACCTAATTATAAGTATAACCGTTTCGCTATTGTGAATTGTCGAGAATAGATTTCTAAATTTGTTTTCTTTCGAAGTGCACGAAGCGCCAAACACTCACTTCATCTGTAAACGTTAAATCATCACTTAACATCTGCTTAAAATTAACGTACTTATGGCCAGTTTCACAGTTGAAAATTTTCCAGTTAAATGTACTTTAAATGGCAGATGCTTGTCATTTAAATGTCATTTAAGATGAACATTTTCTATGAGCTTTTATCTCAATAAACCTTGAAGTATTATAACGTTTTTCGAAAATCCAACGACTTTCACTTAAGGCAAGGCGAACACAGGTGAGAAACTCGGAGAATGTCTTTAACCAAAGCGAATATCTCTAACCCAATACTCTTCTCCTTTTCTCATCTTATAATTACTTCATAGGATTTCTCATCATTTCAGAAATCGCATGAATAATAAATTACAACAAATCCCTAAAACAACCCTTTAATACAGTCCACAACAACACCAGCTAATGGGCGTTTTCACATTAACCGACAACGACACCGACACAACACCAGCACGGCACCGACACCGGCACGATTTTTGCAAAGTACTTACACATTACACGACACGATACCGACATGCAGTTGTTGTTTGTCGATCGAAGAAATATTTTTTGACGTAGAATACGTCTTACCTTACGGTATGAGGAGTCATGTCAGGTTTTTATTGTTGTAATCTTTATTTCATTGAATTTGAGGAAACGGCTAGATGAATTTTTTTAAAATTTTTTTTTGTAGGTAAATGAAGATGTTATCTTTCGTTTGATATACATTTCATATTGGTTGATATATTTCTAGTATTTTAATTTCTCAAATGAAAATTGTTTAAACACATACACTCAAACATATGTGTGGTGTTTGGTTGAGTGTTTTTGGTTGCTCAACATTGCTTAGGAACATGTATCTAGTAAAAAGTGAAACGAACAGCAAGCTAATGTTGCTTGGCAACATGTATCTAGTAAAAAGTGAAACAAACAGTAAGCTAACGTAATAAAGCTTTTTTGCGAAAGCTTCAATAAAGCTGTTGTAACATTAATTTTGAATTGTAAAGCGTAAAGCTTTCACACAACGCTCGAATGCTAATGCGAAGACTCGATAAGGTAAACCTTTTTTAATATTAGGGCGGCCTTCTTAACATTCGCAGAACTTATTTCAATAAAAATATTAATTAAAATACATAAATTAAATTAAGTTTAAAAAAATTGAACATAATATTTTTTTTTTAAACGGACTTGAATCAAATGCCGTTGGTAAATATAAAAATTACAGCAGACAGTTGTCCGAGGCCTTCGGCCACGGACTGTCCCTGCAAGCTGTGTCAAAGACACGGCCATTAAGTTTAACGTAGAATACGCCATCCGATAAGACAGAAAACATATATAACAATAAATGATAAATAATATAAGCAAATGAATTTATTGTTATATATGTTTTCTGTCTTATCGGATGGCGTATTCTACGTTAAACTTAATGGCCGTGTCTCTGACACAGCCTGCAGGGACAGTCCGTGGCCGAAGGCCTCGGACAACTGTCTGCTGTAATTTTTTTTTTATTTATTTATTTGCTATTTTATTTTATTTAGTATTTTATGTAGGTATTTATTATTTAAAAAAGTACACTTAAAAAATTTCGCACAATAACAAAACACTGCACTGTTCATAAAAATATAAAAATGTCGTCGACGACATGAGTGGAGTGTTTGCTTCTCGCCGACATGTCGTCGCCGGCAACGACATAAAACCGTCGTGTCGGCAAGTGTGAAAGCATGCCCATATAATTGTATGAATTTGCGCTCCCACTGATGTCGTTGTCGGTGTCGTGCCAGTATCGTGTCGGCTAGTGTGAAAACGCTCAATCTAAGCGACGACAGCTCAAGAGATTACTCTTATAATCTCTCCCGGTAACTCTCTTCAAAAGCAGAATCAAAGTTTTTAATTTTTTCATTAGAAGAAATTACAGCAAACGAACATTGGGTGATTACTTTTGCCCCACATTGTATATATTGTGCATTATTGATAGTAATTTCATGTAATACTTCAAATAAACAAAAGAAAATATAATTGAAAAATTAAAATGCCGCACAGTGGGATTTCTTCATACAAGCCGCGGCAAAAATTAGAAGGAATCGAGCTAGGGCTTTGAAATTTCGCACACATCTCTCATATTGCTAAATTAGAAAAAAAAAACAAGTTTTTGTTCAAATCCGCCCACAACCACGCCTACCTCCCATATAACGTAAAATAAAAAATCGTTGTATTTTCCTCATTTTCATATCTATGTCAATAGAAATTACTGCCAGTGCCTGCATTTGAGTCCTCAATTATATTAAACATTTAAGTGCCACGCCCAACGCCCATATACAAATTTTCATTTTTCAAAAACACAGATATAATTCTTTGTAGTTTGTGATAGATGTAAATCAGCACTTACATCTATATAAATAACTAAAGCCTAATATGTTAGCTGAATATTTTCAAAAAAATTAGGGGGCCATAGTTTAACGGCTTTTTTTAATTAACCAATCATTCCAAATAAAAGTCAAACTTGTAGTATAAAATTATCGAAATTTATTAATTTTTCAGCATTTCTCAGTGCATACTTTTAGGGATATGATATACAGCTGTAAAAAAAAACTTTAACTAACGTTTATATTATCGACAGCATTTAAACACATATGCCTACAAGTATACACCATTTTATATGGTGTTTTCATCCATTTTTGTAATGAAATTTAGTGGCACTGTTTTTTATAAAATTTATAACTTTGTTCAATGGTATAAAATATTATGGGAATTTTATTTATGAAATCAAAAGAATACACTCCCACCTTTCACATTTTAGTCCAAGAAAAACTAAAAACACTTAGTTTTTTAAGTGTCATCATAAAAGCATGAATATATTTTAATCTGTTATTGTTATTCAATTATTTTTTCTTAAAACTTAATGTAGAAATACCATATTTTTCAAATATACATATTCCAAATCGATACGACAAAAATAAGTTATGTTTCCAGCCCATTGAAATGCATGAAAATCTGAGGCAGGTTACTGCAGAGTTTCATTTTGTTGACTTTGCCGCGTTCTTTTGTACAAAAACTAAATTTGTTGAAAAAAACTAATGATTTATTTCTCTTAATTAAACAATTCTCTATAAAACTGCATAAAACTGATATTTGACACTCGAAAAAGGGTATTTTTGCCGGCAAAATCCCTCTGTGTGCCGTCGTGAAAAGAAAAATGCTATGTCAACATTTTGAAAATATGTACAGTGGTGGTCCAGTATAACGCACGCCGATATAACGAACGCCCAGTATAACGAACGCGTTTTTGTAGTCCATTGATGACTCTAAATAACGAACGGTTGAAAAATTAAGTATTCTATATAACGAATGCTCTCTTTTTCTATGCTTTGTTTTATTCTTTGTTATTATCGTTTGTTTGCTTTGTGCACTTACACATAGAAAACATTTCATTTGCCTAATTTTTAAAAAGGGAAGTCACCGTTTATTTACTGTGATATTTGTTGACCACTGGTTGCGTTATTTTAAGGAGATTGAAAGAACAAGCTATTGACTTCAGTACAACAATTAAAAAAAAAACAAACACATATTGGAGATTTTTTTTCTAAAAATAAATAAGTTTGCTCATGTATGTGAATTTTTTCCTTTTTTTTTTAAATAAATTAATTAATATAATACGAATAGAGTTTAACTTGCTACTATGCTAATATTTATGAAAAGAAATATATATTTCGATATAACGAATTTTCGATATACCGAACGACCCTGGACATTATATCATTCGTTATACTGGACAACCACTGTATTTCTATTTATGCTCGACATGACACTTCGCTTGAGCCCCATATTGACCAAACAAAATACACTAGGAATCGAAACTTAAGTCACCGGGACTATAAGTAATGGTATAAAAAGTTCGACAACCCCGTAATCAGCTATTAAATACGCATCTTGTAAAACGCTCCACCCCACATCTAAAAATTCAAAACACACGATTTCCGGTACAGCCTAATGTACATCAATTGTTTACATTTTCATATGGAAATTTTTGAGCGAACCCATTTGTACTTCATGGATGGCAATCGGAACATGATTAGATGTTATTTGAGAAAACAATGTGGTGATCTACGCACAGTGTTTTGTTGGCCGCCAAAGTGGAGATTAATTCAACGTAGGGTGCCAATTAGATTTTTCAATAAACTGATAACCCATCCACCCGTATTGTTTGGACATCCACCGACCGACCGCTGGTTTTGTGAAAATTGGCATTTTCGAGCAGCCGGGATTTTACTTTTCCGCCGTTGTTTTAAATTTATTTCGTTCCAAAATCTTTCAAATAAGACCATTTTAATTCTATGTTGAATTTTTTTAAAGAAAACTAAAAACTTTTGCAGTCAATTTGAACTGGTTTAATTTTTTTCTATAGATGCTGTGTGTTTATCGGACCAAATAATTTTGATTGTCATACGAGTTATGGTATATTTTTGACATACGAGTTATGGCATATTGAAATGTTGAAAAATTATCGAATTTTTTTCCAAAATTTCAACAACTTGGTAACTAAGTGAGTTATCGAAAAATGCTATAGAGGTTTCTGCGTGGACCGGCTAACTGATTTTCTCCTCTGGGGTAGGACCAACACCGTCTTCGCAGCTTCGGCATATTATTTTTGTGGTATAAAGCTTTCTGCGCGGCCGGCCTTTGGTCGGGCTAAGGATTCCGACGAAGTAATTTTTTTAATTTTTGGAGAGTACGCCGTATAATAGACATAAACCAAGGGAACAATTGTGACAGGGAGATACTTGTGGAAGAACGCATACAGGAAAGATGGCAAATAGCGTGGATGGCTCGAGGTGCGTAGGTTTAAAAATGTGTGTGAATCCGCAGTATTTCATCCATATTTTCTGTGGTTCGTACTTATGTATGTGGAACGTAAATAGATTTTGAAAAGATTAAAATCAACCAAATAGACCAGAATGAAGAGGAACTTTCGTTTCAAAATTGTCGGATTGTGTAGTGCAAATAAAGCCTACAAGTGAAGGACAACAGATTAGTGGAGAAATTATTTAAGTATATAACTACAATCAGGGCGATAACGTTGACGTCAATTCTAAACACGTTGTCGAGTAACACAATCATTTAGCGTCAAAATGTGTCACTCTTGTTTACTTTTCAATTTATGTTCATTATTTTCTACAGGCCGAAAGGACAAAAACTGCATCGACTATTCGTTTTTACCCTATAAAATATAAATTTACAATTTCTGTTCACATTTCTTTCAGAAATTTCAAATAATTTAATTTTGATTGCCAGAAAAATAGAAAAACGTTTTTCACCACATAGTAATTTTTGTATTAAGCTGGCAACAATCTGCCTTCTTGACGCGAATGAAATAAAAATAATCTTAATTTTTGTCGTCTACGCCAGAAGCGACGTCAAACGCCAGCTCTTGTTCTTCGCTTTTGTTATCGCTCCGATTGTGTTCGTACAGTAATGGACAATTTACATACGCACCCACGAGGAAGAAATTAATAACGAAGACTTGTAAAAAAAAAAATAAATGGTTTCCCATTACATCCCATGAAGGAACCGGGGAGAACTTCTCACAATCACTGAGCTGTGCGCATTCCAGTTTTCACTCACTGATTGGGACCTACAGTTTTACACCGATTCCGAACGGTATTTTGAGAAGCTTTTTCATGGCTATATACTCGATAGTGTCGCCGTCACTAAGCGAGGTGACCGTCGTCGAAAGAAACAGAAAGAAAAGACTTGTACAGCTCGCAGAATTTATGGCCTACCGAAGTTACACAAAGAAGAAAACTCCTTAAGTCCAATCTGCTCTACGATAAATGCACCGGGTTATAGCTTATGCAAATTTATTGTAGAGGTTCTTAAAAATGAGACGAAAATCTCAAAGTATAATGCAAAACGCGCGGTTGATTTTAAATCTAGGATACGAAAATTGCAAATTGTCGAAAATGATATATTGGTATTATTTGACGTTTTTAACCTATTTCCAAGACTACACATAAATTCAGCATTCAGGACTATAGAGCAATCCCAATTAGCACAAAAATTTCGAAAATTCTATTGTTTGAATATTGTTTGAATTTACGCTTGAAATCAAATACAATAAACACCAAAATTCCGAAAATTGAAGTGTTTGAGTATTGCTTGAATTGAAACTTGATTTTAATCTTCGTTTTCAGACCAGTTTGAAGTTTTTTGAAAATATTTTATTTGAAATTGCCATCAATAATATTTGTCAGCTATGAGGATATTTAATAGTAATTTAATATTCGAATATATCGGAAAATGGACTAAATCAAAAACGGTGACTCTAAGGTCAATTCAAGGAATATGGTAAGTATTGATTTTGATTTCAATTAAAAAATAAACAACATTTTGCAGCGCTTATTTATAGGACGATGAAGTGGAAGAGCTACAAACGAAATTCGTCTTTATATACCATTTCCACATGGACTTCAATAACCCATTTAGCGGCCCAGAATCCAATCTAGACGAGCCATAACATAGGTAAGTAGATATCTAGATATCGAGGACCTGATTATGTTAATACTAATTCTATCATTGCACATAATCAAAGGACAAATTTGCAGCTCCATCAGATGCAGCTCCATCAGATAACTCATAAAATTTTATATCTTAAATTAATTTGTATTTACAAATTATCCATTCGTTCTTCCTAATTTATAGCGTTATATATGAATCATATTAATTTATATTCCAGTTGAATATACATATATATTTCTAATTATGGTCAATTCCAAGCAACTGTGCTCGTTCCAAGTAGGGGGTTGAAAATAAAATACACGGCTTGAATTAGAGTATATTAATACTGATTTAAAGCTAGAATTAAAATGTAATTCCTTCCTTAAATTCCAGTGCACTGACTTACTTATTTTGACTTGAATTCAACTATAAATCAAGCCTTGAATTCAACTGTAATTACACTTTAATATTCGAATTGAATTCAATGTTTAATTTCCCTGGAGATTGCTATTGTTTTACAGTGTTATTGAAGTATAATTCAACACTTGAAATTGGAAAATATGGCTGGAATTAAAGTTGAATTCAACTTTATTTCCAACACAAATGTTTATTGGGATGGTAGGCAAATCCGAACGCATGCACACAAAAATATTATGTGCTTGCGTGCGGTTGCAAACAGAAGCGATTGCAAACATAAGCGGAATTCCAATAGGTCTGCTTTTCCATTGCCAAAAAATTTGATAGAAGTTCTCGCAGGCCTTTCGTTTAGAAGTCTGCTATAAGGCCTTCCGTCCCGTTTCAAAAATTGGATAGGCATTCAATTGCACTGGTTTCAAAGAAGCGAACTGGAAGGTGTTGTCATGTAAATGTGGGACAAAAAAAATTAAAAATCCGTTATAAAAAACTCAAAAACAAAATTGAAAAACGAAACCAAGCGAAAAACAAAAACAAATCAAAGCACATCACTTGTTTAGTTTACTTAAATTCTTTGTGCGAGACGGTTGTGTGTTATTGTGTTTAAGTTGAAAAAAATTTTATATTTTATGTTTAATATCTTTTAATGTATCCTTTCAGTTGACTGAATTATATTTAATGTTTAATAACTTTTTATTAATAAAACATTTGTTGAAAACTTAACTGTTCTTGTATTTTTATTTGAAATTATCTCAATTATAGTATATTTTAATATAATCACGCCGACAATTGCAGACCTGATTTAGGCTGTTCCATTCAGGCCTATTATATGGGCTATATTAGTAGGCCTGCTACATGACGCCTGCAAGAAGGCTTTTATTGGTAGGCATGACCTATGTCTAAAATTCCAGACTTGCTTGAAGGTTTTCTACAGGAGGTCTTCCAACATCATTACTTTTACTAGTCTTCTACCAGGCCTGCAATTGTAGGCCTACTTTAAGGGCTCTAAATAGAAGAGACAACGGAAGGCCTTGGGTCCCAATGACACTATGTGTTATTTGGAAAGGAGTCTATAATGCAACGGGCATGCCTACACGCTTCAAAAAAAATGCCTGGAATAAGTCCTTTTTACCCATTCCGAATTGTACACAACGCAAAGTACAGACTGATACTTTGATTCAAACATAGTTGTCGCGTACTTGTGAGTTTGCCGATCGTGTGTGTGTGAAAATACTATTATTGCCTGCCTAGCGTGGCTATTGGTTGGTTAGTATAGAGGATAAATGGAATTGGAATTTAAATAACTCTCGTGGAACTACTATCGTTCTGTATCAAGGAGACACGGTATTCTAAATACGAGGACAGCATTTACGAACAACGGAGAGGAACTCCTATGGGATCTCCAGCATCGCCGATAATGGTTTGTTTTGGAAGTTTTGCTGGAAACGACACTTCAGACATTTACGGAAATTCCGAATATCTTGTCCAAACATATGGACGATTTATTTGTAGTTATTAAGCAAACTTACGACATATTTCCTTTAAAGAAGTAAGGGAGGAGATAAATAATCTTAATAATAGCAAATCACCAGGGTATGATAGGATAGACGCGAAGAAGGCTAAATCACTTCCCAAAAAAGGACTAATATTTTTAACATTACTTTTCAATTCAATTTTAAGGCTTCAACACTTTCCTACGCAATGGAAATGCGCAGAAGTTATAACGATTTTAAAACCAAACAAACCGGAAAATGCAGTTACTTCATATCGGCCGATTAGCTTATTGACAACATTTTCAAAAATTTTTGAGAATTTTTTTTTTAAAAAGATTGAAACCATTTCTTGATCATTCTAATATCATTCCTGAATACCAGTTTGGTTTTCGCAGCGGTCATGGTACATGGGAGCAATGCCATCGAATAATTAACGATGTAAGTACGTATGTAGTTCATTGGAGAACAAAAAATACAGTTCTGCTGTTTTCCTAGACGTCAGCCCGGCATTTGATAGAGTGTGGCATTCTGGCCTGCTTTATAAACTGAAGTCATTAGTTCCCGCACTCTTCTACCTTGTGTTAAAGTCTTATTTGCAACAGAGATGTTTCTATGTAAACATCAGAAATTCATTTTCTATAATTCGTTATACAAATGCTGGAGTACCTCAAGGAAGCGTTCAGGGACCAATTCCCTACACAATATTTACCTCCAATATGCCTGCAACAGCAAATGTGACTACAACCACATATGCTGATGATACTGCACTCATTGCATCTAGTCAATCTGAAGTAGAAGAATCTCGTTTTATTCGAGCAGAGCTTAATAAAATTGATGAGTGGCTTAAGCGGTGGAGAATAGCTAGCCATTAATACGGAAAAGTCAACTCATGTGTCATTTTCGTTAAGAAGAGGCGACTGCCCAGCAGTTTTCTTAAATGGTAGTGAAATTCCAAAAAGTGACTACGTTAAATATTTAGGAATACATTTAGACAAAATGCTTACGTGGAAACAACACATTAAGCCAAAAAGAGAGCGGCTTAAAATTAAAACTAAAAAAAATGTATTGGTTGCTTGGTCCAAAATCTCAACTAAATCTTTCAAATAAGTTACTGCTTTACAAGGCCATACTGAAACCTGTGTGGAGTTACGGCTTGGAACTATGGGATACGGCGAGTAATTCAAATATTGAAATATTACAACGCTATCAATCTAAAACATTAAGATTACTAACAAATGCTCCGTGGTTTGTAACGAACAAGGCAATACATAGAGACCTTAAAATGTCAAATATTCGAGAGGAGATCAATCGATTCAGCTCACGATATCTCGGGAGGTTTAGTCAACACCAAAATCCCTTAGCTATCTCACTATTGGATGATAGTAACGAAGTTCGCGGATTGAAATGATTTCATGTTCTTGATCTACCATTCCGAATTTAAAGTAAAGAGTTTTGAAGATTATCTTAGACTAAATATCTATGTAGAATAAATACCTATATAAATATGTAAGTTATTGTATTACAATTTCGAATGTTGACTACACTGGTAAGCGACATCGTAAGTTGGCCTTAAATTGTTATACAATTTGCTTATTGTTAATAAACAGATTGCAAATACAGAAATTTACAAAAAAAAATTAAGCAAACTGAGGTCGAGGACACGTTAAAGGGACTTAACTCAATTCCAAAATGAACTGCTGTCAAAAATCCTCGGCATCCGTGCGATTAATAAACTATTATTCCAAGCATCCAAAGGGGACGATAATTAATACTGGAAGTAACTTAATCAACAGAGTGATACAGATAAGTTACTTCGAATTTCATAGGAAAAATAGGGAGAAAATACGAGAAATTTTGAGAATGAACAGTTTTCCTCGCAATACGATTAATTACCTATTGGCACTAGCTTAGTTGTTCCCAAACGCCAATGACAATTTAGAGAAAATTTATTAGTCCGTAATGTCTGTTCCAGGACTCTCTGAGAGAACTAAACATTCGAATATTTATGACGGGGAGAAATATAAATTAGCCCCTAAGTTCAACTTCACTCTAAACCAACTTTTCACCAGGACCAAATCTAGAATCGACACAGAGGACAAGCCAAATATGGTATACAGGATCAAGTGCAATGGGGGCAAGTCCATCATATGCCAGAAAGTATGTAAGTATATATTGGCACTACAAACAAACAAATTTAGTGGTAATATTGCCTATAAACAATGTGTAATATCAGTCATTTGCGTGGGTAACATAGAGTTTGCTTTGTTTTGTGTATACGTTTACAATTTTTCATGGGTAATTTTTATGTTCGAAAAATTACCTATAATTATTGTTGATTTAGCTTCCACCCACTGACAATTCAGCTATTTCTAAAAAACAAATTTACCAAAAATTTCAGTTGAAACGGCAGTGAGTATTTTGCAATATTAACCATTTTCATAGGTTAATACACCTACTTATATATATTGCTAACTTTTCCTTCACATAATTTCCCCTAAAAATTAAGACCCCTCTTTAAGTGGTTAATGTACGGGTGGCTGATGAATATTGCTACATTAAGAAACTCAAATAACTTTTTTTCAGTGTATGGAATTCATTTTTCTTTTATTCATGTTAAAGCTCATTAAATATAAATTATTAAATATAGCTTAATTAGTTTTAAAAATAATGAAATTTAAATGTCGCCTGCTCGTTGCTGTATGCGGCATCTTACCAAAAAGTTGTTCTTTACTGCTTGGAGAGTTGAGACAGGAATAGCCGCAATTGTTTCTCGAATGGATTGCTTTAGTTCATTCAAATTTGTTGGTTTTGCTTTGTAGACTTCCTGTTTGCAATAACCCCACAAGAAAAAGGCAGGTGTAGTAAGGTCAGGCGACCTGAGGGGCCAATTTTCGTCGCAATTCTGTCATAACAGGCGGGGCTACGTGAGGAGTTGCACCATCTTGCTGAAACCACACAGAGTTGAAAGTAATTCTTATTCGGCGTAATTTTGGATAGAAAAAATCTCGCAAGATGCTCTAATAATGGTATCCAGTAACCGTTACGGTGTGACCGTTTTTTCGAAGATTTAGTGCCCGACAATGCAACGTGATGAAACTGCACACCACACTGTGACACGAATTGGATGCAATTCAATTTTGTTGCCGTTTAAATCGAAATAGGCCTCGTCAGACATGAAACGACAGTTCAACATGTTTCCGTCCTCTTCCACCATTTCAAGCATCTTCTGGCAAAATTCCAAGCGAATCGGAAAGTCTGCTGTATTCAGTTTGTTGGCCATTTGCATAATTGACTGCAATGACTGTCTGCTTATACCCATTTGAGCAGATAAGCTTCTTGTCGAAACTCTTGGATTGTTTTTTGTATGGCAGCAGCTACAGCAGCGATTGCTTCCTCCGTCCGAACTGAAGGGTTTCGATGGTAAGGTCTTCTGTTTACTGTCCACAGCTCGGCAAAATTGTTAACAAGACTCATTATGGTCCATCTGCTCAAACGTGCGCCTATACTCTCTTTGGACCGAAACTACGGACTAAAGTGCGTGATAGCGGCGGACAATGTACATTCTTGTTTAAGTGTCCCAGTTATCCATTTCTGTTAAATATAAAAATCAATCTGCAAAAACAAAAATTAGCCAGATTCATTAAATAGAAAAAAGTTATTAAATTTTTTTTTGGTAGCGGCTTTCATAAGCCACCCTACCCTGTATGTATTTATTTATTTTAAAATAAGTTTTGAAAATGAAATAAATTTTAACATATGGCAATGTCTTTCGTGACATACGTAACATTCGCAGAGTTTTTACACCATTCAAATTATTCTATCTCGTGAACTGTTGAACATAGAGCTATAATTTTTTTTTGGAAAAATTATATAGCTTAAGCTTAATTAAAATCAGTGATTTAATTGAAAAAAAAATTACTGAATTTTGGCTGTAAAAATGGTGTAATTTGTCGTGACTGACGTAACGCATTTTTTCACCAATAATTCAGGTCACTTTTCCAAATGGCATTTCTCTAAAAGTTTCAATGTGAAGTTTATTTTTTTTGTCCGGATATCTTCTTCTATGTCTATAGTTTAGAATACAATCAGTATAAATGCGTCAAAAAATTATGCTCAAAAGATGTTGAGGTTTGAGCGAAATAAGTTCCGTGACTGACGTAACGTGACTGACGTAACATTTTTGGTATTGAACAATTCTAATACGTTAAGATACATTCTGAAGCCGGTGTACATGTAATTGTATCATTGTGTTTGATTTTTTGTTAGTTGGTATGAGTTCCGTATTTTAGGGTATGTTTGGGCGGATGATCACCATCATCACCATCCATCATCTTCGTACGCTATTGTAACTTGTACGAAAATGAGGAATTATAAAAAGACATTGCCATATAAGTGAATGTAAATCTAATCTAAATCTAATTTGGTTAAATTTTATAAATGATTACATTTTAAATTTCTTAAGAAATCTCTCGTTGAGACGCATTGGTTTTCTCTTCTACAATTCACAATACACAATTGATGGTGGGTGGACGCATGGGTTCCAAATCACTGGACACTGTTGATATCTATGTATTATTGGTGGTCACCACGGCAGAGTTAATACCTACAATCAATTGTCGCACGAAATTATTTTTATTGTTGATTGAAACTGCAGCTACGGTGTTGGAATTTGAGAGTGTTGTGGCTAAGGAAGCTGAAGAGCTGTTGTTATATACGGTGTTGTTGTCAAATTCATGCCCGCCACTGACGCCGACAATTCTTCTGTTGTGGCTGCTGATGCTTCCTGTTACGCCTACACCTGTACACCTGCTGTAGTTGAGGTTATGGGATTTCTCCAATTTTCCAATATGCCATTGATGTGTTTGCCATAGATGGAGTTTCGTATTTTATTCCTATTTTTTGTTGAATTGTGTGGGTTCCGAGACATCTATCATTGTAGGACCATATCATATAGGGTTTTCATTATAACATGTAGGGCACTAAGAGAGAGAGAGAGGACAAAAAATAAATAAATCAGTTAGAAAAATTATGAAAATTCTTAAAAAGTTTTATTTTTGTACTTACCATACACAAAATCAAATATTTCTGACAAAATACATATGAGTATAAAAATATTGTTACGAATTTCCTTATTCGACCTTTTTGTGTTGTTTTATTCCCAATAATAAAACAAGGTTCGTTTTAAATTACGATAATTACAACGGTTTAACTTTCTTATATTTTACTTATATAGTACAACAGTTTACTTTTATTTATAACACTTTAACAAGTCTTATATTTTACTATCAAATCGCGTTGCTTACTTTACGGGGTTTAATCAGAAACTCTCCATTCCAAAGACCTCCGCTATTTATACCAACTCACCATACTCAAATGAAGTTATATCTAGCGAATTCAAGAACCTTTTTTTTTTTTTTTTTTTTTTTTTTTTTTTTTTTTTTTTTTTTTTTCCAATCGAGCGAACCCATCGCCGCCACTCTTACCCGCCCCTACCGACCGAGAGGGCCACGTCCCCATAACGTGAGGACAGCGTACACATTATAGACCGGTCTATAACGG
This sequence comes from Phaonia tiefii, assembly GCA_963931995.1. Lineage (NCBI taxonomy): Eukaryota > Metazoa > Arthropoda > Insecta > Diptera > Muscidae > Phaonia > Phaonia tiefii. The sequence goes on from OZ008368.1 coordinate 158,310,774, forward strand.
GAGAGCAAGGATTATAAGTTCACACGTTACAACCAACTACAGAAATTCTTCACCAGTTGGTATTACACTAACATAAATAAGTATAAAAGCACATCACGAGATATTAACATAAGATACTTCAATATATAATAATTACGAGCAAAACGAAAACCAAATCATAAATCAGACCAGATAGTAAGGATAAAGTAAATTAAATTTACATATGTACGTTAACGAATATACAGCACTAATGCAATCGGTTCAAATGACAAATTATGCTAGACTTTGTCGTTTCCCAACTACCTGTGAAATCAATAAACTGATATAGCTCATTAAAGTCACGACACATTCTCCTAACTGGATCAAAGGACGCATAATTCGAACGCTGAAACTCGATGTTTACGAGTTTATAGTACCTCGTGGGTCTCAATGGGACATTTATGAAAATCTTAGATAACAGAAATTCAGAACATATACATCCATCAATTATCTTCAAAACTGTAATAGAGTTTATCATGGTACGTCTACTACTAAGAGTCGGCAATCTGATCAATGCTAGTCTACTGCTATACGAAGGAAGATTATGGTTCGGGTTCCATTGAAGATTTCTCAGACAAAAAATGAGAAACTGTTTCTGGACCGATTCAATCATATTAACATACAAATTGTACTGGGGGTCCCAAACAACTGATCCATATTCGAGAATAGGGCGGACTAGTGAAGTAAAAAGATTTTTCGTAACGTAGGGATCTGAAAATTCCTTTGCCCAACGTTTAATAAAGTTCAGAACGCCATAAGCCTTGTTCACCATCGTAATTATGTGGGAGTTGAAATTCAATTTTCTGTCCAAGAGAACACCAAGATCAACAAATGAATCCACCGATTCAAGAACATTGCCACCTAAAATGTATTTTGCCGAAAATAATGATGACCTAGAGAACAGCATATGCTTACATTTCGTAAAATTAAGCTCCATCAAATTGGTCTCGCACCACGTCTGGAAAGTAGACAAATCCCTCTGAAGTAAAGCATATTGACAAGGATCCTTGTAAGAAAAATAGATCTTCACGTCATCAGCGTACATTAACAATTTAGAGTGCATTATGGTGGCGGGTAAGTCGTTAATGAATAACAAAAATAGAACCGGCCCAAGATGACTGCCCTGAGGCACCCCAGATGACACAAAAATAGATCTTGAGAATGATCGACCAAATGATACCATCTGTTCTCTGTTCATTAAATAAGAACTAATCCAATTCAGCATGTTACAATTAAAACCCATTGCCCCTAATTTATATAATAACAAATTGTGGTTAACTTTATCAAAAGCCTTACTAAAATCGGTAAAAATCACATCAGTTTGATCTCCATTAATAAAGCCGTCAATAATAGAAGAGGAAAACTGAAGCAAATTAGTCACGGTGGAACGACCCTTCCGAAAGCCATGTTGACATGGATCTAAAATAGAGGAAACCTGATGAGAAATTACCTCTGTGACTAACTTCTCAAAAAGTTTAGGAATGGCACTCAATTTTGCAATTCCCCTATAATTTGCAACATTTACTAAACTACCAGATTTGTGGAGAGGGATTATATAAGAGCTCTTCCACTTTGCAGGAAAATGGCCGAACTTCAACGAAGCGTTAAATAAGAGAGTCAACGGTAAGCTGAGAGAATTCGAGCAGTATTTCAACATAGAGTCCGGGATACCATCAGGACCAGCTTTATTCGAGGCTTTCAAGCTGATTAAGTTATCTAGCAACCACGAAGAATTTACGACAGGTGCATCAAACGGAATGGTAGAGCGGACAGTGTACGGGTATGATTTGGAAACATCATAGGCTCGGGTGGAATAAATAGATGCGAAAAAATCGGCGAAACAATTAGCAATAGACTCTTCATCTGAATATTCAATACCGTTCATTTTGATCCTACAAGGTGTGGAAGACGAATTACGCTTCAAGTTAACAAATCTAAAGAATGATTTGGGGTTCCGTTTAAAATTAGCCTTCAACCTATCCAAATATAATCTGTAACTCTCACGAGATTTAGAGTTGTATCTACTCCTAGCAACAATATACCTAGCATAGTCTGCTAGCAGTCCAGATTTTTTATACTTGTTCGAACATCTATTCCTTACATTCTTGAGACTATTTAGAGCCCTTGAGGACCATGGGGGACCAGTATTACCCCTTATTGGCCTCTTGGGTACAGACTTAGAAATATAGCCATTAATAATATTATAGAAATCATCCAGGGCGATTTCAAATTCAAAAGAATTATCACACTGACATATACTATGCCAGTCGGTATCAAAGATAAGATTATTCAAAAGTATAAAGTTCGCACGCGAAAAGCATAGGCCAACATAGGACGAAGAGTAATTGCAACCAACCTGTGTATAATTAATTCCCAGCGTTGGATGGTAACTATCCTCAGGAGAAATTAACGGATCAATTCGAGAAATATCAAAGTTGTTAGAATCATCCACTAAAACTAGATCAAGGACTCGATTCATAGAATTGGGAATGTCGTTCAATTGAATCAACCCAAGTTCGGAAATATGCGTAACAAAATCAGATGACCAATCATATGGTGTCAATGGAGTCAGAGAATTAGTATCGGGTAAAGACACCCATGTCACAGACGGCAAGTTAAAGTCACCCAATACTAAAATACGGTCCTTTCTACTGGCTAACGCAATAACTTTTGCAATAGCGTCAATATGCACTTGATATACCTCAAAGCATGATGATGGCGGAATATAGGAACACGTGACAAACAATTTCAAATCGCCTAAATTAATGGACACCACAAGAAACTCAAGATCGCCAATGTCATCAACTGTAACCAACTCAGAAGATAAAGAATTCTCAATTGAGATTAAAACACCACCTCCAATTTTACCAACACGATCTTTTCTATAAACTACGTACTTATCGCAGAACAACTCAGAATTAAAAACATTAGGTTTAAGCCATGTCTCAGAAAATGCAATGACATCAAACTCAAAACCAAAGCTATCAACAAATAATCTGGACAATTTAGTATTCAAACCGCGAACATTCTGATACGCCAAATTCAAACTCCCAATTAGTTTTTTGGAGCTGGCTTATCTCCAGACGGTAATCTAGCAAAATTATCACGCCTACCATTATCCCGATACTCAAATTCCCTTACGAATGTTCTGTGAGGCCAAAATTCCGAATCCACCAGTTTGACAAATAGATCATCCGGTGCAATAATTTTGAAAGACGACCTACGTTCCGAAAATTGTGACTTCAGCTTGAAGCACTGTATGGAATCGTTAGAATTATTCCCGACTAATTTAGACGATATGTAAAGTCGTATATCCTCTTCGGTCGTGTCGGGGGAAAGTCTAGACACAAAAACTGTCTTCCTTGCCGGTACGACAGTCAACGTTCTTGGTCCCGGTCCTGGCACTGGGGCGGGATTACCACCCGGAGGAGACGACTTATCGCTGTCCGTGGAAGCTATAGTAACTACAGAAATGACTTCAGCAAAAGTAGGAGGGGCAGAAGATTTCATTGGACTTGAAACTGTAACTGGAGAATTAACGTCCATTAAATTCGGCGAGGAAGGAATTACCAACAATGGAGGGGCCTTCTTAGCCGTCTTCTTCCTTTTCGGCGAGGAAGCTTTCGGTGAACCCGCTCTCTTTTCCAATCCCGGATATTTATTAAACATCCCAATAAACTTGGAAAATCGACCAGATAAAGCCGAAAGCTCCTTTTCCATCTCAGAAAACTCGGACTTCATGCTCCTGAAAAATTTGTAGAACTCCACATCCAATTTTCTACAATCCACGCAACACCAACGCAGACCCTTGTCATCACTAAGATTGTCCGCCACTCTTGCATAAAGGCCAACACATTTGACATGTATCAAGCCATCACACAACCAACACGAAATAAGAGTATCGGTATCCGATCTAACCTTACAGTCTTTGTTCATGCAAGTCATCATTATAATTAATTCAGAGTAAAAAATAAATAAAAATAAATAAATAAATAAGAAACAAATACTAAAAACAGAATTCCAAAATCGACAAAATTCCCAAAAACGTATGAACCTTCTAGCCGTTACTTATCTTTGTAGAATCATCTCGAATGGCGGAGAATTATCTTAACTGAGGCGAATTCGTGTTACTGGTTTAGCGAGCTGGTACGTTGTTACAATTCATACTTTCAGGAGCAGCACTAACCGCCTGTTATTTACATAATGTTAGTAGAGACATTAAGAGCAAGCAAAAGCTTTTACTTACTCGTAACACTGCCCCCCACTTAAGCCTGTTCGTCCCGAGCAGGCTCAACTCTCCGTTTTCCATACAGGGCAAGTCTTTCCAAATGCACGACTTTCATTTTAGCTCTTGGACTTTGACTTTTCTGGATTCTATATACCACGACATTTATTCGTTTGACAACCTTGTAAGGGCCTTCCCAGTGAGTCTGAAGTTTTGGAGATAAACCTTTCTTGCGCTGTGGGTTGAACAGTAAAACTAGCTGGCCTTCATGGAATCCTTCTGAATTTGCCGCTCGTTCGTATCTGGCTTTCACTTTATTACTGACCATCTTTATTTTGTTGCACACAAATTCATGGAGATCATTAAGATCCCCCGTATCTTAGTAATTGACATCACTGTTCGCAGGGTCAGATGCTGGTTTGGTACCAAACCAATAAACAAATCCACATTTGGCTCGCAAAAACATATATTATGTCCTATTATTCATTGTGTCTCAAACATGTAATACTGAGTAGCAAACAGAATGTGTTTGGACATAGGTATATTATATTTCGGACCACCTACTAGGGTGGATCAAGAAGTCCGTGACTTGTTGAATGAAACACAGTTTTTTTTGAAAAAAAAAAATTTTTTTCAACATAATCTCATTTTAGCTCAATACACTTAGTCCAACGTTTCTCCAATTTTTGTGTCCCTGCCAAAAAATAGGATTTTTCGAGGTCCATAAAATAGGTATTTGTTTGATCAATAATTTCATCGTTGGAGCTAAATCTCTTTCCACCGAGCCATTTCTATAGGTTTTCAAATACGTAATAGTCACTGAGGGCTAAATCCGGAGAATATGGCAGATGAGGTGCCAATTCCGAAAATTACTTTAGCGGGTGTCCGCGAAGTGGAGTTATGGGTGGCCGTCCTATATGCCAAAAGGAACTTCGGTATGTGTTCATCCCAATCTCTTTGATCTGCGCTGACTACTTTTCTTAGGTATTCCTCAAGAATTCGGTTGAATCTTTCAACCATTCCGTCAGACTGAGGATGCAATCGTGTAGTTCTTGTTTTCCGAATACCGTATGACTCACACATTTCTTTGGAGATGGTCGATTCAAAATTCCAACCCTGGTCCGAATTGAGTTCCGAGGGGACACCAAAACGGCATATCCAGTTATCCACAAACGCTTTAATTATAGTCTTGGCTTCCTGATTTGGAACAGGGTATACTTCGGTTCATTTACTGAAGTAATCCATAACCACTAAGACGTACTGGTTTCCTGAGCTACTGACTGGAAATGGACCAGCCACAACCATAGCTATACGCTCAAAGGGTGCACCTGAGTTGTATTGCTGCATATGGTCATGACTTTTTCGCGTTGGTCCCTTAGCTGTCATGCTTGTTGACAGCCAACCCAGTAGAACCGTTACTTTAGCTTTTCAATGGTCTTGGTTATTCCTAGATGTCCTCCACTCGGGCCATTATGTAATTCTGTCATTATCTCTTTTTCCTTGGAGGAAGGTACCACTAATAACTTTTTGACTATTTTACCATCCTCACTTTCCCATAACCGGTATAGGCAACCATCCAATAATTTTAGGCTGTTCCACTGGGCCCAGTATGCTTTCATCAGGGGGCTCTCTGAGGCGATGTCATTGCGTGTTGGTCTTTCACCTTTTTCTTTTGCAGAAATGATTTTTGCCAGTGTAGGGTCGCTTCTTTGTGCTGTTGACCAGTCTTCGTTGGATTCTAGTCGAAGCAGACGTACGTCAATGATGTTTTCTTTCATCTCTGCTTTTGAGCAGTGTTTGCATTCCAGCTTGCATGGACGACGTGACAGGGCATCAGCATTACCGTGTTTTCCTCCTTTTCTATGCTCAATGCTCTGCAGCCTTTCAATCCAACGAGCAAGTTGGCCTTCGGGGTTCTTAAATTGCACTAGCCATCTTAGCGCCGCATGACCGGTTCTTAACTGAAAGGCTGGCCGTACAGGTACTTGTGGTAGTGGTTGACACACTCTATGATTGCCAGTAGCTCTCGTCTCGTAACACAGTAGTTTTTCTCTGGCTTTGAGAGTATCCGGCTGTAGTACCCAATAACTTTTTCCTGGCCATTGATTTCCTGCGAGAGCACGCCACCTATTCCGTAACCACTCGCGTCAGTATCCAACACGAATTTCTCTCCAGCAACAGGATATGCAAGCAAAGGAGCCGCGCATAAATATTGCTTCAGTTGGGGGAATGACTCTTCTAGTTTTTCGCTCTAACAGTACGGCCGATTTTTCATTGTCAACTTGTGAAGACTTGCAGCCACTGTGGCGAAACCCGGCACAAACCGTCTTTAGCACGTACAGAGCCCTAGAAAACTGCATAATTCATGGAGATTCTGCGGTCGTGGCCAATCCTTCACTGTCAGGTTTTTGTCTTTATCGGTGGAAATGCCATTTGCTGTCACTCTATGTCCCAAGTGTTTTACTTCTTTCTGGAACAGAGAACACTTCTTCGGGCTGAGTTTCAACCCAGCCGCGGTTATACGTTGAAGGACTTCTTTAAGATTCTTCAGGTGTTCATCGAATGTTTTCCCCATGACAATGATGTCGTCTAGGTACACCAAGCATGTTCGCCACTGAAGTCCTTTCAAAACGCACGGCTGGAGCGTTACAGAGTCCAAATGGCATTACTTTGAACTGCCACAGACCATCTCCTACGCTGAATGTAGTTTTCTCCTTGTCTTTCTCGCTGATTTCTACTTGCCAATAGTCACTTTGCAAGTCCAGCGTGGAGAACCATTTTGTGCCTGACAACGTATCCAATGTGTCATCAATCCTTGGTAGTGGGTAACTGTCATTTTTGGTGACGTCGTTGAGCTTCCTATAATCCACATAAAATCGAGTATAACTAGTACCACCGGCGAGCTCCATGGACTTGAAGAGGGTTCGATTACACATCCTTCTGCATTTCAGCTACAAGTTTCTTCACCTCATTTCTTCTTGCAAGTGGAAGACTTCTGGGCGCCTGTTTTATTGGTCTCGCTTCCCCTGTGTTGATGGCATGCTTTACCATTGATGTTCTACCTTGGCATTATTTTTTCAAGGCGAAAGCAGACGCAGGCTTCCACAGTAATTGCTTTGCTTTGTTCCTATCAGATGGCTTTAGTTCTCGCACACACTCACTGAGATGCGACTCCAGTACTTTCTGCTCCTTTTCTGATAGTTTGCTGCAGTCAGATTTAACTTCACAGTTGACGACCGCCTCGGCTGGTGTACATTCTGCAATTTCTGTGCGGTCGCCGATCACCTCCTCGTTGTTGGATCATTATTAGTTTTTACTAGAGCTTTGGCAGTGATGATGTTATAGTTTTTTATACTTGCCGGTTCAACTACCCACAACCCGCCGATCTCACAATCTCCCTCCATTCGGGCCCATACTATGGTTTCTGAGTTTGGTGGCAATTTTACATCTTTGTGAGCGATCAGCCTTTTGATCTGTGTTGTATTGTCGTATCCCACATTGAGTGGAATTTCGAGATGGAGATCGTGGGGCCCTCGGTTGTGGGAGCTAGTCTATGCCCCTCTGGGCTAGCTCGTTTTAGTTTAACGGAGATTCATTTTGTATAGTAAAATTTGCCCGTTTATTGCCACGTTGGAGTGAGCTCGATCTTGATCGTTTTCGTGGCTCTCTGCAGTTTCGTGAAATGTGACCAGGTTTGTCGCAATTGTAGCACTTTGGTCTGGGCTTACTTACGCCCGATAAAGCCTTGCTGAGGGTTTGGGTCATTTCTTTAAGATCGTTTATGGCACCCTTAAAATCTCCTGCCTCCGACTCCATTTCAATTTTTCTAACTCTTTGTATTTGAGGCTTGGACACAAATTTCGCTGTCTCCTGTACCAATGCGAACGAAACGGTTTCGGGGAATGTAGCTTTTTGTGTGGCACAAGTCACGTATTTTATGTCAGGATCACGGATGCCGTTGACGAAGGCTTCAATCTTAAATTGATCCAAGAATGGGTGGGACTCACCAGGAAAAGTCATTAACACCTAACGTTCCACCTCGGTTGCTTTTGTACTCGGCCTCTTAGTTCCATGCGATATAAATCCTTCTTGTGATCGCCACCATACTTGCGTTGTAACGCAGCCAGTATATCCTCGTAGTTGTTTCTGGCACTGACGGGAATGCTCTGAAGGACTTCTGCTGCGCTGCCTTTCACTGCAAAAATTAGCTCTACTGCTTTGTCGTCGAATGGTGTAGAGCCATCGAAACTGGGAGCTTTCAATCTACTAGAGCCTTCAGAAATTACTCGCACTGGCCCTTCTAGCAACTGGAGATCATTCATCTTTCTTTCCAGTTCGGTGAATCTTTCCTCCACATCATGTTCGACGTGTTCGATCTTCTGCTGAAATTCCTCGAATTTCTTTTCGACCTTTCCGAATTGATCATTAACCTGTATCTCCATGTTATTCATAGCTTCTGAAATTTCATGTAGCTTGTCATTTGTGACGTTTGATGATTCCTGCATAATTCTAGAATTTTCACCAAATTTCTTTTCAAGTTTTTCGTCCATAATTCTGGAAATCTTGCCAAATTTCTCGTTCATAATTCTAGAATTTTGACCAAATTTCTCGTCCAATTTGGCCGTCATGGCAGCAAACATTGTAGAAACATCTACATTACCAGTTGCTTCTTTTGAACCAACCTGCATTTCATCTTTGCACTCGAACTGATACGTGTCAATGTCGATGTTTAGGTGTTTAAATTCATCTATTAATCGCCTCTGCAGCTCTACCTTATTACCAGCTGTCGGTTGATCCGATTTATTCAACTCCTTTTTTAGTTGTTCAACTTTGAGTTGTTCAAACTTCATCGTTGTCCTTAATTCGTAATCCCACTTCTGACACCAATGTTACGAATTTCCTTATTCGTCCTTTTTGCGTTGTTTTATTCCCAATAATAAAATAAGGTTCGTTTTAAATTATGATAATTACAACGGTTTAGCTTCCTTTTATTTTACTTATATAGTACAACAGTTTACTTTATTTATGACACTTTAACAAGTCTTTTATTTTACTATCAAATCGCGTTGCTTACTTTACGGCGGTTAATCACAAACTGAACTCTCCATTCCAAAGACCTCCGCTATTTATACCACCTCACCATACTCAAATGAGGGTATATCTAGCGAATTCAAGAACCTTCTAGACGTTGTTGTTGCTGCTTATCTTTGTAGAATCATCTCGAATGGCGGAGAATTATCTTAACTGAGGCGAATTCATTCTACTGGTTTAGTGAGCTGGTACGTTGTTACAATGCATACTCTCAGGCGCAGGACTTACCGCCTGTTATTTACATAATGTTAGTAAGGTCATTAAGAGCAAGCGAAAGCTTTTACTTATTCGCAACAATATTTTCAAGAGGCTGTTGTCGGAGTGTAGTCGTGAATTTTCAAAATGCTGAAGTGGGAGTGCAGTCCTGGATTTTCAATTTGCTAGAGTCGAAGTCGTTGAATTTTGGCCAGGCTTTACAGCACTGTTTGTAAGGAATAATCATTAATCAGTATCTAGTAACCCCCGTTGTCACCATCTTAGGTTATACAATAGTTAAAGTTCACGAAAGGCCATGTGAGGCTTACAGTGCAAGTAGAACATTACGTGGAAACAGAAATGGAATGAAATGCTTTTCCATTTGAAAGAAATCGTACGATCATTTTGCGCTTGGTTTACACTATCAGTTTTGGAGAATGCAAAAACATCTATGTGCAAAATGGTAAACAAACTGCAACAGTTCGAAAGAACTAGAATAATGAAAAGAGAAAATTGTAAACAAAAATTAATCATTCGAAAAATAAAAAAATTAGATTTATTCGAATATATTGTTACGAATAAGTAAAAGCTTTTGCGTGCTGTTAATGACTCTACTAACAGTATGTAAATAACAGGCGGTTAGTGCCGCGCCTGAAAGTATGCATTGTAACAACGTACCAGCTCGCTAAACAAGTAGCACGAATTCACCTCAGTAAAGATAACTCTCCGCCATTCGAGATTGTTCTACAAAGATAAGCAACAACAACAATGTCTAGAAGGTTCTTGAATTCGCTAGATCTACCTTCATTTGAGTATGGTGAGTTGGTATAAATAGCGGAGGTCTTTGGAATGGAGAGTTCAGTTTGTGATTAAACCCCGTAAAGTAAGCAACGCGAATTGATAGTAAAACATATGACTTGTTAGAGTGTTATAAATAGAGTAAACTGTTGTACTATATAAGTAAAATAAAGGGAAGTTAAACCGTTGTAATTATCGTAATTTAAAACGAACCTTGTTTTATTATTGGGAATAAAACAACGCAAAAAGGACGAATAAGGAAATTCGTAACATTGGTGTCAGAAGTGAAATTACGAATTAAGGACAACGATGAAGTGTGAAGAACTCAAAGTTGAACAACTAAAAAAGGAGTTGAGTAAATTGGATCAACCGACAGCTGGTAATAAGGTAGAGCTGCAGAGGCGATTAATAGATGAATTTAAACACCTAAACATCGACATTGACACGTATCAGTTCGAGTGCAAAGACGAAATGCAGGTTGGGTCAAAAGAAGCAACTGGTAATGTAGATGTTTCTACAATGTTTGCTGCCATGATGGCCAAATTGGACGAGAAATTTGGTGACAATTCTAGAATTATGAACGAGAAATTTGGTGCAAATTCTAGAATTATGAACGAGAAATTTGGAGAAAATTCTAGAATTATGAACGAGAAATTTGGTGAAAATTCTAGAATTATGCAGGAAACATCAAACGCCACAAATGACAAGCTACATGAAATTTCAGAAGCTATGAATAACATGGAGATACAGGTTAATGATTAATTCTGAAAGGTCGAATAGAAATTCAAGGAATTTCAGCAGAAGAGATTCGCCGAACTGGAAAGAAAGATGAATGACCTCCAGTTGCAAGAAGGGCCAGTGCGAGTAATTTCTGAAGGCTCTAGTAGATTGAAAGCTCCCAGTTTCGATGGCTCTACACCATTCGACGACAAAGCAGTAGAGCTAATTTTAGCACTAGTAGGCAGCGCAGCAGAAGTCCTTCAGAACATTCCCGTCAGTGCCAGAAACAACTACGAGGATATACTGGCTGCGTTACAACGTAAGTATGGTGGCGATCACAAGAAGGATTTATATCGCATGGAACTAAGAGGCCGAGTGCACTAGCATAATGAAACACTTCAGGACTTCGCAACCGATGTGGAACGCTTGGTGTTGATGGCATATCCTACAGAACCCCAAACTTTCTTAGAGCAATTTAAGATAGAGGCATTTGTTAGGGGCATTAACGATCCTGACGTTAGATATGCGGTGTGTGCCTCACAAGAAGCTGCATTTGTGGAAACAGTTACACTTGCTTTGGCGAATGAGACGGCGAGGGTTGTTTCCAGTCAACAGACACATCATGTGTGAAGGGTAGAAACGGAAGGCAAATCAAAAGATTTGAAAGGCGCCGTTAGCGAACTGAAAGAAGTGATTCGGATTCTCACGAAAGCGCTATGGCAAGCAACAATATTGAAAGGTGACAATCATGGCGAACGTGGCCATATAGGGCGGGACTATAGAGACCCGCGAAAACGGTCAAGATCTCCAGCGAAAACGGCCGATACCGGACGAGTAAATGACCGTCCACATGTAATCGAGCGTAAGCAGGATTCTAAGGCTGAGATAAAAGAGCAAATTATTGACGTCCGATCCCTGAGAATTGAATCGGGCGACGAGTGGTTCACGACACAGAAAAGTGATCCTGTATTGGCAAAAATTATTTTGGCAAAGGAAGAGGATAGACAATTAACGTGGAATGAAATCGCTTCAGAAAGCTCCGTTTTAAAATCATATTGGGCCCAGTGGAATAGCCTGAGATTGCTAGATGGCTGTCTATACCGTGTATGGGAAAGTGAAGATGGAAAAACGAAGAAAAATCTAATTGTGGTACCTGTCTTGAAAGTGAAAGAGATAATTGCAGAATCTCATAATGGTCCGAGTGGTAGGCACCTCGGTAAAGGCAAAACTATGGAGAAACTAAGTGAACGTTTCTATTGGGTTGGTCGTCAAAAAGCTGTATCCGAGTGGATTGCAGGCTGCACTCAGTGCTTTACAGCTAAAGGACCAACGCGGAGGAGCTGCGGACAAAGACATCAGGAGAGCCCAAGTGCTCCCTTCGAGCGAATATCCATGAGTGTAGCTGGCCCATATCCAACAAGTGGCTCTGGGAACCAATATGCCCTAGTCGTTATGGACTACTTCAGTGAATGGCCCGAGGTGTACGCTATTCCGAATAAAGACGCCAAAACAATAAGCAAACCTATCGTGAACAACTGGATAAGTCGTTTTGGTGTCCCTTTAGAACTGCATTCGGATCAGGGTAGGAATTTTGAATCTGCCATCTTGAAAGAAATATGCGAGAGGAATGGAATTCGTGGTATAAGAACGACATCAGTGCGCCCTCGGACTGACGGCACGGTAGAGAAATTTAATCAGGCTTTTGAAGAATATTTGAGCGAGATCGTCAGTAAGGATAGAAAATTCTGGGACGAACGCATTCCAAAATTCCTTCTAGCATACCGGTCGGCCACCCAGGATACCAATGCCCGAACACCAGCTAGTGCCGTCTTCGGGACAGAGTTAAAGCTCCCTAGAAATTTGGAGTTTGGAAACTGCCTAACATCCGACAGTGGGGAGAATGATGGTATCCCAGTAGAGCTTAGCGAACTCCACGAGTTTGTTCGCAGCAGCGGCAAACTCCGAAGGATTCCACGAAGGTCAGCTAGTTTTACTGTTCAACCCACAGCGCAAGAAAGGTTTATCTCCAGAACTTCAGACGCACTGGGAAGGCCCTTACAGGGTTGTAAAACGAATAAATGACGTGGTTTATAGAATCCAGAAAAGAAAAATCCAAGAGCTAAAATGAAAGTCGTGCATTTGGAAAGACTAGCTCTGTATGGAAAACGGAGGGTTGAGCCTGCTCGAGACGAACAGGCTTAAGTGGGGGCAGTGTTACGAATAAGTAAAAGCTTTTGCTTACTGTTAATGGCTCTACTAACAGTATGTAAATAACAGGCGGTTAGTGCCGCGCCTGAAAGTATGCATTGTAACAACGTACCAGCTCGCTAAACCAGTAGCATGAATTCACCTCAGTAAAGATAACTCTCCGCCATTCGAGATTGTTCTACAAAGATAAGCAACAACAACAATGTGTAGAAGGTTCTTGAATTCGCTAGATCTACCTTCATTTGAGTATGGTGAGTTGGTATAAATAGCGGAGGTCTTTGGAATGGAGAGTTCAGTTTGTGATTAAACCCCGTAAAGTAAGCAACGCGAATTGATAGCAAAATATATGATTTGTTAAAGTGTTATAAATAAAGTAAACTGTTGTACTATACAAGTAAAATAAAAGGAAGTTAAACCTTTGTAATTATCGTAATTTAAAACGAACCTTGTTTTATTATTGGGAATAAAACAACGCAAAAAGGACGAATAAGGAAATTCGTAACATTGGTGTCAGAAGTGAAATTACGAATTAAGGACAACGATGAAGTGTGAAGAACTCAAAGTTGAACAACTAAAAAAGGAGTTGAGTAAATTGGATCAACCGACAGCTGGTAATAAGGTAGAGCTGCAGAGGCGATTAATAGATGAATTTAAACACCTAAACATCGACATTGACACGTATCAGTTCGAGTGCAAAGACGAAATGCAGGTTGGGTCAAAAGAAGCAACTGGTAATGTAGATGTTTCTACAATGTTTGCTGCCATGATGGCCAAATTGGACGAGAAATTTGGTGAAAATTCTAGAATTATGAACGAGAAATTTGGTGCAAATTCTAGAATTATGAACGAGAAATTTGGAGAAAATTCTAGAATTATGAACGAGAAATTTGGTGAAAATTCTAGAATTATGCAGGAAACATCAAACGCCACAAATGACAAGCTACATGAAATTTCAGAAGCTATGAATAACATGGAGATACAGGTTAATGATCAATTCTGAAAGGTCGAAAAGAAATTCAAGGAATTTCAGCAGAAGAGATTCGCCGAACTGGAAAGAAAGATGAATGACCTCCAGTTGCAAGAAGGGCCAGTGCGAGTAATTTCTGAAGGCTCTAGTAGATTGAAAGCTCCCAGTTTCGATGGCTCTACACCATTCGACGACAAAGCAGTAGAGCTAATTTTAGCACTAGTAGGCAGCGCAGCAGAAGTCCTTCAGAACATTCCCGTCAGTGCCAGAAACAACTACGAGGATATACTGGCTGCGTTACAACGTAAGTATGGTGGCGATCACAAGAAGGATTTATATCGCATGGAACTAAGAGGCCGAGTGCACTAGCATAATGAAACACTTCAGGACTTCGCAACCGATGTGGAACGCTTGGTGTTGATGGAATATCCTACAGAACCCCAAACTTTCTTAGAGCAATTTAAGATAGAGGCATTTGTTAGGGGCATTAACGATCCTGACGTTAGATATGCGGTGTGTGCCTCACAAGAAGCTGCATTTGTGGAAACAGTTATACTTGCTTTGGCGAATGAGACGGCGAGGGTTGTTTCCAGTCAACAGACACATCATGTGTGAAGGGTAGAAACGGAAGGCAAATCAAAAGATTTGAAAGGCGCCGTTAGCGAACTGAAAGAAGTGATTCGGATTCTCACGAAAGCGCTATGGCAAGCAACAATATTGAAAGGTGACAATCATGGCGAACGTGGCCATATAGGGCGGGACTATAGAGACCCGCGAAAACGGTCAAGATCTCCAGCGATAACGGCCGATACCGGACGAGTAAATGACCGTCCACATGTAATCGAGCGTAAGCAGGATTCTAAGGCTGAGATAAAAGAGCAAATTATTGACGTCCGATCCCTGAGAATTGAATCGGGCGACGAGTGGTTCACGACACAGAAAAGTGATCCTGTATTGGCAAAAATTATTTTGGCAAAGGAAGAGGATAGACAATTAACGTGGAATGAAATCGCTTCAGAAAGCTCCGTTTTAAAATCATATTGGGCCCAGTGGAATAGCCTGAGATTGCTAGATGGCTGTCTATACCGTGTATGGGAAAGTGAAGATGGAAAAACGGAGAAAAATCTAATTGTGGTACCTGTCTTGAAAGTGAAAGAGATAATTGCAGAATCTCATAATGGTCCGAGTGGTAGGCACCTCGGTAAAGGCAAAACTATGGAGAAACTAAGTGAACGTTTCTATTGGGTTGGTCGTCAAAAAGCTGTATCCGAGTGGATTGCAGGCTGCACTCAGTGCTTTACAGCTAAAGGACCAACGCGGAGGAGCTGCGGACAAAGACATCAGGAGAGCCCAAGTGCTCCCTTCGAGCGAATATCCATGAGTGTAGCTGGCCCATATCCAACAAGTGGCTCTGGGAACCAATGTGCCCTAGTCGTTATGGACTACTTCAGTGAATGGCCCGAGGTGTACGCTATTCCGAATAAAGACGCCAAAACAATAAGCAAACCTATCGTGAACAACTGGATAAGTCGTTTTGGTGTCCCTTTAGAACTGCATTCGGATCAGGGTAGGAATTTTGAATCTGCCATCTTGAAAGAAATATGCGAGAGGAATGGAATTCGTGGTATAAGAACGACATCAGTGCGCCCTCGGACTGACGGCACGGTAGAGAAATTTAATCAGGCTTTTGAAGAATATTTGAGCGAGATCGTCAGTAAGGATAGAAAATTCTGGGACGAACGCATTCCAAAATTCCTTCTAGCATACCGGTCGGCCACCCAGGATACCAATGCCCGAACACCAGCTAGTGCCGTCTTCGGGACAGAGTTAAAGCTCCCTAGAAATTTGGAGTTTGGAAACTGCCTAACATCCGACAGTGGGGAGAATGATGGTATCCCAGTAGAGCTTAGCGAACTCCACGAGTTTGTTCGCAGCAGCGGCAAACTCCGAAGGATTCCATGAAGGTCAGCTAGTTTAACTGTTCAACCCACAGCGCAAGAAAGGTTTATCTCCAGAACTTCAGACGCACTGGGAAGGCCCTTACAGGGTTGTAAAACGAATAAATGACGTGGTTTATAGAATCCAGAAAAGCAAAATCCAAGAGCTAAAATGAAAGTCGTGCATTTGGAAAGACTAGCTCTGTCTGGAAAACGGAGGGTTGAGCCTGCTCGAGACGAACAGGCTTAAGTGGGGGCAGTGTTACGAATAAGTAAAAGCTTTTGCTTACTGTTAATGGCTCTACTAACAGTATGTAAATAACAGGCGGTTAGTGCTGCGCCTGAAAGTATGCATTGTAACAACGTACCAGGTCGCTAAACCAGTAACACGAATTCACCTCAGTAAAGATAACTCTCCGCCATTCGAGATTGTTCTACAAAGATAAGGAACAACAACAATGTCTAGAAGGTTCTTGAATTCGCTAGATCTACCTTCATTTGAGTATGGTGAGTTGGTATAAATAGCGGAGGTCTTTGGAATGGAGAGTTCAGTTTGTGATTAAACCCCGTAAAGTAAGCAACGCGAATTGATAGCAAATTATATGATTTGTTAAAGTGTTATAAATAAAGTAAACTGTTGTACTATACAAGTAAAATAAAAGGAAGTTAAACCGTTGTAATTATCGTAATTTAAAACGAACCTTGTTTTATTATTGGGAATAAAACAACGCAAAAAGGACGAATAAGGAAATACTAGAGAAGAAAAAACCACCGTAATATGGCAACCCTCGTAGAATAGAACAAAAAACGAGTGAAACGCCTCGCTTCTCTGCGCTCTCTTACTCTCGTCGTTGATTATTTCAATACACGAGTAGTTTTCTGATGATGTTACAGTATCTAACTATAGAAATCCCAACCATGTTTATATAAAATTACACAAAGTATGTAAAAAGTATTCATACTTCATAAAAAGATTCATAGAATGTCTAGGCCGCCTCACAATTATACTCGAACAACTCGGTTTGCAGGCCCTGTTTTGTGTTGAAGGATTTTCCATTCATAAAGTTTTGCAGACTCCGGAATAAATGAAAATCCGAATGTGCCTTATCAAGAGAACGTGGCATCACTTCCTATCCAAGCTCCGATAATTTTTGCTGAATCTGCAAAGATGTGTGGGGGCTAGCATTGTCGTCATGGACAACCATGCGTTTGCGATTTGCCAATTCATGTAGTGCTTCTTTCTGTGACCCATCAAGGTTCGTCAATTGCTGACAATCGATGCCAGAATTTATGGGTTGCTTTTAGGAAGCTCTTCAAAATAAATTGCTGCCTTAAAATTCTACCATATGGACAACAGAGTGCTCTATTACACGATGGCATTTCTTCAGTTCTCTTTTTAAGTTGCCACGTAATTCATCGAGCTATTACACGTTGAAATTTCACAATATGGAATTATTGAATTATCAAACCATGAAATATCAAAATCAAGACAAAAATGGAAAATCTACAAAGGGAAATTGAAAAAAATCCTCCGAAACACAATGCCAAGGCATTTCATGGCATTTTTTCCTCCTCTCTCACTTCTCTACACCTCTTGCCAAACGAACGTAAAATTCACGAATTTTCTTGCAGGGATAAATTCATCGTGTAATAGAGCTCATAAACTTTTTTTGGTGCAGTTCAGCCTTTGATGAAGTTTGAGCGCGTTCACCGTGCTTGGACCAGGATCTCTCTCGGTTGACATTATTGTATATAATCCATTTTTCATCTCCAGTGACAATGCGTCTCAAAACTAGACAAGTAGAGAAGCAAAAAACCGTCACAATTTGGCAAACCTAGTAGAATAGAACCAAAAAGTCGACGTGTTTCGCTCAAACGCATTCCGCGTCATAACTCGATTATTACATAATTTTTACATACTTTATGTAATTTTATTTAAACATGGTTGGAATTTCTATAGTTAGATACTGTAACATCATCAGAAAACTGCTCGTGTATTGAAATATCCCACGAAGAGAGTAAGAGAGAGAGAGAGAACAGAGAAACGACGCGCTTCGCTCTTTTTCTTTGTTGGCATTCCACCCATGAGTAAATTTTTTTCTCTATACCATAGTTGCTTTATGTCTGCAAAACGTAGTGCCGTATTGCAGCAGCTGTTTACCTGCAGAAATTTAGTTTTTGAGATGAATTTTATTGTTTTTTTTGTGTGGAAGGATGGATACCAATTTTTTGATTATTTTGTAAGAGTTCCGAAGGTCGAAAGGCTAAAAAACGTTGTTTTCCTTTACGGATATGTGATTTTGAATTTTTCTTAATTTTAAAAAATGTATTGCTAAAAACATTGTTATTTTTAATGCTCTAATTAAAAACTTTCGTGAGTTTCAATATTGAAATAAAAGAGCTCAAATTGATTAAATATCAATGTTTTATCGTCAAAGGTCATAAATTAAAAAAAAATACATGAACTATTACTGATACGTTTCGAAAAATCTTCAGTTGAAAACCTCGGTGCGTGAGACCGGCGTCACCATTGATCAATGTTTTCTCATTTAGATGGTACTTTTATTATTATACCCTCACCCATAGGGATGGGGGTATATATCATTTAATACGTAACAAAAAGTAACACATAGAAGAAGCCATATTAGACCCTTAGTATCTTTGGACGAAATTCGTTTTACGACTTTTTAAGACGTTTGAGCCATGTCTGTCTGTCTGTCTGTCTGCCTGGCTGGTCAACACGATAACTGCCGTAAATCTTTACAGATCACACCGAAATTTTGTCAGTGACTATTATTTGTCAATACTTAGTTTCGGATTGAAAATGGACGTTTTGACCAAGCTCCTTCTGGTACCTCCCATACAAATCAACACATTTAGCATTTAGACACAAAATCATGTTCTAAAGTCTTTTTCTGGTAGATGCGATTATCTTCAACTCACACACCGGTTAATAATCTGTAAATGCCAACTTAACTGGAGCAAATTGGCAAGATTGTCACGCCCATTCTGGTACCTCTCATACAAAACTGGGTAATCCGATAAATCGCGTGAAACACTTCCGACCTTAATGAAATTAGGTATAAGGCTTCACGTTATCAAACGCCAATCAGCGATTAAAACAAGGGTGATTTTGCTACGCCCAAGTTGGGCGGACGACCGCTTGATCGACACGATAACTCTCGTAATTAATAACTGACTATTGTGCCATGCCCAGTTTCGTACCTCCCATACAAAAGTTGGGCGTATTTCCGGATTGCTGATTCGATATCTCCAATAAATCAAAACCGATCTTAATAAAATTTGGTACCGATCAACAATTTGGCAACAACTTATCATGCCTCGCATATAAATATTGGGAGGGCAATTGGATGGTAGTCCAAATAATTCCCCAAAACCACTTAGGATTAGTGGAATGTCAATCAGCTGTCAATTCCACGCAATGGATGACTTAGGGTGAGGGTATGATTACTTATGTACTGGTATTACTTAAACCATAGAGTAATACTCATAGAGTAATCTCAGACTAGACGGAATATTTGGCTCATCTGACGTTTCCTTTCACACTCTTCGTGATGCGGTCGGTGTGATAGAGAGATGTTTGACGAAAAGTGATATACACCAGGTGGAATTACAATAATTTCTTGCTTTAATTTTTCATGACATTTTGGTGAAAAACTGTGAAATTTAAATGTGTTTTAAACTTTTTTATTGACTGTTATTGTTAGCATAAATTTGTGTTGTATTTAACACAATAATTTTAACACACAAAACGAAATGCCGTTGTTGTTATTTTGTTCGTTGTTTTGAACCATTGCCTCTATCTGGTATTAGTAAAGCAATTCTGTTCAACATCGAACGTAAATATCACACCAGGCCAAATGTCATAAATTTGGTGAGAGAACTAGTAGATCTACTATAAGTATTAATCTATGGTAATACTTAAGAGTTTCCATTACTCTCTTCGATACCTCTTCATGACGACGAGGTAGTAGGCCATTTTATAGTTTTATTTGCTGCTGTAATTTACCAATTTTATACTATCGTTGGACATAAAACGGACAGAAATCAAAGGGAATGCGTATTTTCGTTCAATACAAACAACATGAATTTAATTTAGCTGTCGTTAGTATCAATAAACGCTATTTAAAATTGGTTCCTGTCTTCTTTGCTCTCTCATTCTTCATCATCGGCCTAGTACCTTTTCGATCAGCTGTGTCATAGAATCCCCCTGCTTAAACATGGTTGGAATTTGTAACGGCTCGTGTATTGAAATATTCGATGAAGAGAGTAAGAGAGAGTGCAGAGAGTAGTAACGCTTCACTCGTTTTGTTTGTTGGTCTACGAGTTAAGATACATTTTGACTGTCTACTTTAGTACATAATTTTTGGTGAACCACAGACTAGTCAGTCGTGACCAAGAACATCAGCTATCGTTTATGTGTCTTGTCGGATTCTAAATAAGAATGTAATCGAAGTTGTTCGAATCACTATCATGTAATATATTTTCAAACTCATCAGCCATATGAAAAGTTATCGACCAAGCTCATGCTCATGAATGACAAGTCTGTGGTTTTCTTAAGTGGAGCACATTTTTCGTATCATAACTGCACATTATTCGTATAGTGTTATAAAAATATAATTTGGGCAATAATTGGGAATATTGGGATATATTTCTTTCATCCTGTCCTCCTGTCCCATCCCTTTAAAGTTATCCTACCATTCTGGATTTTTTTCTATTAAAGTACAATATTTTATTTCAAACTTATTTAAATGTAACAAATGATTTAGGTTAACAATTTTAAGTACAATATGCGGTGGATTCAAGGAGCCATCTCATCACAATTCTTATTTGTCCAGCCGTACAACAATGCTTTCGGTTGGCCCGATCTGGAAGTCAATAAAGTACACCTTATCACTATTCTCTTCTTGCAGCATTACGATGCCACTGTAGAACATGGACGTCAGGTCCATTGTCACCCGCTTCACGCCAAAGTTGGAAATTGTAACAAATGTATTGCGACGGGGATACGTCCGTTCGATTATCAGGATGTCGTCATTGCTGTGGCTTATCACCCAGTTCGGAAGAATTGTGTCGGCTTTACAAATGGAATTTTTATAAATAGAAGGCGATCGATCGCGTAGCTCAATCATCTTTGAGATCAGCGTGAACAGCTCGAAATTCGGTGGGGATGACTTCGGCAACCAGGGCAACGTTTCGCGGCTGGTGAATTGTTGCGGAGAGTTCTCAGGCCATTGCATGGTGGCCAAGTGGTGTAAATGCTTCGTCTCGTTATGTTCATTCAAGTGATCGTTTATGGGCTGCAGAGCGATTTCATCGCCGTAGAATATGTTGGGTGTGCCGGGCAACATTAGCTGCATTAGGGTTGCCGCCAAGGTATAGTTGGCGCTCGTCTCGTCACGAGCAAGTCGTGGCTTATTCACACCTCCCAGGGACCATTGAATCCAAGGACCTGGGTCGGACGGACGAATGTCGGAGGAAAGAACCTCGTCAATGCGGTCTTTCATCGCGCGTGTGCCATTTAAAACATTTAGGTAAACGTCCACCAGGTCGACATGGGATAGAGCCAGTTTGCGTTGTGGTCCTTGTAACTTTTTCACAACTTGTTCGCCGATAATCAACACTCGATTAGCACCCAAGATGTCCTTCCACTCAGCCAAATGATAGGCCAAATCCTCCAAATCGGCGAAATGCTCTAAACCCTTAACGTAGAAACCATCCACACCGTGATTAACCCAATATTCTAAAGCTTTAGTTATCAGATTAACGGTAATTACAGGCCTAGTTGTGGTGGTCGACGACGTCACATTCAACGAGGTACTGGCTAAGACTTTGATCACATTGGCACCATCCGACTTTCCCAACTCTTTAATATATGGATATAAAGGTATATCCAGGATTAACGAAAGATTGCGAGCATGCAGAGATTGGCTTAGATGCTTAACATCTTCCGAATTGCCTAAAACTTTCGAGACATCCATGAGACTGGTTATGTTTTCATAATCATCCGGATGGTGGATAGATGGGAAAATTGAATTCAGACGAATGGCAGAAACGCCCATTGATTTCAAGTAATCACTACGTTTAACAATGCCACGCAGATCACCGATGCCATCGTTGTCGGAATCTTGGAAGCTGGCTGGAAATATTTCGTAGAAAACGCTGCCGCGATACCAAGACGTTCTGCAATAGATGAAGGTTAGATTAACGAAGGGGTTGGCTGAGCTGAGTCAGTCAGTTACTTACCTCGGATTACAGGTTTTGGGCAACGTGACAATCATGGCAACTACCACGGCACACATGGCCAGGAGACTCGACATGAATACGAAGAAAGTGCACTTGCGTATAAGCGGCCAGTTCCATGAAACAAACGAAGGCGTTTCCTTGCTGAGTTGCAAATTCCCATTCGGTCCATGACCATTGGAGTCCTAAAAGAGGAGAGAAAAGAAACAGTTTAATTGTGCGTGAATTGACCATAACGCCCTTCATTGACCATCTTATGAAATCGTAGACGGGCGTCTTTTCAACTCAATTTGAGTTCAATTCTGCACTGAAACAGCCAACCTTTACTTTAGTTATGGGCGATTGTTGGCAGTTCCGTCTAATTACGTTGTTAATTTAAGCTTTACAACTGATGTTTGTCTGGCTTTCTTCTCGTCTCAAATTAATTTCACACCTTTGAAAAGCTTTTAGACAACAATAAACAGTATCGGCCGTTTAACTCAGAGACTAAATTTAAGTTTTAGCCACTCCAGTGTATGTTAGTTTTGTAGTACCCAGTAGGCAAAACCATTATATGTAGATGAAAGTGCCTTCAACAACGTCTTTAAAAATTGGTGAATTTGTCTGTCACGATACTTGTCGCTTGAAATGTGTTTGACGACGATGGAAGACAACTTTTCATTAACGTCCAGTTGCATGACAAAGTTCTTAGCTGATCGTGTATAGAAACTAAAATAAAAAATGGTTTCCCATTACATCCTGCCAAGGAATTGGGGAGAGTTTCTAGAAACTACCGGGACATAATAACATCGTATAGATCGTTTTTGACAACTAAAATATTCAGTTGACTTTGAAAATCACAATAAAAAGGGTATCTTTTTGGAAACTGGTTGGGACATTAGGGACAATTTTGAAATGTACTCTGTGGTCAGTAAACGCAAATGTACCCATAAAGGTAGATCCAATATATACCCTTTAACCCTTTGACGACCACAGGCAAGTATGTTTGCCCTAGAGTGTCTGGCACCTATAATTTGTCAGTTAGGAGATAGATTTATAGAAGAGGGTAGGTAGGGGCAACAATAGTGTGTAGGTACCAAATTTCTAACTGATCCGATTTAACCCCAATGAGCCATCAAAGTGGGTCAGAAATTGGTCTCGGTTCAAAGGGATGCAACGGGTCGAAAAAAGGGTCGAACGTGGGGGGAAACATCTAATGCGTATTGAGTCCATACTTGATCTTTTAAAAACTGTTAGATGGAATATCAAGGTGCTTCTACGGACCAATAAAATATTTGCCAAATATGTTTGCTAAAATCAAACAAAAAATTGAGTTAAAATTTGTTGGTCTCATTTTTGCGGCGCACAGTGGTTCAGAATCGATTTCCATCTGCCAAAATATAATATATTTTGATCTAATAAACATTTTGAAGTTTTTTTTTAATACTAATTGTAGACAATGAGTCAAGGATTATTGCGATATATCAACATTGAACATCGCACAGTGGGGCATATTTCAGAAAAATTTCTAAATTATCTACTTTTTGTTTTTTTCGATTTTCAAGAAAAAAAGTTTTATTTTTTCCTTTTATGATGTTTTAACATATTTTGACACTAGCTGAAGGCCTTAGTCGCGAGTGCCATAAATCTTAATATTAATCTAGTGTTGACTATAAGTTTAATATATATAAATGAATAAATAAATAATATTTTGACATAATTGTTGATAATGCGTTCAAAAAATTAAAATATTTTTCGTATTACAGTTATAAATTTATTTCGGATTTTGAAAAATGTTGATCTCTCTTTTCGAATTTCTTGAAATTTATCTCACTCTGTTTTTCCACAGAGCAATACTAATGAGCCTCCATTACTCTCTTCGATGCCTCTTCATGACGACGAGGTAGTAGGCCATTTCATCGAGTTCGAGTTACTTCGGTAATTTACTCTTTGTTTGGCAGCATAATATGGACAGAAATAAAAGGAAATGCGTATTTTCGTTCGATGCAAACAGCGTAAAACATAATTTAGCTGTCATTAGTATCAATCAAACACTATTTTAACTTAGTTTGTTGCATGGTCTATAATCTGTATGTCTTTTTGGTCTCTCATTCTACATCATTTACCTAGTGGCTTTTCGATCAGTTCTGCCATAGAAACCCCCTGTTTTTTTCTCAATTTTGTGAAATTGTGATATTGCCTCAATTTCTCTTATTAAAATATTATGATTGGGTGACAGTTAAGTTTTGTTTATACCGAATACAGTTTGGATTTTATTTTATTTATTGGATTATTATTTCGATTTTGGACCAACATAACTTCTTTGCTTTAAACGCCTTCAATGAATACGATACACAGTGGGAAGCGCTGATGTGTTTCCCAATTTCTCAGCGTAACTTTTGCCGCCGCCGGATTGAACACAAAGAATATAAACAAAAAAAAAATGGTGTCCCATAACATCCCATGATGGGATTGAGGACAGCTTCTCACAATCAGTGAGATGTGCGCTTTCTAGTTTTTACACACACTGAGTAGGACCTACAGTTTTACACCGGTTCCAAACGGTATTTTGAGAAGCTTTTTCATGGCTAAGTACTCGACGGTATCGCCATCACTAAGCGAGTTGACCGTCGTCGAAAGAAATGTAAGGTGGTTTGAGCAGGGTTCGAACCCACGCACACATGTACAAGAGCCACACACACTACACATTGCACCACCACCGACGAACACAAAAAATATAGTGCAAATTTAATGAAAAAGTCTGAGTTTTTAGTGCCTAAACATGAATAACAAATTTTTCCTCAACAACTTTAAAAAAGTAGGTACTCAGCTAAAAAGATGACAAAATTCTCTTTCCCATTTTGATATATTTTATACTAATCGGATTTCATTTGCCGGAGTTATGTCCCAAACATAAAAAAAAACCGTTTCCCATTAGATCCCATGAAGGGATTGGAGAGAGCTTCTCACAACCAGTGAGCTGTGCGCTTTCTAATTTTTCACTCACTGATTGGGACCTACAGTTTTTACACCGATTCCGAACGGTATTTTGAGAAGCTTTTTTCATGGCTAAATACTCGATAGTGTCACCGTCACTATGCGAGGTGACCGCCGCCGAAAGAAATTTTTAAGGTGGTTTGAGCAGGGATCGAACCCAGGATCTCATGTACAAGAGGCGCACACACTAAGCATTCATCAAACATTGACATTATTATATACCAATAGAACCAATAGAATACATAAAATCAATTTTACTAATAAAATTCGCCAAAATTTCAGCTGTGGACCAATTTTATGGTCCCTGAGGTGAATTTTATAGATACTCAGGTATAAAAGGTGAAGTTCTATAAGGCCATGGGCAATAAAGTCATATGGCCATATTTCTCATAACATTAAGCAATGAGGCCACATGGCTTTATATCCATAACACCACATTTGTTTGGCACCCAAATTATAAGTATAAATAACGTCCTAGCAGTGTAAAACGCAATCAATTATTATAGTTTTGTAGTACACGGACGAAATAGTTCAATTGAACGATTTAGTCTTGTGAACTATATGAACTACATAGTTCACAATGTTCCGCTCGTTTGTTTCAGTATGTACTTCACTTGATTCAGCTAATTTTTATTTCAGTTGTGCAGTTCTCTGTCATTTACTAGTTTATGCTCTCTTTGTCTCACCCAATTTGCACAGCTGGTGCCTAATGCTGCCATCTTTCGTTTCAAAATAATAATAATAAAAAAAAAAAAATAAAAATAAAATATAAAAAATAATGACCCATCTCAATTTTGACCTCCGCGTAAGTTTGTATCAAACAATGGATTAAATGCTTAGATTTATTATAAAAAGAAGTATTAAACTTCCTGCTCACAAGTATTAAACTATAATGACAACTAGTGAACTAAATGAACGAACTAGTTCGTTCTTCTGAGCTGAACTAAATAGAGCGCTCACTTGAATGAACTAAAAAGAAAAAGAAAATGGTTTCCCATTACATCCCATGAAGGAATTAGGGAGAGAGTTTCTCACAACCAGTGAGCTGTGCGCTTTATAGTTGTATACTCACTGATTGGGACCTACAGTTTTACACCGGTTCCGAACGGTATTTTTGAGAAGCTTTATCATGACTAAGTACTCGATAGTGTTGCCGTCACTATACGAGGTGACCGTCGTAGAAAGAAATTTTAAGGTGGTCGGACTTCCCTACACATTACCTCCTCCTTTCTTTTTAACATTGCGTGAGAGTGGGAAGGCCTTAGAAGGCATGCAAAGAGGAAGGCCTTAGAAGGGATTTACTTTAATATATTTTTGTTAAACAAAAATAAAATTAAAATAATTTATTTTATTCATATTTATTTATAAGTATGTATGTATGTATCTATCTTAGAAAGTTGTACCATGCCCAACTTCAAATTGAAAATTATAGAAATACCCTGAAAATATTAAATAAAAAATATAATTTTAAAATTTGTATGAAATTTTCCAATTAAATTACGGTTAAAAAGAATCGGAAAAGAAATTTCTGAAAATTGTAAAAATTTTCTTCTTAGTTATATCTGATGAAAAATTCATGTATTCCGCAGCCCTTATTTTAGGAAGACATTACAAAAGAATCATTCCGAATGTGCCTTATTTGTGGAAGGCCTTTCGACTTCCGCCGCTGGGTATGTTCACAATTGTACTACCTTGTATTTGTATCAGATTGGATGATGCAATCAGAATACAAAGTTCAATGTAGTTGATATTTAGATTTCGTACAAGAAGTATGCGCCGAATTTTGGTCCAGTAAATGGCTTTTAAAAGCGCACTCATTTGTCAATAAACAATTATTAAGAAATTCAATTAGGTGATAAATAACATTAAATATAAATTATTAAAATCTAAAATTATTCAAATGCTAAATTCTGAATATGAAGTAATTACTATACCACATGATTTCACACCTTCGCTAAAGCACAGAAAGAAGGGCTTTTAATTGTCCCGAAATATATATGATTTCACAACATCCAAGCTGCTACTAAATAACCCGTTTTTGTCGCCCTTAACTACACCAATTGAAAATTCTATTGGAATTTTAAAATATATTAATTGGAATTTATAATTTCTTTTTTAAATTTAAAATATAAGTAAATCAATAGAAATTTACAAACAGCAATTGAAATTTTAAAGACATAATCAATTGAAATTTAAAATTCGTCGGTTGAAGTTTGAAAGTTATTAACTAGAGACCTGCACAAATGCATTTGCTCTACTAATGCCAGAAATGACTTACTGCAGTCAAGCAATGCTTGCAAGGCATTCGAGACCAAAATAACAGTTTTACATTCACGCGAAGAGAAACAAAACGTGCATTGCTAATGTTTTTTTTTTTTGAAACCAAACTAAGAACACTTCTTGCTCGCGATAAGCTACCTTCTCTCAAAACCAAAACAATAATAACTACCCAGCGGCGCAAATGCACATTACCGAATTGAATACCTCTTCAACACTTCGCAGGCAGTATGCTGCACTGAATCGATTACAAACCAGATTACTTTGCCATAAGTATGTCCGCTTTGTAGAATGCGACCTTAACGTTCTTTAATATTTGTAATCAAAGAATTGGAAGAGTTTATTACAACTAGGCATACGTTTCTAAATTGAAATCGACATTGTAGGCAGACTGCCACATAACGACACACAATTTTAAAAATGTAATCGACATTGTAGTCAGACTGCCCACAGGGCGACACACAATTTTAAAAAGGTAAAAGCTGTTGTAATAAGGTTATTCTACTACTTAGGGCCATAATTACAACTTGCCAATAGCTAAAGTTAGGATGTAATCGGACAGATTATTAGATTTTCGTTATTATAAGCAAACTTTCGGCTAAAAGTGACTGGTAAGTTAAAGGGTACCCAGTGTTCCCTTTAACTTTTAACGTAAGGTTTATCTTTTTAAAGATGCCACATTTTCCGACCTATGCAGAAGAAAAAATTAGTTTAGCTATGGAAACAAAAAGTAAAAAATGGAAGACCAAAAAAGCAGAACCTATTTGTTACATAAAAACCAGCTAGAGGTTATTTTTGAAAACTCGTAGCTGCTGCTTTGTCGAATAAGTATATAAAATTCCCTTCCGATGCAAGGGGAATGCTGCAACCAGCGGCAGACTTCTTGTTCATAAATCTACAAATTTTTATGGTTTGCTTGTAAAGAAATGAATAAAAGTACGTTGCCACTACGTTTTTTTTCATATGTTTTTCTTTCATTTGGTTAAGAAATGAATTTAGCTATGCCGAATTTTTGGCCCGTTTTCGCAATGTTGAGTTGTTTGGCGTCGTCATTTTATCATTTGTTAAAAAAAAATCTCAAACATACAAAACCAAATTTTTTTAACTTTTCCACTTTTGGCTTGTCAACAAAGAAATAAAAGTACGTTGCCACTACGTTTTTTTTATTATAAATCATTTGGTCAAAAGTAATCGGTGTTTTCTTTGGTATTGCCACCTTATCAAAAATATTCATTTTATTTTGCTAGGAAGTTGTAATTACGAAAAACATTTAATAGTGACTTTATTGCTCACTTCAACTAAAGTTACCTTTTCCTAACATTGACTTTAAAGGCAAGTTGTAATTATTATATTATAATAATAAATATTAATTATGTAATTAGTACATTGGATCGTAATGTCCATACATTTAGTAATAAAAAGGCACAGATGATTTTATACTTATACTATATATATTTTATTACTTAAATTAGAATTAAGAATAAATTAAATAATACTACTTCCATTCCATTTATTCCATTCCATTCAAAAATAAAAAATAAATTTTTATTATTATTTTAAATAAACTGACGCGTGCCACGACAAGAATGTATGATGCAACACAAAACACATCGTTTACAAACAGAAGAATGTGCTTGTGAGTATAGTTGTAAAGAAGAATAAAAAACGTACGAGCAATAGAATAAAGAAAAATTGAAAGAACAAAATACGAACTCTTCCCGAAGTTGAAAAAACGAAATCTCAAAAATCTCCTTAATAAAACTCTACATCCAATGTGTGTATGGCCGGAACACATTAAGCAGTTCGCCGCTGGGTACCTGCTATATCAATGAATGCAGTAAATCATTTGAATGATTTGAAGTCTGCCTTTTCTTATTTTGCCAGAATAGACTGATTATACGTGGGGGAGAAGCAGAATTAAAATGAAATGAAATTAAGCTAACTTCATTTATTTTACTTAATTACTGAATTTTATTCACTTTACTTAATTACGAGTACTTTAACTTAATAATTACACATTCATTATGTTACTACTACTACTATTAGTATCACTTTGTGGTTTTAATGCAAAAAGCTTTCGCAATTACAAATTTTGTTTTAATTCATTTACTGTCGTGCATAACATATTCAAGTGCATTTGTTTTACAAAACACTGTTTCGATCAAAACTCACACCTTTTCGCTCATACGCTCTTTTGCTTTTGTTTCTTTACCAAAACAACACCGTTATCGTGTACATGTCTTGTTCGCAGAATCAAAACAAACACACGGCTTGGAATATAACAAATATGCTTGAAACCGTTTCAAGCGCACTTGTGCCGGTCTGTATTATTAACAGATTATATGTATTTGACTTTTAAATTTCAATTGATATAGTTTAAATTTCAATTAATGTGTTTTGATATTCAATTAATGTTTTTTATATTCAATTGATGTCTTCCAAATTTCAAATAGAATTTTTAAATTTCAATTGATGTATTTTAAAATTCAAATAGATTTTTTGAATAGATTTTTTTCAAATTTCCAGTGCATACAAAAATCATACCTTATTTCAGCAGTTTGGTAAGTGATTGCCAGCTCAACTCTCGCTTACAAACCTACATATGAGTAAACAGTATTTTTTGCTGGAAAATACAATTTTCGATCAACGGGTGGAACCGGGTTCCTCCTGCGGGTTCCACCGTTTGTTCATATATTTATTTTGTTCCAACTTTTTATTTGAAAAAAAAGGTTTAAAGAGACAATTTCTTTCATCTGACGTTTCATTTTACACTTTACTTGGTCAGTGTGATAGAGAGGTGTTCGACGAAATTTGGCTTACACCAGGTGGAGTTACAAGAACTCCTGACTTGAATTTGTTATGCCATTTTGGTGAAAAACTGTGAAATTTAAATGTGTTTTACACTTTTTTGTTGTCGGTTATTGATAGTGTACACTTGTGTTGTATTTAACACAACAATTTTAAAATATCCCGTTGTTGTTTTCAGGTTGGTTGTTTTGAACTAATGTCTCTATCTGTTGTTATTAAAGCAATACTTTTCAACATCCGACGCTCATATCAAACCAAGCCTAATGTCTGCAATTTGTTGAGAGAGATGTTCTCTCTAGGTAAATATTTACTCTATGCAAAATAGATTTAACGTATAAGGCCCAATTTTTGACTGGTTATTTAAATTGGTAATCAGTTGATTCTGATTTATGTTTGATCCGACTTTAAATACGAAAAGAGTTTTTCAGTGGTTTGTCATATAATCTTCCTACCATGTGGCAACAGTGGCAAATGCCACGACAAATAACCGGTATTCATACATTTATCAGCTAATCGTTACAATGCATCAAACTGGCGCCATTTACAAAAGAAAAGTGAAGTGATAAAATACAAAATATTTAATGAAATGGGATTGTGTTTGAGCTGAAATGAAGTTCTAACTGCAATACAAGTTAAATGATACGTTTTAATTGTTATTTCAACTAGGATGGTGATTATGATTCACATTAACAATTGAATAAACTCTGTGTTTGTTCTTCTTGTTGTTTTCTGTCAAAATCATATGGTCACTTGATCATAGTTTAAATGTCCGACTTTGGCTGTTTAAACATCAATCAACTATTAACCTAAAAAATTAATTCAGAGTTTAAATAATGTTTGATCGTTGATCAAAGATGATTGACCAGTCAAAAATTAGGCCTACGGTATTATTATTGTTGATGAAGATGATTATAATGTTGGATGGTTTGAGGGTGATCAATTATTCGACTTTTTTCAAAAACCGAGTTTCAAACTATTGGAAAATTTAAATTTAATGGAATCCGGTGGTTTTTTAAAATTACAGAATGCCAGACGTTCCGGGTTTTTACTATATATTAAACCCAATTACATTTTGAAATTTTCATTTTATTTACAAAGTACAAAATATTAACAAAACGTTAAGAATTCAAATGTACGTACGCGATTCATATTTTGTTTTTTGTACTTTTTGTTCAATTGACTGTTTTTTTTCAACAACGGTTTTTCCTCCTAACTATAATTATACATATCATAGTATTAATGCGAATATATTTACAATAGAATAAACTGCATATCCCCACAAAATCGTAAACTTCTAATTCCAAAAATTCAACCTTTATTGACAAAGTTCAAAAATATTGTCTACCCATTTAGTGTCTTTCCTGTATAATTTAGTTTAGTTTGTTTATTTTGGATTTCCCGCACAACAAGATTAAATCTTATAATTAAAGTACAGGAATTATTATCGCTAAACAGTTTGTTGAGAAAAAAACTTGTATAATAAATAAATAAAGGGTTTTTCAACAGAGACGCTACAAAAGTAAATCGATAGGGACAGCAAACGACGCCATATTTTTTCCCGCTCTTTTGACATTTCTCTTCAGTAAGGTTTGCCATTTCATCATGGAAAGATATACGAGCCAACAACGAGTCGAAACTATTCAAATTTACTACGGAAATTTGGAGTCAGTGGCCTCAACTCTAAGAGCGCTACGTCCAATTTATGGTCGTCATAATCGTCAATCGAATGGCTTCGTCAATAAGCAAAATATGCGTTATTGGTCACACAGCAATCCACACGTAATCCATGAGTCATCATTGCATCCCGGTTTATGGGCCGGCGGCGTCATTGGGCCGTACTTCTTCCGTGATGATCAAGACCGGCACATTACTGTGAATGCGAATCGCTACCGTTCAATGATAACCGAATATTTTTGGCCCCAATTGGATAATATGGACTTGGAGACCATGTGGTTCCAACAGGACGGCGCCACAAGCCACACAGCGAATGCCACAATCAATTTATTGGAAACCAAGTTTGGTGAACGTGTTATCTCACGAAATGGACCAGTCGATTGGCCGCCTCGGTCGTGCGATTTGACGCCGTTAGATTATTTCCTGTCGGGCTACGTCAAGTCTATGGTCTATGCCAACAAGCCAGCGACGATTGATGAACTTCGTACGAATATCGAACGTGAAATTGCAGCAGTATCGGCCGATTTATGCTGGAAAACCGTCGAAAATTGGGTTCAGCGTCTGGACTTCTGCAAGCGTGCCCGTGGTGGCCATGCAAAAGAAATCGAGTTCCATACATTATGGCATCGAACGTACTTTCACAGGAATAAAGAATTTCATTGATATCTAAAACCCGTTTTGATTTATTTAAAAAATAACATTTGTTGCGCTCTTATTGAAAAACCCGTTATAATAAAAAATCAAAATGTTGTTACGCCTTTTTGGATATTAAGGGAAGATGTGCAATTAAGAATTTATTTTATTTTATTTATATTTGTAATGCAAAATATAAAATGAGATCAGACTAATATTTGTTAATAACCAAGGTCAGAGAAAACTTGATGTAGTCCCCTTTGACATCACATGGAGAACTTCGCACAATCAGCGAACCGTGCGCTTTCTATTTTTTGTACTCACAGATCAGGAGCGACAGGTTTCTAATTTCTAGTTTTTCTGGTGATGCCTTGAGAAATTTGTTCATGGCTAATTAATGGTTAATGTGGGCGTGAGTTAGCGAGAGGACACTCGCCGAAAGGAAAACGGGAAAATATATATGTAAATAGTATTGAACTTGGTTCCAGATACCCCAAATATTTCCTAGTTGTCTTTGCATTATCATGCACGAATTTAACACCATTAATTTAACGACAAAATGTATCCAGGTTATTCGATATTCGAAAACCAGCAGTTTCTACAAGCAGGAAAAAATCGAGTCTACGATTTTCTACAATCGAACTGATCACCCTATTTGGAATATATGTATAAGTAGTATCATTGCTGACCACGCCAAATCATCAGCTCCCTTCTCCACAAGTATTTGGGATATGTTATCACACTAACTCTATATATTGAGAATTGCTTCAAAACATTTCCATAAACTTCAGTGTTCACAAATCTTTTGTCTATGCAGGCTTCCACTGAATGCCAGTTTCAAAAGAAAAACGACGATTAGTGATGGTACAGTGTACTTGTCTGTGTCTTATTGCAGTTTTTATTTATTTTTCCGAACTCTAAATTAGTTATGTTTTTCTTAATCATAATACGGCTCAAGATGTAATATAGAAAATATAATAGAAAATAAATTTGTCAAAAAATGAGTGATATTGAACAACCGTTCATCATAACAATCAATAAGTGTGTTCGAGAACTTTTCCACTAAAAATTATCAAGTACAAAGTTTACCTGAAAATAAAAACAACCAAACACACAACATCACACATACCTTGTTCGAAGTAGCTGACGTATACGTGTGTCACATAACAACATGTTTGCCATATCAACAGCAACGAAACAACCAAACACACAACATCACACATACTTTGTACGAAGTAGCTGACGTATTAGTATGTCACCATAACGTCGACTGCGATGGTTTTAGCAGCAGCATAAAATCTGGTTTTAGCAGATTTTGACTTTGATAGATTTAGTCCCTATACGCCGCTATAGATGTTAACACATCAAAAAGATCACAAAAAGTATGCGAACGACATCTCGTAAAAACTTGAAAGAAATAAGGATTTTGTATGTAAACAGCTGATTTGCTATGTAAACATTGGAAGAACCAACAACTGCAGTTCGAATAAAACATTACAAATCACCAAAACTGTCTTTTTTAAAAACAAATAGTGGTTAATTACAGAGCTTTTAAAACTCATTTTTCTCATAAATAAATAAATTCGAATGATTTATTTTATATTCCTTCTATTTCCAAATTTTGTATGTTTACACAAAACATATGTTCGAACTTGCAAATTCTTACCCGCAAAAATGTCTCCAGTAAAAACTATTACCATGTTTATGCCAGTTTTGAAAACGTTTTCATTCACTCAAACCCATGGCATAAACAGCTATAAAAACAGTTTTGAAATTTCGAAACGTTTTCACTGGCACTGCTTTTCAAACCTGGCTGAGCCAGACCTAGCGTTTTCAAAATTGAGTATAAACGCATAAGGTTTTGAAACCTTTATGAAAATCAGCTGTAAAGAATGTTCTGTCAAGTTTGATGGGGTTGCCAATTTCTTCCATTGGTTGTTTTTATTATTCTGTGTATTATTACAGAAAATATGAAAAAATTAGAATTTGGTGGTAACACTACTACTATTGCAAGAAAATATAAATATTAATTATTCAGTAGTGATTCGATGTTGTGATTAATTTCTTGAATATGGACAAAAAAAAAGGAATATCTGGAACGATAATATTTCATCTTATTTGCATGGATTGCAATAAGAATTTAAAAAGCATTTGAAAAATTATGTTGTTAACCATTTTACACTGGGTAAAAATTAAACAAATGTCAGAATCAGCTGTCAGTTATAACAGTTTTAAATTGTTTCGACTCAAAACAAAATAGGCATAAACGCATATGAAGTTATCGATATGAGTGAAATCATTTTGTGTCCAACTGATTTCAAAACAGGCACAAACTAAGAGGCCCTTTAGACGATGCATTTCTTACGTGCATTTAACGGCGTGCAGTTCTTGTTTGTGGGCAAACGGGGTAGAGAAGCAAACGGGGTAGAAAGAAATGCACGGTTTTCGTTGTTGATGAATTTTTTTGACATTTCTCTTTACTATCGTTTGTATTCTTGTTCTTTTGTATTCTGCTTCCAAAGTGTTGAGGTGTTTTTAAAATATTTATATTTTTAATTTTGTAATTGATTAAACAATTTTTTTTTACTTTATTGCGAATGAATTAAATTGCTGTTTTGTGAGAAATTTTATATTTTTATTGCTACGAATGACCAATTCAAGAAGATTGACCGAATAAACGTCAAAAACATTCAAGGGTATTGCATGCAAAAACTGCACCGTATAAATGCTCATGATTTTAAGAAGCAACTTTAAAAGAAAATACAAACAATTGCAAGCAATCGATTTCATCGCCTTAAGGGCCTCTAAGTATATCTCTAGCTGACCAGTGGTAAAAAATGCAAAGTAGTTTGGAAAACATCAATGAACTCATGATGATATTTTTGGAAAATGTTAAGTAATCACGAATGTAACCTAATAGAAATGTACAAAGTTAACTCCTACGTTCTTGCCTTACGCTGTAATGATGAACGAATGTAGTGCGAGCATAATTCAGCATAATTGTGAATTATGAACACAGTAATGATCATGGTAGAATGAGAAGGTAAACTCGGTAGACAGCTGATTTAAATTTTTTCTCCTTGTTTTGTTGGCCGCTTCTGTCAATTTCAAAGGTTTTGTACTTTTATGTTTACATTTATTTGTTGGTATACGTATGTGTTGACTTTGACATGAGGAGAGCCTAAACAAAAACAATATGCCTGTTGTTCTTGCCCACAATTGTTGTTGTATCTACTGCGACTACTTGGTATTTTTACTATGGTAATGATGAACGAATGTGGTGCGTTCGCAGAACAAAAAAGAGCCGTTACTTGGTATTTTTGTGTTATGTAGTTTATTTTTTAGTTCAGTCAACCATGGTTCAGTCTTGTCGCTGAAGTCAATGCGCGTGGTTGGTTTTTTTTAAGGGAGTTAATTAATATACTTTGTAATTTTGTGTTATTTTATTTACTGCATATTTTAAGGAGGTAGCAAAATAAAATACATCATTGCCCTTCGCTTACAGAGTCTGGGAGAAGCGGTTGAGGTCTCATGATTAAATCATTACTTTTACATGCAAATACTGGATCAGACCTCATTTATACTCTCACTTATAAATATAGTAGGAACTAGGATACAATCTACTTCTATTCCAATATGCATTAGTAAGGTTGCATCAATGACACCGAAGTACTTGACCAGCCTATGACACCTCCGTGTAAATGTAAACTTGATCTAGGAGTGAATGCCTCCGGTCGACAAAATCATCGGGGAATCATCGCTGAGGTCACGATGATCTTTACCACTGGGTGTCAATATATTCTCTCTCTGGCTCTCTCGTTACTGAGTTTTTGGAATGAATTCGCAATGATTTTGTAGAACGAATGCATTTACATTCTCGATTAACTTTCCACTTTACATTTACCCAGGGGTGTCATAGGCTGGTCAAGTACTTCGCGTTCGCTTACGGTGTAATCGAAACGGAAATGAGGTGTCATTGACACAATCTGAATAACGCAATAGGAATAGGAGTCGATTATATTCTGCCTCTTACTATATTAATAAATGAGGTCGAAAATGAGGTCTGATCCAGTATCTGCATTTAAAAGTAATGGTGCTATAATGAGTACTCAGTTGTTTTCCGCTTTTTCTGTAAGCGAAGGCAAATGATTAATAACATTTTATACCTCCTTAAAATATGCTATAAAAAGAAGTCATGGGCGTTTAAATCAAATTGAATTTGCTCCTCATATGCGTCCACTCGCATGGAATTTCACAACAATACTGACTTTTCCAAATAAACGACTTGGCAAAAAAGAAAAATGTAAAGGTTCTTTTTTACATCTAAAGGGAACCTTAGTCCTGCGGACCAGTCGGCCAACTATTTCTTAGGCCGACTTTTGTGTCGGGAATTGTTTCGCCTTACACTACCCGACTTTCCGGCCGACTTTCTGAAAATCGAACTAGTTTTGATTTTTGCGCGACTAGTCGGCCGATTGCCCGACTTCACCTTACACTGGGAGATGAGTCGGCCCGACTCGAAAGTCGGCTCGAGAATCCGCTGGTCTAAGGTGCCCTTAATACTACGAACACACCACATTCGTCTGACTCCTTTTGCGGAGCTTTCACGCTCTTTATGAGCCCACAAAACAATCATTTTTGCTCCGAAAACCTTCAGAAAAGTGGGTCTTTTCCTTCGAAAATGGTCCGTCAGAAAGAGCTCTAAATTTATGTCAGAAAAGAGTTTTTTTATGAGGGGTTTTTTGGGCCCTGAAAGAGCTCTTAATTTATATCATAAAAGAGTCTTTTATAATGGTTTTTTGGGTTCTGAAAGAGCTCTTAATTTATATCATAGAAGACTCTTTTATGATGGTTTTTGGGGTTTATGTGTTTTATTTTTTTTTCAAATTCTTATAATTTTATTTCACAAATTCTACTAACTTGACCTTACTCAACGAAATCGCACTTTGTACTGAACCATTACCATTTGTTTCGCCTTGGATCACTTTACATTTTTCAAATATATCATCATTTGATCATCCATGATTTTTAAACCCCATTACAAATTTTACTACTGGGAAACGAACACTATCAAGTACGAAACACAGCTAATTTCCCATATTTTCTGAAAACTAAATAATATAAAATCATTTTTAATAGAAAAAGTTTGATATAATTTAAAGATTAAATGAACAAACAAAGGCTGAAGTTGTAAATTATGGTTAACGTTTTTAAATTAAAAAAAAGAACGAATTCGAAATATGACGAGGTTATAAAAATCGGTTAAAACTGTCGTTTTTGAAACAACTAACAACTCCCAAAAATACAACTGATATACATATTCATTAATTTTTGTTTTAATCCTCTAAATGACCCCTTACGCCCATAGTGCAAGTACATAGTGCATTCACTTTCGATTATTAATTTGAAAACTTTAACCAAATCCATATTTACCTGCCCGGATGAGTTATTATTTTGCAAATGCTTGTAGGAGTGGTTGTTAAAGAGTGCCGTCGACGTTGCATCCGGAACACTCATTCCTATGCCGGAGCTGCTGCCAGATGATGAACTTGTCTCGACCTTGCCATCCTCGTTACACAAATTCGCCGATGTGTTGCTGTCATTGTCATTGTCGATGCATGGCGTCAACGGGTGGGAGAATGTCATTGGGGTGGTACTGCCATTGGTGTTCGAGGACAGCAGCGGACAGATGGAAGCCTCCTCCTCGGGCAGGAATGTTGACACCGATGGCGATTCAATCAATGTGTGTGGCAATTCAACGTCAAGCAATGCGGGATCCGTTGAGATGCCCATGGTGTTCATTACAGTCCGTCTACGACTTGAAGGCGATGAAACTTCTTGATTCGTACTTAGATTTTTTTCTTCTTCTTCAGACGACGATTATTTGGGAATTGCAGTGAGTCAAAGATGGAAAAAACATAACCACAAACTGAACTGAAATTTGTTTTTCAATTTCGATACTAGAGAGAACGAGAGCGAGGCCGTTGTTGCCACTGTGGCGAGAAGTCCAATACAAACACTGATGAGATTTGCACAAAGTAGTGAATACTTGGGACGTTGGAAGATGCGATGAGGATGTGGGGGGTGGTGGCGGTGGTGTTTATTTATATCGTAAGAGAATAAATAACAAAAACGTAAATTGTATTGAAAAATGCTTATTATGCGTTTTATCGGCTGCTCTTGCCGTTCATGTGTTAGCGAGTTATCGAATCGTTTCACATGTCACGTCAAATACACTTTACATTGCTATTCCTCTACTTTGACGTTGAGGTTTGACGAAAGTCTCACTTTTCATTAATTGATTTCAATTGAATCTTATTTCACAAATTAATTGCAGTCGTTCAACCCGCACGTATTCGAAAGTACCTATTCAGCTTTCCGTTTCCACTTCTCTGTAATACCGATTGTCACAACACTGAATGCTCGTCACACGAGTGGGAAATTCTATGACAAACTAAACTTCACCAATTCTGGATGCGAGTACGAGTAATACAAGTGAATGCTGAGAGTGGTAACAAAGTGTATGCGCAGTAGCTCCATGTCCACATGGCTTCCACACACCCAGACGACTGGGATGAACTGTATAACGAACATATGTTCTGTATTTGTGTGTGTGTGTCGACATTTGACTGTCAAAAAAATTTTTGAATTTGTGGTGTATCTACTAATTATTACGATAAAATGCGACCCTGTTACAAACTGTGCATGCAATTATTAACGATTTACCGCTATTAGGGTTGGAATGGTTGGTTGGTTCATACAAAGTCGTAGGTCAAAACGATAAAATACAAACTGACCGTCAAAATCAACAAGTTCATATTTGACGTAACTGTGTACACGTGATTGAAATTCGATCGATTTAAATATTAAAATTTATTTATCTTTGGGTTAATTCAACTCAATTCAATTTGATTTAATTTAATTTAATTTAATTTAATTTAATTTAATTTAATTTAATTTAATTTAATTTAATTTAATTTAATTTAATTTAATTTAATTTAATTTAATTTAATTTAATTTAATTTAATTTAATTTAATTTAATTTAATTTAATTTAATTTAATTTAATTTAATTTAATTTAATTTAATTTAATTTAATTTAATTTAATTTAATTTAATTTAATTTAATTTAATTTAATTTAATTTAATTTAATTTAATTTAATTTAATTTAATTTAATTTAATTTAATTTAATTTTATTTAATTTTATTTAATTTCATTTAATTTTATTTAATTTAATTTAATTTAATTCAAATCAATTTAATTCAAATCAATTGATTAATTCAAATCAATTCAATTCAATTACATTCAATTCAAATCAGTTTAATTCAATTCAATGCAATTCAGTTTAATTCAATTCAATTAAATTCAATTCAAATCAATTTAATTCAATTCAATTACATTCAGTTCTATTCAATTACATTCAATTCAATGCAATTCAGTTCAATTCAATTAAATTCAGTTCAATTCAATTCACGTCAATTCAATTCAATTCCATTCAATTCAAATCAATTTAATTCAATTCAATTCAATGCAATTCAATTCACGTCAATTCAATTCGATTAATTCAATTCAATTCCATTCAATTCAATTCAATTCCATTCAATTCACATCAATTCAAATCAATTCAATTCAATAAACCAAAAACCGGGATTTCGAAATGTCGGTTTTTGAACACATGACGAGACATATGGTAAAACGTATTACAACTAAATGCCAGGACCAAAGTTTTATGTCGCCTCCGGAAAGGGAAATATGTGCGCTAAATTATGTTTAAAATATAGAGTTATTTAGGAAAAAGCATTGATTTACAAGCAATTTGCAGTTGTGGTCAGAAGAGCTAGGCATTTGTCGGACATCAAACTACTTATAATCTCAGACGTACACACTAAGGAGTGTCTTCAAAAGAGATTAATGGCATCATAGGAGCCCACAACCATTTCACCAGATCTAGCATCCTGTCACAACTCCAGGATTCCAAATTTTGCAGAACTGCGTCCAATACAACAATAGTATAAAAATTAAAATTTTAGGAACGTCAGCCATGGAGCCTGTGGTCAGTTTTTATGTTATTTTCGTTGCCATAAGAAGTACGTAAAAAAAATAACGAAAAATTCATGAACTGAAAATTTCGCTCACTCCTCATTTACTTGATACTCAGCTCTTTGCGAAAATTTCGTAAGCAAAATCAAGTACAGGGTTGTTACGCCAAATTTATTTCGTACAAAAACAATTGTTTGATAATTGTCTGGGACCGGAATTTTGACATTTTGATTGTTTTAGTATACAAAAGTAATGCCACATGCGTTAAGAATAAAATACAGTGTAAAGATGAATTATTCATGAAATATTGGCAAGGTAAATCAGAGATATGTGGTAACTCTCTGTAACAAAATTTTCCGTTTAGAGATACATGACAAAATTTCTTACGAAAATTTCGCAAGAACTGAATACAGGGCTTGACGATGAGTGATTTTAATGTCATCACTCGTCGACGTATTAATTTCATTACTAAGCTGTTGGCTTTCTAATTTATAGGCCATGACCTGCGAAGGCAAAGACGATTCAAATTGGTGAAAATCGCAACATAAAAAACTGCAACTCCTATACCAAATTTGAAAATTTTTGTGTTACAGAGCTTTTAAAATCCAATAGGCCACCCTATTCACCGCACATTAAAGTTTGTTTGTTCTGCGTTGGTATTTTCAGCCCGATCACAACAAGGCGCACACCGTTTGATCACAGCCTACTTTTCAAATTTAAATTCACCATTCTACACATTTGACAGCATTGTCACATGTAATCAAAGACTGTAATTTTTGAATCTATTAAATTTTAGTAGGCGTAGGGAACCTAACCTAACATGTATGTAGTTATTGACAGTATTTGCTGTTTGGAGTGTAAAAGAGTGACATTAGGCTGTGATCAAACGGTGTGCGCCTTGTTGTGATCGGGCTGAAAATACCAACGCAGAACAAACAAACTTTAGTGTGCGGTGAATAGGGTGGCCAATTGGATCTTAAAAGCTCTATAACGTTTTTGTTTATGGTTAAAACTAATTACTTTAAAGACAAAACTTTCATATATTTTTTAGTTCTTTACGGACGTTTAAAAAAATAGGCAACAATAGGGTAATGAAAACGAGCTACAAGAAGTCCGTTGTCAAAATTGACGTCGGAATCAAAAGTGTTCATAAAGAAATATGTGGCCATTGATTAAACATGAACAACGATATGCATCTTGTTTTGATCAGAAGTCAAATGCCAACATAGCACACAAAAAAACATTTCGGGGGGCCGAAGGTTGCACAGATCAAAAAAATGTTGTGTTCTGAAATTATAATGCGACAATCTTTAACTTTATCTTTAACTAGGGGGTGACCGGGTGAACTTTTTTTATATATGGGGTCCGACCCATATTAATGAACACGCTAGTGCAGAAAAGTGAACTTGCGGACCACTGTGCTGCGAGCGCATGCACACCGAACTTTGACAGCACTCAGATTTGCGAACAGAGGGAATCTATAATCGACGTTTATTCTTGGAAATGCTCCACATTGACAATATACCGACAAAGCAGAGAGTGATTGTGAAAGGCTTACGGGAAACTTCGCGCAAAGCTATAGGCATATGATGGGCAAACGGAAAATGATTTGTTTGTACAATATTGAATGGTAAACAGTTTTGATGTTAAGTTCCCAATGTGTCATACGAATCCGTTACGAATTCGAGATGGATCCGTTTTTGCGGACATTTTATCCGAAACGGACATCCGTTACGAACTCATAACGAATTAGTTTTCGCATGAAATTCCTCTCGAAAACGCGAATCGTGTTTTGTATTTTTTCGTATCCGGATCCGCCACATCGCAATCTCACTGATTCGCTTTTTGATTCACTGATTCGTGTTTTTATGTTTTTTCGGACTCGTAACGGGTTCGAAACGAATTGGAGAACTCACATTCGCGTTTTATGATTTTACTGATTCGTTACGAGTTCGAAACGGATCCGCATCCGTTTCTGTGCACATTGGGTTATTGCATAGGGAAATGTCATATAGAGAAGCGATTTGACTCAGTAATTAACGAAGTTTGGTGTGTTGCATATGGGCGGTTGGATTTTGGAAAGTATTGCTTTAATATTACCAGGTAGAGGCAATGGCTGAAACCAACCAACAAAAAGAAAACGGCAACGGCATTTCGATTTGTTCCTTAAAATTTGTGTGTAAATACACCACTAAAATATACTAACAATTAAAGATAACAAACAATTCCAAAGTACGTTTAAATTTCACAGTTTTTCTTCAAAACGAAATGAAAAATGTAAGTCGACAAATTTTGTAATTCCACCTGGTGTAAGTCAATTTACATCAAATAACTGTCTTTCTCACCGACTGCAAAACCAAGAGTGTGAAACGAAACGACAGTTGAGAAAGTTGGCAGCTCTATATGACATTATTGTTACTCATATGCAAGTGTTTATAGTTTTGGTTGTTTGCGTTAGGGTGTTATGTTATTTTTGAATAATTTTATTTTTTTATTATATTAAGTGCGTAACACAATTGCGACGTACGGCGTATAAGTTCGTATCTGACGTTTCAGACGGTTTGTTTATTTATTATAAATTATTTATAAAATAAAACAATTGCTGATAAAAAATGAGCGGAAATAATTTAAATGAAAAGATTATCGAGGAGGTAAGGAAATACCCCTTCCTTTTCGACCTTTCCACCCTGCTTCATCTCTGATACGGTTCACTGGACGAACCCACCATCGTCTTCTCAACCGGTTTGTCACATGCACATACCCTTGATGTAGCGAGTGCATAACATCAATTAGTTTTATAACCCGCGATATTTTATTAATTTGGTAATTCATTTCTATGAAGCTGAACTATAGGAAAATTTATAAATGTATGTTGACGTATAATACGTTGCTACGTTGTACGCCGCTATTGTGTGCATGGTGGACGTATGGACGTATTCTCACGACGTTTTACGCCCGCACGCCGTATGTTGTACGTCGATGCGTCGCAATTGTGTTCCGCACTATACTGATAAGTTGATAGTTGTTAACAGCTGATCGACAGCAAATATAAATACAAAGTTTCACATTGCAAGCAAAACATTCGTTCAATAAACATGGAGAGCCATGAGGAAGCTGGACCGTCTAGAAACATAAATTTTACAAGCTTTTCCGATAAATGGAAAAGACTGAATTATAAATGTTTTGTTATGTTTTTATAATTTAATTAAATAATTTTAATGAATGAATTTAACAGAATTTATTCCTCATATTTGGGGATTTACGAAATCCAGATTTTTTTTATAAAATCCAGCTAACTTATTCAAAATTCCAGACAAAAGGCCATTTGAATCTGGCAACCCTATATGTACTTGATATGTAGATACACAGAAAAAAATTGGTACGTTGATATACAATGTAACACGGTTATAACGAACAAGTATTTATGTGCCCGACAAAAAAATCTTCGTACTAAATACTACATATACAGGCTGATTCAGGAAGTTCCGTGCAAATTTCTCCAGCGTATTCCTTGGCTCATTTCATGAAGAAAAGTCCAATAGGACCATGCCCGAAAATGCAAGGGTGCGAAATGGCAGCGAAAAATAAAACAATTGCTGATAAAAAATGAGCGGAAATAATTTAAATGAAAAGAAAAATTTATAAAATGTAAACATATGTAATTTGACGTATTATACGTTGTACGCCGCTATTGTGTGTATGTTGGACGTATGGACGTATTTTCACGACGTTTTACGCCCGCACGCCG
Source organism: Phaonia tiefii (assembly GCA_963931995.1). Lineage (NCBI taxonomy): Eukaryota > Metazoa > Arthropoda > Insecta > Diptera > Muscidae > Phaonia > Phaonia tiefii. The sequence continues at coordinate 158,355,354 of OZ008368.1, forward strand.
TGCGTTGTACGTCGATGCGTCGCAATTGTGTTCCGCACTTTACTCGTATGATTGTTATTTTATACAAGGTGGCGCAAAAGTAATGTCATAATGTGAATTGCCTACCATTTTGTTAGAAATGAGAAAAAAAGAGTTCTGTTATAGAGGAAATTGAAGATGTACAATTTATTTAATTAAGTTGAAAGAATTATATCGGTCAAATGATCACCTCCCGTTTTGATGCACATTTGTGATCGTTTTCCGGCATTTTGCATTATTGCTCTCAAAACATATGGAGTCATATTGGTGATTTGTTCTTCAATGTTAGCTTTCAACTCTTGCAAGGTTTGTGGTTTGTTGTGGTAAACGCGAGGTTTTAAAAAGTCCCAAAAGAATAAGTCTGGCGCCGTTAGATCTGGCGATCTGGACAGGTAGTTAATATCTCCAAAACTGGAGATCACTCGGCCTGGAAATTGGTGTCTCAAAACCTCCATCGTCGCTCGAGCTGTGTGAGCGGCTGCTGCGTTCTGCTGGAGCCAACAATTCTCGATACCCAATTCAGCAACTTGCGGAAAAACCTCGTTTAAATCTGCCTGTAAAGCCCACCAGTTACGGTGGTTTCAAAAAAATATGCCACACCAAGCAGTCACTTTGAGGGGATGAAACGGCTCTTCTTGCATTTCATGTGGGTTCTCTGTGCCCCAGAAACGCATAAGATGCTGTCCGATCTATGGCGAAATATTGCAATAAATAAATAATATAACGCGACATTTTTGAAGTCATCGGGTGCAAACTCCTTCTGCTGTGCAATTTCTCGAAGTACGTATCGAAACTAATAAAACCGTATTTGGGTGTTGTTAGTTTAGGTGCTGTTCGGAGTTTATGGTCTCATGTATATTTTGGCTTAAACTTAATTTACCCGAAGAACTGAAATTTTTCTAACGGCTATATCTCGGAAACCATTTGGAATTTGGTTTTCCTGTCTTCGGCATAATTATAGCTATAGACTAGGGGGGGAAAAGTGAAAGAACTGCATCTAGTGCCTCAAAATTTAAAAAATGTCAAAATTTAAATTGTTTCTATCTTTTTCCACCATTTTCGGCCCATAGCTGCCAAACTGTGGACTTACATCACCTTTTCACACGAAAACAAAATTTTTTAACTCATATCGCGTAAACCATCCACAAAGATCTATTTTTTCAACTTTATTTCCATCAAAATTAAAAAAAATTATAAATTTTCCAGTTGGATTTGAAATCGAAAATTCGAGAAATGTAGCAAACGGTAAAAAACATAAATTAATTAATATCGATTGAAGATTATGCTCTCGGTGAAGCCTGTGAATTGGATGCTCTTGGTTTTTTTGTTGGTGGTTCAGGTCCATGATCTGAATAATCATCATCAGCAGAGCTTGATAGCACATTCAATGGCATATATCTTTCGGTCTGTCCTTCAAATCTATCGTCCTCTGCGATTTTGGTGCCTGGATCTTCATCTTCATATTGGCATGCCTTATAAACGTCGGCAAGCAATGCTTCCAGTTTTGTTCCTTTGTATCGTTTTTCCATTTACATGGTGAGCTGATGGGATCTCTGTCCTTGTTCGTCCGATTCGGTGGGTAATTGGTGTAAGAACTTATCAAAGTGGTGATGCAGCAAATGTAATTTCAATGTCTTTGCTTCGTCTGGCTGTGTGCTATTCTTTCCTAAAACGCCCTCGATTACAGCTTTTAGTGCATCCTAGGCTCTCCGGTGGTTGTTTGTCTGCACGTTCGTGATTATTTCGCTTTGCATTAAATTTTTTATATCCGGCACATTGAGAACATCTGTTGAGAGTAAAAAACATTTGCGAAAATTTAATTAGAGCGAAGTGAACAAACATAGATACGAAAATATTTAAATGGACAACAAAACCTTTTTTAATTTTGTCAAACTCACCTCAAACCACTGCAACAATGCGGGAATGCATGAGGAAAAGAAGAACATGGAGGAAAAATTCTGTCTGTTCTTGTTGTTGGAATTATAGGCCTTTCAGCGATGTTGATACTTAGGGATCTTCGATCGATACTAATTCGCACATGTGAATTGCAGAAATGAATTTGTATATATACGATTGATGATCAACCGATGGTATCAATTCACGCACAGTAGTTAGGCATCAGATGATGAACTTGTCACGGAGTTCGAAACTAGTCATGCCAGTGAGTGCGTGTTGAACTGAATTGTCTATTATTTCCAACAAAAACTAACCATTTTTCAATTCGTTCAAACTTGTAAGCTTGTAGTATGAATTTCTCATACATTAACCAAAAACTAATAAAAATCGATCAATAAAATTCAAATTCAAATATTTTTGTTATATGTATCTCAAAAGTATCTCTTAAACTATTTGAGATAACTCACACATGTAAGCAGATTTTATTACCCTGCAAAATATATTTGCAATCAGGTCATAATTGCACTTTTGGCACTCAATTAAAAATTTAGAATGACCGAGGTGACCAACTTTGAAGGATTGCCTAGTAGCCCCCATACCCACAAAGTATCCAAAAGTTTTCATATCATCTGAATCTACCTCTGCTCTAAGCATGTGAAATTTCATCACGATATCTTATTCCGTTGAAAACTTACAAAACTAATTTAAAAAAAATTATTTTGAACCACTGTGCGACGTTTTACACTCGAAATGGTGCATAGCAGTTATGCCAATTTAGCTCTTTTGGGGCTAGATTTAGCACTTTTCGAACTTGCAAAACGCGAAAATAATTTTTTGTATTTAGGGCATTCCCGTTGTAATATAACATTTTTGTTGTTAATGGTCTTGAACAACTGATAATTCATATTGATGCATTACTGTGTATGATGGGCGAAGTATTTTCAAAAATATATTCGTCTTCATTGACCACACATGCTAAGTTGGCTTCTATTTTTGGATTGGTTATCGGCCAAAACTATGGGAAGCAGAACCCACTTTAAATTCTGTAGATAGAAGAGAAAAACAAAAACGTCAAACAATGCCGGTGCGTTAAATCTTCACTTCAAAACATCGTTTGCTTCGCTTAACTATCTGAAAGGATTTTCCAAAAGGGACGGTTACAATTTATTAAAAACAAGTTGCGTGTGAGATATCAACGAATATGCTCTCGTTCAAATGAGCGCTGGGCTTCGGTGGTTGGCATGAAACGGAGAGTTAAAATTTTCGATAACTGGCGAATAGATCAAGCTGAATTCTGGCTTATTCCCATAGATCTGCGACTTATGGAAACCCCACAAGAAAAAGTCTAACTTGGTAAAATGCACGGTGCCTGTGTCCATTTCACGTCGCCTCTGCGTGAGATCAACCTATTATCGGTCGCGAAGAATGTCCATTGTAGCGTCAGCTGTGTATCACTTAGCAATATCCTGTTCGAACCACATATCGTAATCGGTAGCGCTCACATTTGACGGTGATAGTAATGCCATCATCGTCTTCGAAAAAGTACTGAGCGATGATGCCTCCGCACCACAATCCAGATCAAACAATGACATTCTGTGTGTGCATTGCCAATTGGTAATGACTGGTATCATCCTAAATCCGCCAATGCTTGTTGATGTACCGGTTGATTCAAAAATGGGCGTCCCGTTTTGACAACAAAGTTTTATTATTCGCACGTATTGCTCGGCGCTGTAACTTGCCATGTTGATTTATCTATATTATCTGAAAATAAATAACAGGAACTAACAATAGATAAATCAATGTAACCGCCATGGACTCTAAAAATCTACTGGTCGCTATTGGAAACCACCTTATTTATTAAGCGCATTCGGGACTTCGGGATTTTTGTAGTTGTTTCGTTATTTGGCGCGATTTAGCACTTTTTTGGTAGTTCGAGGGTGCGTTTTGTTCCTGCAGAGTTGGCATCACTGTTGCATAGTATTGGCTGTCGTAGACGGATGGGCTGAAATAAAGGGTTATCCATTTCGTGGTTTCAAAAGTATAGGGCTGAAATTCGACATCTGTCAAACTAAGTTGTTAAACCAATTTTTTTTCTTTTCAGTTGAGAGATTGACATTGACGAGAATGGATCGCTTAACTATCAAACAACGCATAAAAATTATTAAAAGCTACTACAAAAATGGTGATTCTGGCACAGCCACATATCGTGCTTTACGAGGAGATTATGGTTTACATAATCGTCCAACAGCGCAAGCAATTGGCAAAATTTTGAAGAGACTGGAGCGGTTACAGATATTGTAAGGACTGTGCATCATCGTTTCGCTGAAAATATCGCTGCTCTAAGTGAAAGTGTTGCCGAAGACCCGAATGTGTCGATTCCTCGTTGTTCTCAAGAATTAGGACTGTCTTACGGCACATTATGGCGTATTTTGCATTTGGATCTACACCTACATCCATATAAAGTCCAGCTCACACAACAACTGAAGCCAGCTGACCATTCACAACGTCGTAGATACGTGGAATGGGTGCTTGAACAACAGGCGGTGAACGGCGATTTTTCGAACAAAATTTTCGATTTTTCGAACAAAATTTTTCTGCAGCGATGGGTTTGTTAATAAACTCACTCGGTGGGTATGTTAATAAACAAAATTGTCGTATTTGGGGTTCTGAGAATCCTCAAGTAACTGAAGAGAGGCCATTACATCCAGAAAAAGTCACTGTTTGGGCGAAGGTGTGATTGGACATTACTTCTTCGAAAACGACGATGGAACGACTGTCACCGTCAATTCGGAGCGACATGGTCATATGATAACCGACTTCTTTTGCCTGCTATTGAAGAATACGACTTGGAGAATATGTGGTTTCAACAAGACGGTGCCACATGCCACACATGTCGAGCGAATATGGCTTTATTGCAAGGGACATTTCCTGGCCGCGTAATTTCTCGTCATTCGTGGGGCTACACGAAAGACCGTGTTTATGCAGATAAACCTTTAACTCTTGAGCACCTAAGAACCAACATTCGTCAAGTTATGGCTGAGATACCGCCCAATTTGTGTCAAAAAGTGGTCGGAAATTACCTCAAAAGAATCAATGCTTGCAACACTTTGCGTGGTGGTCATTTAAATGATGTAGTGTTTCACATATAATGTCAACATTCAAACTTTATAATAAAAAAGAAATATGAAGAAAAATATTTTATATGTCTTTTATTTACGTTTACTTTTGAAACCGCAAAATGGATAACCCTTTATATCGACATACGATAAACAAACACAAGAGAAGACCTACCTACATATTTAGTTAACGAAAGCATAGATAATGATAGATAGATAACATAGGTAATGGGTAATTTTCTAGAGGTCGTTGAAAGCAATAAATGGGATTTTTTGTTCCCAAAAAAACTCAAAAAATATGACAATAAAAATCTAAAATTTCGTATCAAAAGAAAAAATAATTTTCAACAAAAATATCAAGAATACAACACGTTACTTAAAGTACAATATCTGATAGCCATCGAATTGCATAGCCATGTCACCACCGTATATGTCCTAATAAATTGGTTCTTCCTCCGGTTCACCTACCACTCCTTATTGAGAGCCCTCAGACACTCTAACGGTTTTGGCACCTGCGATCACAGAAGTTGCTACAGTTTTTGGGCGGGGAAGTTTTTAGATTAAAAAGGCGTTCCGGGATGTTTATCTTTGAGCGGTCTTACGGGTTTTCACCTATTGATATCCCAACACCGGCCTCATGGCTTTGAAATAGTATTTTATATAAGAAACAATTGCTATTATGTAAAATCGCATAAGTGTTGTCACATTTTCCATTGTTTAAATTATTTTCACAAACATTTCCCACAATTTTGAATAAACTTCAATGAGAATTATGGGAAACTTCAGTGAAAGTGACAGTACAGCACCTAGTGAACAAAGTTGACAATGGGCGCGCAATATCTATTATTTCCTTTATCTATGGACGAAAGCTTGCATACCGCATATGACAACCTACTCTTTTCTCTTTGTTTTTTGCGTTTATTAAACATGTAAATAAAGTTAATTGATATTGTGTTCTTGATTCGTTGTTAATACGATACTTAAAACTTTTGCCTACGAATAAATTATATGAATGAATAAATTATCACCTGCAGTTTCATTTTCTGACCTCGAGCCGAACAAAATAGACATTGTTGGTTTTATACAAAACGTCAGATTTTTCTAAGCTAACACAGAAAATATGTTTTTCTAAACGTGTTGAAGTAAAACCACGTCGCATTAAAAAAGTCTAGTCATCAGAACATGACGGTCGATGGACGCATGCATTTTGGGAAGGCCATCACCTTGTAATCATCATCCTTATATTATTTAGTTATAGGTAAAATATGTTGCTAGAATTCGATCATGCGTTTGAGAGATTATGAGAATTTAGTTTTACGTTGGCATTATAAAGCGAACCACAGACTTGTCATTCATGAGCATGAACATCAGCTATCGTTGATGTTTACTGTCGGCTTACCGCGCTTCTTGATACCATATACGAATATAATCCAAGTGGTTCGCATCACTATCATGTTTAAAAAATTGTTTGGTAATATTTTATCAAATTCATCAGCCAAATAAAAAGTTATCGACCAAGCTCGTGCTCATGAATGAGAAAACTGTGGCTCGCTTAATGTACGTATTTGGTTTGAGCTAATAAATACTTATATGTGACCTGGTCTACGAAAAGGGAGCTTACGTGCGAAAACTAGTTTTCTGTGAAAAAGCTGTTAAAAGTAAGCAACTCGTTTCGTCAGTTTCTCATTATCTCGTTAATTGTTCTCCGCGCCGGACGTCCAGTAAGTGTTGTTGTTGGTCCAGTAAGTGTTGTTGTTGGTCGGAATATTATTATAGTTCATCGTGTAACTTGCTAGTGTGGAACATTTAAAAAAGTAACACTGAAGAAGTGACTGTTTCTGTTGATTATCGTCTTCGCATTTCGCTTGAAATGAAACATGAGTGTTGATGAGGAGTTCAGTGCCGTATACGGACAATATTTCCATGAAAACTATGATGAAAACGATGATGAAAACTATGAAGAGAGCGATGATGATGAAGACGAAGCATGTGTATCTCAGGCAGAAGATGATACCGAACAAACTTTTGTTAACATGGACCTGTATGTTGTTGATGTAAAGGAGCAGGAGCTGGTAACAAAATTTCTGTCAAAAGATTGTTGTAATAATGAATGCCATACACTGATACCACGGGAAATGATCGAGAGTACGCGGAACAATTGTTTAGAGATGTCGAAAAATGAACTTGATTTAGTGATACTAAGTCACATCGAAGCTGGAATTATGAGTAACGAAAAGCTAGAAAGTGTATACGCAAAGCTTGCTGGGCGGAAGAAATATGGACAGAGACAGGATACAGAAGTTATGAGGCATAGAATTCAATTTACCTTCTACAGAGTACCTGTTTGTCGTTCGTTTTTCCTTTTTGTACATGCCTGTACGACGAAGCGTTACGAAAATTTAGTACGTCATTTTCACGCACAGGGTGTAACAGGGCGCCAACACGGACTGGCAAATATGCCGAGTACACATCCAAAGCCATTTAAACCGGCTGACATCGAAAAAGCTGTTAAATTCATCGAGTCTATAGCCGATTTAATGGCTCTTCCACTGCCCGGACGACTCCCAAAATTTAAGGATTTTCGGATAATGAAACTGCCATCCAGCGAGACGAAGTCCTCAATTTATCGATAATATATTTCTTCACACAGTGATGACGAATTGAAGATGAGTAATTGCAGTTTTCGACGGATATGGTCCAAATACATACCCCATGCATTAAACACATAGACGACAGCAAGCTACGAGCGACAACCTGTCAAAATTAAAACACACACGTTTATATGAAAATGATTACTTTGACGGCGTCACAGCAGCACGACAGCACAACGACCGTTGCAGTTGTCGCCAATATAAACTAATTTCTATTTTGAAAGGCGACAATATCAGATACAGTGTTGGTAATGCACTAAAGTAGTTGTAATAATTTGGAGATTAAAGGCGTTTAACTAAAAACTGAAAATTTGTGTCAAACATTTTGGGATTAATTAAATGTTTTATCAGCCGGCTTTCGAATTTTTTTTGGTGAATAGCGTAGTTGAAACAAATAATTCTAAATTGAAAAATTTTCTGCCCAGAAAAAATTCTGTTGTACTATGCGCGTTCAAGGTGCACAAAACCAAACTCGCGTTCAATTTTTCACGTTTTGTAAAAAAAACCACACATATTCAGTGAAAAACGGAATGTATTTTTATTGCTTCTTGGTATGCTAAACTATAATTTCGCTATATAAAGATTTCTTGTGTAGTCGGTCTTCGTCCGGGGGTATGCCAAAATATGGCTTCGCCTTTTAAATATTTCCTGCCTCTTCGGAATGGATTCTAATCCACTCATTAATAAACAAACTATAATGAAAATAAAACATATGCATGTACTTGGTGTAAAGAAATTACAAAAACAAATACTCTTTTCAATAAATTATTTTGTAGAACATAAATCGTTTGTTTGTTTGTCTAATAAACGTCATATTGGCATCACAATATCAGCTGTTTACGCTGTAGCTGCCGTTTTCAAAATATTTAAAAAGGTGGCTACACAACGACAAATGTCGCCAACGACATTTGAAGTCAGTCGTCGTGCAGCTTGCTGTCGTCTATGTGTTTAATGCACCATGTTACAGTTATGAAACCAGCGGATGATCTCTGCGATGTCTGCCGTGGTAAGTAGCTCATTATTTTCTCATTTTATAGTTGTATCAAACGTTGAGATTAAATTCAGTATTTTTTCTTTTAATAGGAAACACAATATCGATTGCGCAAGGCAAAGTTGTTACTGACATTGAACGCGAACAGAAGCTTAATCAATTTCTTGATCACCTCCATTTTTATATTTTTACTCTTCTTTCTCTACATTTTTAGTACACTTCTAAGCAAGTTAGGATTTTCTGCTTTTCACCACGTGAAAAAGCATCTCATCTTCCATCCGAATCAACCAAAAAGTGAAAATTGATTTTTTGACACCTAAGCCCCCTTTCCGTAGACCAGGTGGGACGATGGGACGATGCTCACAAAATTGTATCGATACCAAGTAAATACTTGCTTTTGGATATGGAGTATAAAAAATACTCAATTTATGGAAAAAGTATCGAATATTAATTTTGGACAGGAAATTATACCATAAATGTAACATTACTGAGATTTTAGACTTTAAAAATTTAAATTTTAGCGTAAGATATGAGGGTGACTTTTGAAAACTAATTTTTATATTTGGATCTATCAGAAATCGAATTGATTGATTTACGATTTACATCAAAACCATAAAAATCCGCTGCTTTTCATTACGGAGTTACTCTGTGTTTTGGTGCGTTTTGGTTACACAGCTTGCTAAGCTTTCCTCATGTTTTGTATCACGACCTAAGCTTGTTAAAGTTTCTGTCGTCAGCATGTACAACGATAATCACTACCTTCAATCAAAACATGTCTGCCCATAAATTTAAAATAGGGCAAAAAGAACTATCCCAATCACATTTTTCTAAATGATTGGTTAAGAGGTTGTATAAATATTGTTCTAAAATTATTTAAAGTAGAAAACCTCTAAAACTGTTAGTTGGTAAATCAATGAATTTAGGGATAATTTTCCAGGTACATTACTCTCAAACTATGAAATTTGTTTAAATGCGGACTAATTTGCCGACTACAAGTGCTATTAATGTATTTTTAATGAACCACGTTTTTGGCGTAGAATACGTCTTACCTTACGGTATAGGGAGTCATGTCAGATTGTTATTGTTGTAATCTTTATTTCATTGATTATGAGGAAACGGCGAGATAACTTTTTTTAAAAATTTTTTTGTAGGTAAATGAAGATGTTATATTTCGTTTGATATACATTTCATATTGGTTGATATCTTCCTAATATTTAAATTTCTCAAATGAAAATTGTTTAAACACATACACTCAAACACATGTGTGATGTTTGGTTGAGTGTTTGAGTTTGTAGCGTGAACACAAACTATGCTGCTGTTTCAGTGTGGACACAAACCTTCGGCTGTTGTTTTGATTGATGAAATATTGAAATTTCGTATATTTACTTATGTATTTAAGTGAAACAAAATGTTAAATGTGAATTTGAATTTAACATGGATATATAATTAAAAAAATATATGAAACAATTAATTCATACATTTTTATGTTAAATGAAAGTGCTGCCAAGTAAGCAAAATAACAATGCTGCTTGGCAGCAGCTGACAGTTGGCGTTTAGTAAATTAAAATAAAAAAACATATTTATCCTATTTTTCCTACCATAAGCTTATGTACATATATTATCAAAAGTAACTATCAAATAAATAAATTCATTTGCTTATGTTATTTATCATTTATTGTTATATATGTTTTCTGTCTTATCGGATGGCGTATTCTACGTTAAACTTAATGGCGGTGTCTCTGACACAGCCTGCAGGGACAGTCCGTGGCCGAAGGCCTCGGACAACTGTCTGCTGTTTTTTTTTGTATACTTCCGTTCACTTTATCATCGCCGGGCGAGGTATTCACACTGGTCACAATTTCATCAGTATTAAGGCTCATTTACACTACTGACAGATTGTCAGTATTTGTCTTCAAAATGTGTCAGTAACGTGTAAATGTCAGAATTTACTGACACAAAATTTTCTGACACGTTCTCGTCAAAATTTTTGACAAAAATACTGGAGTCGTGTAAACAGTAATCAAAATTTCCTGACAGAATTCTGACAACTGCATGGTAGAAATATAGTAGTAGACGCAGTACCACAACAAATATAACAAGCCAAAAATAACAGGCATTTTGTTTTCGCTCAGTGTCTGTGTTGTGACAAGTCAGCTGATAGAAAAATTATGAAAATGTAAACAAATTTGCAAAAAGTGCCATTTAGAAAATGATTGAGTGTTATTTGATATATTGAAAGTGTTTAAGTGTGAAAATTAAAACGTTTCGATGTAATTTTTGCAGAGAAATATTTCAAAAACAGCAGTTGCTGGCGAACTGGGGTTGCAGACAAACAAATGTAAACAAACTTTGACATAAGAGAAAAACTTACACTCAGTCCAGAAAAAAGTTCAAATCAGCTACCATTTCTTTGTACCATGGACGACTGAGTATTTTGACAACATGTTGTCAAAATATGTCAGTAAATGAACAGAGATAGGAACCGAGGCCGGTACGCCGCCGCCGCCGATACTTTTTCCAATAAGCCACACCGCCGCCGAATTCAGCCGCCGATAATACCTTACATGCAAATGATTCTCATATAAAAAGAACAAAGGGTGGTTACGCCGGTTTGCATTTAAGGTGGCAATATTTTTCATACTCGTTCATGAAAATTAACCAAGTTTGTACCAAATTTCACAACTGTTAAATCGGCTCTGCGCTTAATCCGCTGCCGTCGAGGAGGGTTTTTCAGGCGCCGCCGCCGCCGCCAATTTTGCATCGGCTCCCTTCTCTGTTAATAAATCAGCTGATTGGTGTTTTGTTATTTGCCTTTACAAAATCATAAAGTACTTGCAAAAATTAGTTGGTAAGTATAGAGCTATTATAGCAGCCATGACGGGATCCATTACCTTTAATAATAACTTTTAACTTTATTTTTATAAACACAAGAACTAGCTATTATGTGTGGATAAAGCAAATGAAAAACAGCTCAGAACATTTGTCAGAATTTGGTCACTAAACACAAACAGAATATGTCAGTAGTGTAAACGGCTTTCAAAATATTTTGATGAAACTTCAAAAAATGCTGTCAGAAAATACTGACAAGGTTTTCTGACAGAATATTTTGACATGTGTAAACTAAACATCTGAAACAAGCTGAGTTGAATCAGTTTCAAATGACTCGTTCCCATTTCAAGTGCTGCCTAACATTCACAACTAATGTTTAAGCAGTTACTGCTGAGGAACGATTTGAACATACAACGTAGAACTTCAATCAAAGCAACAAAAAAACTACAAAACACGCGGTATACAACGATCAACCACATGCTGCGTTGAGAGAAGTGTAATCGAATCATTCGAGAGCATGCTTGTGTGGCATTGCGCTCTTTCTTTCCTTCATCGTTTCAGCGCCACACTGTCAGTTGGCAGCGAGTGCAGTAGAATATTATCAATGTTATGATAGCTTGTAGCGCTTGCAGATAACATATGTGTATCACAGTAACAAAGCACAAGTAGTAGAATATTGTGGAAAGCAATAGCAACTGTTGAGTTGTTTTAAATTAAGCATTATACAACATTTCTGCTGTTATATACAAACATATGTATATTCTTTGCAAAGTTATTAAACTATTTTGATGTAGTAAACATAATGGAAAAAATGATTTCTTTAATGTAGAAGTAATATAAATATTAATTTATTATTTAATGTGGTTAACTACAAACATCTTTAAACTTAAAACATAAAAAAACTTGGAATACTTCAAAAGAAAAATAGTGCCAATAAAAAACTAATCAAAACAATTCACGTAGATCTGGTATTAAATACAAAAATAAATATATAAGTACATATGTATATCACATTTTCAATTCATTTATTCATAAAATAGACTTAAAATATTATAAAAGGAAAGAAAGTTCTATGAAATAGCATATAAACATTTAAAAAAAGTATAAAAATTAATACATACACAGGCACATCAATTACTACACAGAGAGCGATGTTTTTCTATCCGCGTTCCTTCAATGTTTCATTGCCACACTGACACAGAAGGCAGCAAGTGCAATAGAACAGTGTTCATGTTATTATAGCTTGTAGCGCGAGGATAGACCATGCATAAACAACATGAGCACTATTACATAGATGTTAGTTTGATACACTTGTGAGTTGATGATTTGCTGTGAATCAACAACTTCGTAACATTCCCTCAAAAACGAGTAATCATTCGTCAATTTTGGGTTGCTTTGGCTGTTGTTATGTTTTAGGGAAGATGTGTAGTAAAAAATGTTTACAAGTACTGTACGTATTTTGAAATGTTTTGTTTGTTAAGAAATCAAGCTGACTCGTTCTATGCTTTAGTGTAAACACTAGTTCAAAATGTTGTGTCAGAGGATTTTGACGAGTGTCAAAATCTGTCAGTAGTCTAAATGAGCCTTTAGAATTGTGTACCAATAGATATTGGTCACTAATTTCTATCATGTTTGACAAAATATTTTCAACTTCACCAGCTTCATCGTTTTTTTAAAGAACGTCTGCACACACCACAAAATCAAAACAGAATGATGAATTTTAGAAACAAGCCACAGAGTGTCAACAGGTGTTGTTGATTTGACGACAACCGTTCTCGCCTTGACAACAAGTGTTCTTGTTTTGACAACATTAGGTATTGATTTAACAACGCCTTTTTTTTAAATAATTTTGTGGATGGATTGAGAACATTTCGTGCTCGGTTTGACAGCGGAATCCTATAATTAACAACATTTTGGTTTCAAATTGACAACATAATGTTGTTTCAAACATTTCCGCGCTGGAATCTACAACATTTTGACAACGAGAGTTGTCAAAAAACTGATTCCGTTAGGTGTTCAATTTGTTCACATCCGTTGTCAATTTTAGATCGTCGTTTTTGGCTCAGTCTAGTATGGAATAAAACAATGGGGTGAAATAACGAAATAATGCAACATTTGTTACAGCATACTTTTAGGATAATGGGTAATGCTGCGCCACTTAAAACACATTCTGCGTACTTTGGGTACCGTTTACATCGAAGTACTCCCAAGAGTATGGTTTGCGCAACAATGACTACTGTCGACCGACCGATGGAATTTTATGAATTTATCTATTGTTTTCTTAGAGAAAAACAGATTTCAAAGATTTGGCTTCTGATTTAAATGTTCCAGCTAAATATAACAATATTTTTTTTTCAAGTAGTGCAAACGCATGGTTGTGGATAAGGATGCCAATTGGATTTTTGTATGCCACAAGGTTCCAAATTGGCCCCCCATTTATTTTTATGAGTGATTTTCCACACTCTACTCCTAATTCCACCAGACTATTATACGCGGATGATACCCTCATATACGCTCACAATGAATCACCTATTTCTGCTTTACACGAGGTTTCAAGACATCTTATGGAGGCCAACAAGTTTTATGATCTGTGGGGGATACAGATAAATGAGGCTTTTTGTATTCGCAATGCAAGGGGTAAATTGTAGTTCCGGAAAGCAAACAGTTGAAGCTCTTTTTCCATTTAAAAATGAGATAAGGTACTTGGGGATTCATTTCGATAGATAATTAAAATTTAATAAGCTCGCTAGAACTTCGTTGAGAAAGGGGTACAAAATTCTGGGAATGTTTTCAAGAATTTTGAGAAACCCGAACATGCAACGTAGTATGAAACTTCTGTTATATGGTTCCACATATACCGAACCGTGATGAAGGAAGGTGGAATTTTTGAGAGAAGGATCATAAGATACTGTATTGGAAGGAACTTCGAATCTTACTGTAAGCGCTACTCAAATTCGTGTTTCTATGAAAACTCGAAAATCACACCGGTATTAACCATAAAACAAAAGTCGATAACTTGGCGCAAATTTAGTCATGTTTTAGATTATGCGTCTTCACCTTGCGTTAATCGGAAAATTCTCGTTCGAACGCCCTTTTTTTACGTTTCGCGTTTTACTCCTCGATTCTTTGCACCGAGTAACATTAATAAGAGTTTGCAACAGCTGGTTTTTGTACTAAACGAAGACCGCGAGCTACTTGGAAAACATATGTATGTATAGAGAATGATAGTGGAATGAGATAAATCTTTAATTTTAACAATTTGCGTGTTTATTGGGATCTACACAATTAATTTTACTCTAACACTTCATTACATTTTGATATTTTTCACTGAATATCCTTTTTTTGAATCGATTTAATTGGCAAAATTTACTCCCAGTTGATGTGTTTTGTACTTTTGGCTTCACACGCGGCAGCAAAAGTATGAAAATCACAGCACGCAACCCAGTCACCTATCACCGTTTCTTCTTTGATAGCATATTCTCTATTTGTTCTCCAAGTACTAAATTGAACAGCTGTCTCATCGATACCCCCTGATTCTTTGTCGCCTAATCGACTGTTCTGCCTCTTACTTACATTCGTAGTAATTAATTTTTGAAAGGTCGCTGATCATAGAATAACACATACGTAGATAAACTTATTCTCTCATCTGACGTTTCATTTCACACTCTTCATCGTAGGTTTGTGAAAATGAGAGAAATTAAATATAAAATTACCTTACACCAGGTGGAGTTACAAAATGTGTTCACCTAACTTTTTCATGTCGTTTTGGTGTAGAACTGAAAAATTTAAATATATTTTGCACTTTTTTGTTGACTTTTATCGTTGGTATACATTTGTATTGTATTTAACACAACTAGTTTGCCACAAGAACACGAAATTCGGTTGTTGTTCCTATGTTGATCGCTGTATACTATTGCCATTATCTGGTATTATTGAACCCATATTTTCCACCATCCAATGTTTACTTTCCATCGTACCTATGACGTTTAATTTATTGAGCGAATAAAAGCTGCTATGGTAAGTATTATTCTATGTCGCTGATATTTGGTAATCAAATCTTCACGAATTTTTGTATCTACATATTCTATTTAATATTTTTCCATTTATTTCTATTCATATTGTACAAATAATCAGAATGTAGTCTACGCAAACGATTTTCTCCATTCCAAAGCAGAAATTGTGTGAAACGACATGGCAGAAATACGAAAGAGAGGAAAGAGGAATATAAAAAACATCTCCAATTCTCATCTGGTGTGTATTTGTCTACCTCTCTTGCTTTTTCTCACCTCCTGCCAACCGAACTCGTCCTTCGAATGAAAGTCAAGGGTGAAACAGGGAGGTTTATATGGCACAGCTGATCGCAAAGGTACTAGGGAGATGATGAAGAATGAGAGACCAAAGAAGACATAGATATTATAGACCATGCATCAAACCAAGTTTAAATATTGTTTGATTGATACTAATGACCGCCAAATTATATTTTATGTTGTTTGCATCGAACGAAAATACGCATTCCCTTTTATTTCTGTCAGTATTATGCCCAACCAAAGAATAAATTACAAAAGCAACTCGAACTCGATGAAATGGCCCATTACCCCGTCGTCGATGACGGCTCTTGTCTATTTCTCTGTGGGTAAAACGAATAAGTGTATAACCACAATGAGGGCGATAATTCCATTAAACTACTGCCACTTCCGTCTTTCCAAATAAAACGATTCACACTTACTACTACGAAATGTGGCAACCATAGAGTAAATCTTAGTAGAGAAAATATTTGGCTCATCTGACGTTTCCTTTCACACTCTTCGTGATGCGGTCAGTGTGATATAGAGATGTTTGACGAATAGTGACATAAACCAGGTGGAATTACAATAACTTCTTGCTTTAATTTTTCATGTAATTTTGGTGAAAAAATCTGAAATTTAAATGTGTTTTCAACTTTTTTATTGACTGTTGTTGTTAGCATACATTTGTGTTGTATTTAACACAATAATTTTAACACACAAATCGAAATGCCGTTGTTGTTATTTTGCTCGTTGTTTTGAACCATTGCCTCTATCTGGTATTAGTAAAGCAATTCTTTTCAACATCGAACGTAAATATCACACCAGGCCAAATGTCATAAATTTGGTGGGAGAACTATTGGGTCTACTATAAGTATTAGTCTATGGTGGTAACATTTGCTGTAATGGGTAAAAAAAAATGCGATACGGCAACACGTTTGTAGCCTGTGCCAACAAACACATGGTAGCAGAAGATGTTGTTGTAAGCAACATTTTTATTTTCGTTCATGTGTTTCAGTTGTTATACCCTACACATATACATATATAACAACAATACAAAAAAGGATAAAAACAAAATACATTTGAGTTTGACAAGTGAAACGAATAATTACATTGAAAAATTTAATCACCTATTTAAACTACTATACCTGATAGATGATTCTACCATGATCAATATGTATAACATTTACCACGCGTTGTTGTAAACAATTTAATTCCAATTTTGTTTTCAATCGAAAATAAAAATCTATCCTTCAAATTTAGAGATATAAAGGTATACGCAGTCCTCCTTACTCAAGGAAGCTCTCGCAACTTTTGGCACAGAACCCACCCCCTCCCGATGACGATCCTGAAGCGCAGTGGAAACCCATTTCCGACTCTATAATAACTGCCGCAACAACCGTACTTGATTTTGAAACACCGCTTCGCAACAAACCATGGTGCGATGAAGAGTGTCGCACTACAAATGTAGAAAAGAACGCTTCAGGTATGGTAATGCTTCAGTCAATTGCAACGCGAGCTGTGACTTAGCGGTATAGCGAAAAAGAAAGGAGATAAACCGTCTCTTTAGGCGTAAGAAACGGCATTGGAGAAAGCGTGAGAGTGAGAAAATTGAGACATACAGAAGGAAGAACGGTGACCGAAAATTCTACCAAAAAGTCAAAAACGGGATTAATGGACATGGTTCAGGGCCCCCCTTCTGTAAAGACAAAAACGGAAATCTCATCGCAGATGTGCATAGTATGTTTGGAATATGGAAGATCATTTCTCCGCGCTACTGGTATCTGAGATATCCAATGACGTCACCATTTGGACGACGCTGTTGATTGCCCACCTCCTAACCAAGACGAGGTCAGAACAGCTATTGCCTGGCTTAAGAATAACAAAGCCGCAGGAGCCGGTGAATTGCCGGCGGAGCTATTTAAGGCTGGCGGCGATCAGCAGATAACGTGCATGCATCAGCTCATTAGCAAAATTGGGTTGGGTCCCATATTTAAAAAAGGAATAAGCCTTTTATCCATAGCATATAAGGTTCTATCAAGTATAATGTGCGAAACACTAAAACCTATTATCGTTGAACTGATTGGACCATACCAGAGTGGCTTTAGGCCTGGAAAATCGACAGCTGACCAAATTTTCACGCTACGCCAAATCCTGGAGAAGACCCACGAAAAACAAATCGACACCTATCACCTATTTGTCGATTATAAAGCGGCCTTCGATAGCCCGATACGGGGGAAACTCTACGAAGCAATGTCTGAGCTTGGTATTCCTGCAAAACTCATACGCCTTTGCAGGATGACCTTGACGAACACCAAATCCGCAGTGATAGTTGGTATGGATCTTACCGAACCTTTCGAAACCAAGGCCAGGCGACACCCTATTTTGCAAGGCGACACCCTATCGTGCGATCCTTTTAACATATTAATGGAGATCATTATGAGAAAAGCTGCAGTCGACATGAATAAAACCATCAGCAGCAAATGTCACATGCTACTCGCGTATTCTGATGGTATCGATATCATTGGGCGCACTATTAGAGAAGTTACTGCGGTGTTTTCGAGAATTGAGAAGGAGTCAGCAAAAGTGGGTTTGACAGTAAATGAGGACAGGCGGAGAATTGTGCTTGCGACTAAATGTTATTTTGGGCTACGTAAGCACTTTAGAGATAAAGCCCTCTCTCGAGTAACAAAAGTCCCACTATACCAAACTCTCATACAACCTGTCTTGCGCTGTGGCGCAGAATCCTGGGTCTTATCGCAAGCAGATAAAACATCTGTGTGGAGTCTTCGAGAGAAGAATACTCCGGAAGATTTATGGACCATGAGCTGTATGAGCTTTATCCTTTGACATAGTTAAATAAAACGATTTCGCTGGCGAGGCTATGTCAGTAGAATGGATGAAGACGAAACATCACGATAAGTTTTCGAAACCGAACTCGAAGTAAGGCGGGATCAAGTTGACGAATCCCAGCGTACACTTGGTATTACCTTTTCTTTTCACTTTCAGATTTTGTTTAATTATCGGGCACATGGTAAAATAAGGAAGGTAAACTTGTTAGAACAGATGTTTTAAATTTTTTCATTGTGATTGATCGTTTCAGCTGTCAAACTCATATGTACTTTGTTTTTGTTCCATTTTGTTTCCTGTGTTTTTGGTATACTTACGTGTATAGATTGACAACTTAAGCGATTTAAACAAAAACAAAATGCCTGTTGTTGCTGCCTACAAGAACAACAACGTCTAGTGCTACTACTTGGTTATTTTACTTTGATCGGGCGGTAGATCAGATACCTACATACATATTAATTCTAGAAGATGACCACATACAAAACATTTGAAGGCGTCTGAACTAACTAACTCCCTGAAGAATAGGTACGTCTTTTATACTAGTCATGAGGTGCTCACAACTATTGACGAACTGCGGAAGATTGCTGCTGAACGTTTGACCAAATGTATGAAAATGTCAGGGGGTGTAATCAAGTTTTGTTGTATGGGAGCGGATCGCCAAGTCAGCAGGGATACCGACATGTCACTTCTTAGTCACTGGCTATGTCTTAAGGAAATTTCCAACTGTTTTTTACGTCGTCAATTTTACGTCGGTAAATCATCATAATTTCTACTCTTTATCGTTTTCAATAATTTATACGAAATCGCTGCTTTTTCGAGATGATATCGAATTCGATATCGATTTAGTATTTAAAAATATTGATGTATCTTCGATACGATCTCGACTCATTTGGCTACTGAGAATAAAACAAATTTCGATTGTAAATATTTTTAATTTTATTATTAAGCCAAAAATATAAACAGCAGACACGTATTTCACATTAGCCAACTATTTTGGAAATGAAATTAAAAAATTCTAGACTTAAGTGACTTTAAGTCAAATTTAGTAGGGCCGTATTGCTTTTGCTGCTTTGGTGCTATTAGGTGTTGAATCAATTCTCATTAAGTTGAGTTTTGTTATCCCTAAGGGTGGGATGTCATAACCTAAATACTTGTGAAGAAGGCCGTCGGTGGTGCATCGGTTAGTGTGCGTGGCTGTTGTGCGAGAGAATGTGGTTTCGATCCCTGCTCTGACCACCTTACACTTCTGTCGACAACGACCACATCCCATGAAGGAATTGGGGAGAGCTTCTCGCAACCAGTAAGCTGTGCGCTTTCTAATTTTTCACTCACTTATTGGGACCTACCGTTTTCACCGGTTCCGAACGGTATTTTGTGAAGCTTTTTCATGGCTAAGTACTCGATAGTGTCGCCATCACTAAGCGAGGTGGCCGTCGCCGAAAGAAATGTAAGGTGGTCTGAGCAGGGATCGAACCCACGTTCTAATGCACAAGTGCCGCGCACACCAGCCATTGCACCACCGACGGCTACAACTACACATTAAATTGAAAGGTTGGTTAAATTTTTACTCGAGCTTATTATAAGTTCAATTGAAAAATATATAAGTATTTATAAACAGACGGCGAGATAATACCATGGTAGAAATATAATGGTAGGATGCAGTACGACAACAACTACAACAAGGCAAAAACAACAGGCATTTTGTTTTTGCTCAGTGTCTGTATTGTGTCAAAGTCAGCTGATTGAAAAATGTAAACAAAGTTGAAAAAGCTGATATTTAGAAAATGATTGTGGTTTAGTTTATATTTTGAAAGTGTTTAAGATTGAAAATTAGAACGTTTCTGTGTGATTTTTACAGAGAAAACATTTGAAAAACTGGAGTTGTTGGTGAACGCCGGTTACAGAGGAAGGTAAATGCTTCGTTGTCATCGGTAGGTGTTAGTGGTAATAATATTTCTAAGTCATTCCAGCAACAGCTTGAAAGTGAAATCTGGAGGCATATTTCCGGCAATCGATGAAAATTACGTGGCTTTCGTGGTACAAGTCAATGTCATGCATACTGCACAGAGTGGTTTGTAAGAGACGATGAAATAAATGTTGCAGATGCGGACACTATGATTTGGATCATATAGTCATGGGTGATTCCATAGGTGATCCCGAAATGGAAAATTGTGTGCCATCGTCGCGTCATATAAAAATTGGTTTCCTTTGTGATCACGTAAGTTTGAGGTGTTGAAGTAATCCTGACCAATTTAATAAATTGGTGTTGTTTTCCGTTTTTTGCAGGCCGAACGAAACTTGGATAATTATCGGAATGTTTTTGATATTGTTGTTATCGATGGCCAACCTATGAATGTCCTACAGTTGGAAAATATGAACAACGACTGAAATGTTTAACAATCGGATATGGCATACCGCTGAACAGACAAAATTTCTGTCCTAGTTTCCTAAATTTTTGTAATACATACATATTTATTTATTTAATGTATGACAAGTTCATGCTACAAGCGTACAAGGTAAATATATGTGTATATTTAATTGAACATTAATAAAGTGGCAATAACTTTAGTACGGTTGTCGTTATTGAAATACAACTTGTTATAATATATACATATGTACAAGTGCAAAGTAGTAGTGGAGCTAAAAGGCTGAAAATTGGCACATATGTATGAATGTAGTATTGACAACGGGGAGGAAGATCAATTAAAGCCAGGTTTTTGGTTCGCGGGTGGGGGCGGTTGCGTGGAAAAAGTAGCCAAAACTTTGAAGCAAAAACTTCAAAAAAGGCCCAGCACTGGGAATTAACGAATCTCTTTCTGCTCCTCTTATAATGCCTGAGAACAAAAAGTGATCGGAACATATGCAAGCATTTGCTGACAACTGCACCGGTCAAATATCACTCCACTTGCTTCTCCTGCGTTCATCACTTGGAACTTTGAAGAACGGTCCAGCATTACGAATAAGCAGCAAGCTCGCATTTTTCCAATTTATATTTCAAAAACATAATTTAGCACAATTTTTGTAATTAATTCCGTTTTCATTCTCTCACACTTTTAAAACACTATTCAAATTATTTGAAATTTTCCAACCAAATAACGTCAACAAAAAATGTAAACAAACTTTGACATAAGAGAAATACACTCACAATATTATTACAGTAACGGACTGTAGTTTATTTAGGAAGTATTCCGTGCAGTTGTTTTTAACTTAGAATGCATTTAAAATTCTAAGAAAATTTATTTTTAACTGAATCTAACATTTATTCAAAAAACTAAGTGTACATTAATACGGATTTTCAGTTGCATTTGATATTGACAGTTGTTTACGTTAAAGTATTTTGTATGTAAAATTAAATGAAACTGTAATTTAAAATGACTGAAAATTTACTTAAAAACCGATCTACTTATTTTTCATTTCATTTTAACAAAAAGTTCATATAATTTTAAATGTTAAAATAGCTGACTTAACTATCAAAAGAACAAGTCACGGATTCCGTGAAAATATAAGATTTTTCCTTTGTTTATGCTATTTTTACTATCAAAAATTCAACTGTGAATTCCGTAAAAACAAATGATTTTTAAGTTAATTTACATAATTCAACTACAAAAAAATTAACTACAAATTCCGTAAAAACAAAAGAATTTTCAGTTATTTTTTATAAATTTACTAACAAGAAATTAACAACAAATTCCGTAAAATCAACAGGATTTTCAGTTATTTTATATATTTTAACAACCAAAGTAAGTATTACTAGTTACATACATACATACATATGTATGTATATAACCATGTGGTTACTTGAAACGCAAAAAGTTTTTTTAAAATTGACAACTTGTGATTAGGTTCATAGACTAATACATACCTAGATAAACTTATTCTCTCATCTGACGTTTCATTTCACACTCTCATCGTAGGTTTGTGGAAATGAGAGCAATTATACATTTGTATTGTATTTAACACAACTAGTTTGCCACAAAAACACGAAATTCGGTTGTTGTTCCTATGTTGATCGCTGTATACTATTGCCACTATCTGGTATTATTGAACCCATATTTCTACCATCCAATGTTTACTTTCCATCGTACCTATGACGTTTAATTTATTGAGCGAATAAAACCTTCTATGGTATGTGTTATTCTATGATTAGGTTTGTGAAGAACACTGTTTTACACCAACAAAATACAAATACACTCCAGTTCATTTAAATAACAACAGCAAAAAAGTTACATGTTACTGCGAATTTTTGATCAACCAAACAAAACAAAAAGATGAAATTATTTTTTTTAGATACTATTTTTTATTGTTTGTTATTATCGCTTCGGAAGTAATAAAGCACCATGGAGGCAACACTTATTACTAAATGTTAGAGAAGACGTGAAACCAAATAGTTCTTAACAATAAATTCTAATTTAGTGAATAATTTTTATGTTTTTCAAACTTTTCTTCGCCGTTGTTTTTCAAATGAACTATTTTTTTAACTTTTCAGCAGTTTTTCTTTTAAATTTAATAAATAAATTACAAGAAAATTGTTTAAAAATATATATTTTCCCGATAATAATAAACAATAAAACATAAATGCGAAAAAAATAATTTCATCTTTTTGTTTTGCTTGGTTGATCAAAAATTCGTAGCGACATATAAAGTTTTTGCTGTTGTTATTTAAATGAACTGGAGTGTATGATGAAGCAACGAAAAGTAACTGTATTTATTTGTATGTATGTACAATGTTTTTCATAAAGCAGTCAGTCATCAATAACAAGCCTAGGTGGTGGGTTTAAATTTGACAAAATTAATAAGTGTAAATATTAAATAAGTGTAAGAGTGTAAAGTGTAAAATATTTTTTTCTTCTAGTTCTCCCGGCAATTTAAAGATATGGCTAAATGTTTTGTGTGTAAAAAATTGTTTAAGTGTCACAAAGAATTTTTTAACCATTTAAAAATCCACTACATTTCATATATATATATTTTGTTTTTAGAAGAAGATGAATTGCAAGTCAAATATTTTTTAAAATATAATTTTGCCGACAAGGAAGAAACATGCAAACGTTGGAAAGAATGCACTAATATTCGCCATAAACATTTAACGGAATGTAAAGATCCAAGTATAGCAAATATTATTGACAGCTGGCCTGCATATAAACAGACTTTTGGAGCAGATTTGGTAAAAATAAAGTACAAATATTTATGTATGTATATCTGTTTAATTGAATTTTTATTTCTAGATTTCAATTGATTTTGAGGGCTTGTATCCCGAAAACAAAAATTTTTTTCAAATTGGTCCAAAGTAAACCGATTATTGCCAATGTACATCAGCATGAATTTAAAAGATGTTAAGATGAAATCGGTATGGGTGGAAGCAAAGGAGAAATGGTCAACATTAGATCAAAGTAATATACTATATACATATATATCAATGCAAATATTAACAAAATGAATAACAATTTCTTTATTTTCAGATACGAAAGACGCAATGTTCATATTTTTACTACATGGTATTTTAAAACCTGAGAGAATTTCGAAGGAAGTTGGGAAAGCAACCATAGCTGAATCCCAAATGGCTACCATCAAATTCATCGAATCGGAGATTCAATTAAATTTGTATACAGGGCATTCACCGTTTCAGCTAGTTCAAAAAAGCCTTTTTGATGTTAAAGAAATTTTTGTGGTTGTAGACCAAATCATATATAAAATTGATGCGGTGGCCGCGGCATTAGCCCTATGTTTTAAAATCCACCAAGTATTCAATTTGAAATATTCTACAAAGTGTAGAAACTTTTGGCTATTTGTGCAAATTATTTTATTTGAAATTAACTTAAAAGAAGACTATGTAGGAAATTCTTTAAGAAGTATGAAATCATTTTTTGAATCACAAACATAAATATTAATCTATTCATAAATAATAATAAATATAATAAAATAATTGTTATTATAAAACAAAAAAAAATTAATAAAAAATTAATTACATACATGTATATTTATTTTCTGAAAATTGTGTCTTATTTTTAACAATTAAAAAAATGCAGTTTGGTAGTTAAAATATATAAAATAACTGAAAATTGTGTTGCTTTTACGGAATTTGTGGTTAATTTTTTGATAGTTAAAATACATAAAATAACTGAAAATTCTGTTGTTTTTACGGGGTTTGTGGTTTATTTTTTGTTAGTTTAAATACATAAAATAACTGAAAATTCTGTTGTTTTTACGGAATTTGTGGTTAATTTTTTGTTAGTTAAAATACATAAAATAACGAAAAATTCTTTTGATTTTACGGAATTCGGGGTTGAATTTTTGACAGTATAAATAGCAGAAGCAAATGAAAACTCTTTTATTTTTACGGAAGTTATGACTTGTTCTTTTGATAGTTAAAATAAATGCAATTATGGAATGTCAGTTATTTTTACGGATTAAAGTCAGCCAATATTTTAACATTTAAAATTAAATGAACATTTCGTTAAAATTAAATGAATATTAAGTAGACCGGTTTTTAACTGATTATTCATTTATTTTATATTACAATTTCAGTTAATTTTACGTACAGAATTTTTTGAGTGTACTGATACTCACTCAAGACAAAACTTCAAATCAGCTGTGCTAGTGCTTCTACCATTTCTTTGTACCATGGATAATACGTTCGCAGTCTTTTGTGCCTGTCTGATAGGTTTAGTGGCCATAAAGAGAAATTAAAAAGTCGTTAGATTTGTAATTCTGAGTTGCAATATCAGTTGTGTAAAAAATCTTCAAAACCCGAAGAAACCGTTTAATCAACTGGAAATAACCCCTGAAACCGGTTCTTCGGTAATGAAAATTTTTAAAAAACTGACGTAAAAAACCGTCCGGAATTCGGTTAAAATAAAGACAATTTCATGAACCGAAATGTCGCTCACTTTTCATATGCTTTGCACTCAGCTCTGCGGAAATGTAGTAAGCAAAGTCAATTACAGAGTTGTTATGTCTAAGTTTCGATTATTTTGGAAATCAGAAATAACACCACACGCGTTAAAATTAAACTGGAGTCCGAAGAGGAATTAAACTGGAGTCCGAAGAGAAATCTGCAACAAAAATGTTGGTGTGGAGATAATTGACTATAATCGTATTTTGGTTACACCGCTTGCTTATATAGGGTTTTCTAATTTGAGTGATATGATTTCTAAGTGACGTTTCGGTCAATTGTAGTGTGTTATGATCTGTAATTTCTTTTCACTCTATTCAGTAATGTAATGTTTACAATTTCATCATGGAGAGATGTGCGTAAGAACAACGTCTACAAATTATTCAATTTTTTTTATCAAAATAATCGTTCTCCAATTGCAACTTTTCGTACGCTTTTGGCATTTTATGGTCGTAATAATCGTCCACATGTGCTCGATATTCGTGGAATTGTTGCAAATTACGAGCGTACAGTTTCTTTACATAATGTTCATGTGCCAGTAAGACAAAGAACCGATCGAAGTAATGAAAATATTGCTGCCGTTCAGGCAGCATCTGGTTCCAACAAGACGGGGCTACGTGTCACACAGCACGTGCAACAACCGAATTATTGCGAGAAAAGTTTGGGGATTCGATTATTTCAAGAAATTGTGACATTGAATGGCCTCCAAGAAGTTGATTTAATAACATTAGCCTATTTCTTGTGGGGTTATTAGAAGTCATTGGTCTTTAACAATAAATCAGACTCTCTTCAAGCTTTACAAGTAAAAATTGAACGCGCTATTTATTCATGACATACGACTTGATTTAGTGGGAAAAGTGCTCGAAAATTGGGTTCACGGAAGACATGGAATCCATTTGAATCACGTTTTATTCAGAACTTAATTGTATCGATTGCACTTCACATTAAATAAAAAACATTTGAATTTCCTTAACAATTAGTGTGTTTTTTAAAGAAATCATATCACTCGAATTGGAAAACCCTAATATTCGCTTGTTTTGAATGAAGCACTTAGCGAAGACTTAGCGACACGAATCATTTCCGCTAAGTTTAAATTTTTTTTACATCTTTTTTGTAACTTAGCAAGCGATAATCGCTTGGTTGTAACGAAAACACGAATAATATTTCATATGAAAATATTGCAAGAACTGAATACGAGGATTTGAAGACCCTATTCAAAGGATTCAATATGTCAGCTACTCAGAGGTTAATTGATCTACATAACTCCAGAATACAGAAAGGGAGAAATCTGGAAAAGAAGTTTACGACTCCTGTGTATTCTTATACAAACATAATGCGAGACATGTAATTACTTCATAATTACTCCTTCATTGTGATGATAACGCTGTGTCACAGCCAAAAATCACTTGAAAAACGAATTGATGTACGTTGTAGGCCTAGATTAGCAGATTAAAATCCCATTTTTAGAATGTTCAATAGACCCTCAAAAAATGGAGATATGGCAAAATCCCGTTTTTGCATGACTTTGCGCACTTAACTAGCAGTTTTGAGCTTCTTTTCTAAAATTTAACTGAGTTAGAAAGAAGAGGACTTGGTCTTTCCAACAGCGTATAACATTTACCATCATTCGTACAAATTTGTAGAGATTTCTTTTAATGTGTATTTTATTTTTTTATTTTTGATGTGTTAACATCTATAGACACGGGTAGGGAAATCTATCAAAGTGAAGACATGCAAACATCACAGCGTTAGCATCACATACGTGGTTGTTGTACAACAATAGTCTGAAAATAAGTATGAACAAACAAGCAGGTCGTCGTCGCCAAAGAGTATCGAATAGTAGTACATAGTAGTAATTCTTTATTTAAATTTGAAAAATTATATTAAATTTTGAATAAATTTATAAGCAAGATATCTGCATTTAAATAAAAGAATTTAGTTTTGACTTTGACGTACTCAATACACGTTGTTATATAATTAGATAACAATTAACAATATAACAGTTTAAAATATTTATAATTTCCTCATAGGTGAGCATTGCTTTTCCAAATGTAGTCTGTCTAAACCGTTTTAAGGCTACAACACAGCGTCCTAGAAAATGTAGATTTTCGTTTTCATACATACTGCACATTGAGCAAAGTCAGGATGTATTTGTTTGGAATCTGGTTCCTCTATAAGATCGCATCTTTCTTTAAAAATCCACATTTTGTCTTGTTGGCAAATGTTATCCAATATATAAGTCTGGCCAATGCTTGGATCTAAATTTTTATAAATGCGCATTGTCTGTTGTGTTTTGTCTATGTTCATTTGCATACTCTTTGACTGTAGTAATTTTTAGAGCGTATTTCCATTAAATATCAATTGTTCTCTATTGCAGTTATCTGCTGACCATCAGAATCCCCATTCTGATCCTAGTGCATTTAGCTCTTTAGCCCAATCTATTTGGAATTGTATGACTTTCTTGGATAATATGTGAGGCAGTCTCTTCTCATCATAATCAAAAATTGTCCGAACTATATATCTCATGTGTAAATCTAGAGTAAACATGTTTCCAGCTTCTAGCATTAGTATATATGTAGGTGTAAAGTTCGCCAATCGTAAAATTCGTTTTAGGAAATATACTGTCAACTTGTGGACTTCTTCGAATCATGAGTAACCCCATGCTTGAGCACCATCCCTGCAGTTCTGGAGGTGTCGATCAGACAATGACAAAATTCCCATTAAGAGTACTGTTAAAGTATTAGCGACCAAACATGTATAAGTGTGAAGAGTGTACGATCGAACCACATGGTACAAAGAAATGGTAGAAGCACTAGCCCAGCTGATATGAAGTTTTTTCTGGACTGAGCGTGAGTAAGTTTTTCTCTTATGTCAAAGTTTGTTTACATTTGTTTGTCTGCAACCCCCGTCCCCTGCTGTTAACCGAAATGTTTTCATTGCATATGTATGGATATGTGTGTCCACAATGAATTTCATGTGGACTCCACATGAATTTTTTGTTGTTTTTTTCGCCTATGAATTTTTTCGTTTTCAGGCTGTGTATGAGTGTTTGAAAGAGTATTTGTGTGCTAGTACCGTTTGTTTTCGTTTTGCTAGCTGCTCTTTCGCAATGATCGAAAACAAATTTGCCAGTTGAGCTAATTTGTTTAATCAGTACAGTTTAGAGGAGTCAAGTGCAAATATAAAGTGAAGTATTTCTTGGTAGGTATTATTAAATTCATTGTAATGGGAGTTAGGCATCAATTAATTAATTACTTTTGTATTTTTCAGATGCAATCAGTTTGGTCGATGGGACTGGGTCAGCTGAGGAACAACTCCGAAAGGCATTGCAACTTCAGAAGAAGCCATACTTGAAAAACTCCAGCTGCAACAAAACTAAAAATGAAAATGAAGACAGCAACAACATCAATTGTGAATTATTAAAAATTAATAAATAAATGAAAACTAACTAATAATAACTAATATAATATAATATAAAATTTGAACTTCAAATTATATTAAAGCTATTACCTGTGTACCCCCTTTTCATGGGGTCCCACATTCACTAGTTCGCGGTAAACGATGTGGTGGCGATTGACCCTTTTTGCGGACATTTCATACAAAAAACGAAATGGTGAAATGAATTGCCTAGGGTTGGCAAAGTAAGTAGAGGTGGTGCCCTAGTAAGTACTTATTTCAACTGGTACGAACTAGTGCCCAGTACTAGAGGGATATGTTTGTACTGCTGGACATACTGCCAGGTAGAATTTGAATTTTGCTTTTACTGATATGGTGCTTTTTAACAGAAAGTTTTTCCATGTCATGTTTATGATATTTTTGCAGCGAGATTTCTTGCCACCACATGTTTCCTAAAAACCATTTTAGGGGTCAAGGTCACATACTCAGATACTATTCCGATTTACTGTCCATTAAGTGCCCACTTTTCATTTCGGGCTAGCTTCCCACCTTTTCTAAATATCATTATTTTGGACTTGCTTAAGTTTACCTCCATATTCCACAGTTTACAATAGTCTTCCAACTTGTATATCATTTTCTGAAGTACATTTATTTCATCTGCTAATATGTATAACAACGTCATCCGAATAGTAGAGAGAACTCATGGAACGAATTTTATGACTCAAAAGCACTGGCGACATTCAAAACGTATTACTCGCTCTTTGTCATAACTTGTTCCATTCATAATTTTGATGTGAAACATTGATGCCTTTTGAAACATTTATGCTTTTTATATTGTTTTATATAATAACATTGTCGAAATGGTGCATTTATATTGAAATCTTCTATAAAGACAATAAGATTCGTTTACTCAAACTGTCTACATGAGAAAGCGGAAAAAGAGTGCAATAAGTTCTCTATACTATTCAATACTTTTAGCAAAAAATAGCAAAAGAGCCTTCATCACAAAAAATATTATTTTTTTATTTTCCAATGTAACATTGACTAATTAATGTGCTCATAGAAATCGAACAAGTACCGTGTAACAAAAAGGTGTTAACACCTCGCCCGTGAGTTCGAACACTCATTGATTTTTTTTTAAATTTTTTAACTTTAACCGTATATTTTCGCAGTATTTTTTCTGTGACCATACCTATCTCAAAACAAAATGTAGTTTCGCATTTGGTTTTGAGTAAAATGCGAAATAGTTTATGAAAATAGATGAAATATTGCAAGAGTTGTGCCATTTTTTTCTAAGCACGAAAAATTCAGATTTTATGAAAATCGATGGTATGCTTAAAATACTTGCGATCGTGTTTTTTTAAATTTTTAGATACATTTCTAGAAGATTATAAAATCTTTTTAAAAATATAAAAGCCTCTTCAAAAATTACCACTGCTGCGTGATCAAGTTAAAGGGTATACAAAAAAGTAATACTGATTTGCAAAGAAGAACACCTGGTTTTTGAAATGAGAATTATATACGTTACGTTATTTGTTATATTTCTAATTACTTAGTGCCTAAAATGTGTGTTTTGCGATAAAGAAAAATTTAAATTAAAAGGTATTTTTAAGTGAATATTGCGCCAGCAAAATCCATCTTAATGAAAATAAGGTTATACTTTGAAAATTGAATTAAATTTCCTTTCTTTTGTAACATAGTGTAATAATTTTTTTAAATATGACAAGATTAACGTGTTGAATTTCTAGTAGCATTAATATCTAAAAATTGTTAATATGTGGTGTTAAGTCAATTGACATCCGAGTTCGCGTGCGCGGCTCAATCCCCGCGCTGACCACTTTCGGCTACGGTCAACTCGCTTCGTGACGACGACACTATCCAGCAATTGACCATGAAAAAGCTTCACATTTCAATACTGTTCGGGTAAAAAAGTCAACATGAGAGAGAGAAAGAGAGAGAGTGTGGAACGCACAAGTACCTAGCAAAATATAATATTGTTAATAATAACAAAGTTTACATACCTATAATTATTAAGCTTCAAAATTATAAAATGATTCGCTTTTGTGTATTTGGCTTCTCATTGGGAAAACGGGTTTTGGTACGTTTTATTTCAAACTGTGGATGTGTGAATTTTTTCGTTTATTTTCATTTCTAATTCAGGCCCTCTTAATTGCATTTCAGTAAAGGCAAACAAACACCTGACATAGTCATGTTTTTTGTGACGAAATGGAAGAGACAATGACAACAGATTTTTACAGCGGATAGAAATGGATCTTATATATTGTTTTTGAATAAACAATTCAAATCTGAGATATGACTATCTTGTAGTTAGGGTGCAATATGTAATCATATCGCTCAGCGGCCACTATAGCAACACAAAAATTGAGTTTCTAGTTGTGTCAATGAGTTTTAATTGCTTTATTACAACAGAGCACATATAAATTTGGCACTTGGAAAGGTTACAAATCTATCCCGGCCTGAGATGTTTCGAGCCGGTTCCTTTTTATCGAAATTTCCTAGAGCTTAATTAGAAAAGAATTCTCGTTTTCGATACGACATTTAGTCTGTACATTTAATTATTTAAATTTCTAATATCTAATCGATAATAAGAGCCTATTGCGATGTTAAACCTGGTCTATTTTTTTATTGTTAAATTTTACAATACATTTTCTTAGATTTTTTCCGAATTAAATAAGCGTTTCCGATACATCAGGTTTAATTGTTTTCAATATTCTAATATTTAATCGAAAAGGTTATTCTATATCGATGTTATAACTAGTCACTGTTAAAATATACAAAAGTACTTCCAAAATAATAACCTATGTAATAATAAAAACCAGTACATAAGTTTCAGGCAGGTGAACTACAACTTTTATAAATGTTCCTTGTAGTTTCTGCTTTGCCTCTAATGGTCGGTTTTGATTTATTGGAGATATCGAATCAGCAATCCGGAAATACGCCCAACTTTTATATGGGAGGTACGAAACTGGGCATGGCACAATAGTCAGATAACTTTTATGAAAATATTGCCTAGTACTGAATTTTATTAAGATCGGTAGTAGCTTACGAGAGTTATTGTGTCGATCAACCGGTCGTCCGCCCAAATTGGGCGTAGAAAAATCCACTTGTTTTAATCGCTGATTGACGTTTGAAACGTGAAGCCTTGTACCTAATTTCATTAAGGTCGAAAGTGTTTCACGCGATTTATCGGATTGACGACCTGGACGAACACCCTCCAGTATGCAAACTGAATCGAAATCGTATCGAAAATACTTCGAAATTTCTAAATACTAAATCGATATCGAATTCGATATCATGTCGAAAAAATTTGTGATTTCGTATAAATTATGCAAGACGATATAGACCGTAATTGTGGATGATTACCGACGTGAAATTTAATCGACATATATAATCAATTTATAAAAGCTATATAAATTTCGATTGTACACTGATTCTCAATATGTGCTTCTCACACTTTTACTATATACTTATGTACATTAAGAATTAAATACGAATAATTTTTCAACCATTTATTGTAATGAATAAAATTATAGGATTCCAAAGCGAAACAAATTATATAAAGGTTTATGGAAAAGACCAAAATTAAATTACTTCAGAACTAATTATTAAGAACGATGATATTTTCTTATTTCATTTAAATGTTTTTCACTCCTTGGCACTGCATTTCGTTATCTACTAAAGGCATCTTCATTCACTTCTTTCTCATTCACTTTTAGATACAGTAATCCGTGCTACGTTAAAAAAAAGCATGGAAGCATGTCATTTCCAATATTTAAAGTTAACTCAGACTCCTTATTCGCCCCTATTATTGGGTGCAAAAAATCTAAACCAATAAGTAGGTGCTTCGTAATAAAATTTATTTCGTATTGACATTATTTCTTACCTTCTTTTTCATCTTTAGGCTTATAAATTTTGTGTGTGATTTCCTTTTTCATTTGATTTTAATTTTTTAATGTTGGCAGAAGTCAAAAAATATTGATGTTTTTCTGATAGTTTAAAAGTATATTTGTGTACTTTCTGTGCCGTACAACATTATTTTATGAATTATGTCTTTGTTATTGTGTTTGTGCCTTTTTTGTTTGCCTTTATTTTTGTTTCGAATTTAAAAGACGTTTAACTCTAAAGACTACGAACGACGAGTAATTAATTTTGAAAAAGTATAACAAGCAAATATCATTTAGACGGGCAATTGCGATATATAAAATTTAGAATACACAATGACAATAACATTTAACGAATTAAATTACAAATGATTATTACCATTATTAATGGCTATATTTCTAAGTCTATACCCAAGAGGCCAATAATGGGTAATACTGGTCCCCCATGGTCCTGAAGGACTCTAAATAGTCTCAAGAATGTAAGGAATAGATGTTCGATAAAGTATAAAAAATCTGGACTGCTAGCAGACTATGCTAGGTATATTGTTGCTAGGAGTAGATACAACTCTAAATCTCGTGAGAGTTACAGATTATATTTGGATAGGTTGAAGGCTAATTTTAAACGGAACCCCAAATCATTCCTTAGATTTGTTAACTTGAAGGATAATTCGTCTTCCACACCTTGTAGGATCAAAATGAACGGTATTGAATATTCAGATGAAGAGTCTATTGCTAATTGTTTCGCCGATTTTTTCGCATCTATTTATTCCACCCGAGCCTATGATGGTTCCAAATCATACCCGTACACTGTCCGCTCTACCATTCCGTTTGATGCACCTGTCGTAAATTCTTCGTGGTTGCTAGATAACTTAATCAGCTTGAAAGCCTCGAATAAAGCTGGTCCTGATGGTATCCCGGACTCTATGTTGAAATACTGCTCGAATTCTCTCAGCTTACCGTTGACTCTCTTATTTAACGCTTCGTTGAAGTTCGGTCATTTTCCTGCACAGTGGAAGAGCTCTTATATAATCCCTCTCCACAAATCTGGTAGTTTAGTAAATGTTGCAAATTATAGGGGAATTGCAAAATTGAGTGCCATTCCTAAACTTTTTAAGAAGTTAGTCACAGAGGTAATTTCTCATCAGGTTTCCTCTGTTTTAGATCCATGTCAACATGACTTTCGGAAGGGTCGTTCCACCGTGACTAATTTGCTTCAGTTTTCCTCTTCTATTATTGACGGCTTTATTAATGGAGATCAAACTGATGTGATTTTTACCGATTTTAGTAAGGCTTTTGATAAAGTTAACCACAATTTGTTATTACATAAACTCGGGTCAATGGGTTTTAATTGTAACATGCTGAATTGGATTAGTTCTTACTTAATGAACCGAGAACAGATGGTATCATTTGGCCGATCATTCTCAAGATCTATTTTTGTGTTATCTGGGGTGCCTCATTTTGTGTTATCCTGGGGTGCCACTTGGCTCGGTTCTATTCTTGTTATTCATTAACGACTTACCCGCCTCCATAATGCACTCTGCATTGTTAATGTACGCTGATGACCTGAAGATCTATTTTTCTTACAAGCATCCTTGTCAACATACTTTACTTCAGAGGGATTTGTCTACATTCCAGACGTGGTGCGAAACAAATTTGATGGAGCTTAATTTTGCGAAATGTAAGCATATGCTGTTCTCTAGGTCATCATTATTTTCGGCAAAATACATTTTATTTCATTTGTTGATCTTCGTGTTCTCTTGGACAGAAAATTGAATTTCAACTGCCACATAATTACGATGGTAAACAAGGCTTATGGCGTTCTGAACTTTATTAAACGTTGGGCAAAGGAATTTTCAGATCCCTGCGTTACGAAAAATCTTTTTACTTCACTAGTCCGCCCTATTCTCGAATATGGATCTGTTCTTTGGGACCCCCAGTACAATTTGTATGTTAATATGATTGAATCGGTCCCGAAAAACAGTTTCTCATTTTTTTGTCTGAGAAAACTTCAATGGAACCCGAACCATAATCTTCCTTCGTATAACAGTAGACTAGCATTGATCAGATTGCCGACTCTTAGTAGTAGACGTACCATGATAAACTCTATTACAGTTTTGAAGATAATTGATGGATGTATATGTTCTGAATTTCTGTTATCTAAGATTTTCATAAATGTCCCATTGAGACCCACGAGGTACTATAAACTCATTCACATTGAGTTTCAGCGTTCGAATTATGCGTCCTTTGATCCAGTTAGGAGAATGTGTCGTGACTTTAATGAGCTATATCAGTTTATTGATATCACAGGTAGTTGGGAAACGACAAAGTCTAGCATAATTTGTCATTTGAACCGATTGCATTAGTGCTGTATATTCGTTAACGTACATATGTAAATTTAATTTACTTTATCCTTACTATTTGGTCTGATTTTTTCGTTTTGCTCGTAATTATTATATATTATGAAGTCTGTTATGTTAATATCTCGTGATGTGCTTTTATACTAGTGTAATAGTGTAATACCAAGTGGTGAAGAATTTCTGTAGTTGGTTGTAACGTGTGAACTTATGATCCTTGCTCTCCCGTCATAGACCGGTCTATAATGTGTACGCTGTCCTCACGTTATGGGGACGTGGCCCTCTCGGTCGGTAGGGGCGGGTAAGAGTGGCGGCGATGGGTTCGCTCGATTTAAAAAAAATAAAAAATGTTCGATAAAAAAAACTCCGTTAATTTGCGCTTGTTTTCTATATGTGTCAAATTCATGAAATATCCGACACTAACGTCACCAGACAAAATGCGGTATACACAGAAAACGGCGTGTGATAGCACAACGTCTGCCGGGGCTCACTATATGAATATTAGAGTAGTGTAGTTCACGAACGAACTAGATCAATTGAACGATTGACTCTTGTGAACTAGATAAACTAGTTTATCCTGTTCTTTCGTTTCAGCAGTTAACTTGTTGCAGAATTTTTTTTTGTATTTCAGTTGTGCGGTTCTCTACGCCATTTTCTAGTTCATGCTCTATTTGTGTCACTCAATTTGCACAGGGGTGCACAGTGTTGCAATATTTGTGGAATGGATATGTAACCGCAATCACAAATATAAAAACATTACGGAAACACCAATATTTCAGAAACGTTAAGCCGATCTTCAAAAGGGCGATTTAGTATAAACAAATATCACACTATCCAAAACACTTTAGAAATCTGCAAAAATCAGACCATTTTCGCGATTATTCGCTCCGAATGAACTACAAGTTGAAGTGAAATGAACTATTTAGTCACTGCTCATATGAACTGTTAAGCTGAAATGGTACAACGAACTAGTGAACTAAATGTATGAAATAGTTAATTCTGTTGAGCTGAACTAAAAAGAACGATCTAAGATTCCCAACTCTAATGAATATATGTAAGTATTTAGTATAGTTCACAGGGCATATTATCTATGGACAGAACAACGTTTGGTGGGTCAGCTAGTTAGTATAATATTAGTTTCTTAACTACTAAAATTAATATACAAAATTTGCAAATTTGGGAATATATCGAACAAAACTTTATTAACTCTAATTACATTTTAATACTAATGTTATAATTTATATAATATTTATAATCTTGGTTCCGCGGAAAATAAAAACACGTGACCTTATTCGTGTATTTCAAATCTATTAAGACTACCCATCTTTATGTTGTAAAGGCTGTAAATGGAAATGTTAGCTCAAAAATATTTAACCTATTTATCGAATTAATCTGTGACAGAATTAAAATTATCCATATTTATTTATTGTTATGATATACATATGTATTAGGGCGGGCCAATTTGTATGGAGCCGAAAAATTCGATTAGAGCCGCCACCTAGGATGATTCTATGGCCAATTCTAAGCAACTTTGGTGATGGAACCATAGGTCTATCTCGATTTTCGAGTCTCCCACTTTTCAAAAAATGATTTTCTCCCTATAACATCATTTTGATTCAAAATTCGATTTTTTATTCATCGTTATATTATCTTTTTTATGTGTATATGGGGGGTTTTGGGGTCGAGAAATTCATTTCTGATCTTTATTTTTACCTATGACCACCGCCAGAGGGCGTTTCATGCATATTTTAATTTCAACCAAAATTGTTTCTGCTGCTTTGCGGACTTTTTATCTCTGACATTTATTGTTGTTAATTTTAAGTAAATCAATTAAAAACAGTTTTTTCCCGTTTTTCGTTTCAAATCAAAATTTGATATTTGAATATAAATAAAATTCTCACCATTTTTACCACTGTGTATTTACCAATTTGTAGGTGGAAAAAATATATTCGAACCAAATGTTTTAAAATATTCTAATTTCAGTTATTTTTTAATTCTTTTAGTAAAAGTATACAATGGATCCAAATGCTTTGCCGTCTACGTCGCAAACCGCAACAACATCAACGAGTACCGAAAATCATTTGAAGCATTTGCCTTCGCACGATGTTGCTGTTTTTGGTGCATCTTGTGATTTGAGTGGACTCAATCTGCCAACGAAACAGGATATTCTAAGATGTTTTTTTCTTGGGTGAACGTGCTAAACTCCAAAACAAAATGTTTTCGTATAAAACATTCGTACTGCACGTAACAGATAAATTGATTCAAATTTGGAGTCAAATTAATGTTGAAATTCTAACAAAAAAAAAGTGTTGTTAGAAAATTGGGTACATTGATTGACAAGTATCAAATCGAAACTAAACATCCAAAAATCGCCACATTCAGAACGTTCGTACAATCTACAAAATAATTATTTTACATCGGCAAATGTCAATGTGACTTGAAGGCAGCATTATGCTCACGGGGATTGATTCCAGATCATTTGAAAGAGTTTATGCGAGATCAATATAATGTCAGAAGATTGACGATACCGCAATTCGTGCCAGAAGTTGAAGAGCCAGCACCAACGTCAACAATAATACCAACAAGCGTTGAAGAGACCCATTTAGCATATGAACCAAGTACTGATAAAGATGATCCAAGTTCAAATCCACAAGAGGTTCCGCCAATGATACGAGGACCATATACTCCCAGATACGATTCTTCAAACTTCGCTCCGATGTGTGATCGATTTGGTGTGTCTGATAGAATAGCAGCAGCACTCGCAACATCTCTTGTGCAAGACATTGACGTAAAAGATGTACATGACAATCCTATCATCATGGATAAAAATAAAGTGCGTCGAGAAAAAGCCAAATGCAGAGAAGAATTGCTTCGTAAGCAGTATGATGCATCCAATTTGATAGCATTTTCATTCGACGGCCGAAAAAATGATGCTTTAACAATGGAAAAAATCGATGAGAAGTTGCGTCCAAGGATGGTGAAAGAACCACATCTATTAGTTTTGAAGGAACCAAATTCTCAATTGATAGGCTACACAAAAGTCGAAAATAAAGATACTGAACACAAATTAATGACATTGAATGCATTCTTCGTCGAAAAAGAAATTGATCTCGATGCATTAATCGGCATATGCTGTGATGGTGAGCCAACAAATACTGGCGTAAGAAATGGGAATTTGCGTCGATTTGAATTGCATTTGAATAGACCGCTGCATTGGTCTTCAACGAGCTGCCATTTCGTCATTTGTTTAACACTTTGGACAGATCATCGACCACAGGACCACGAACATTTGTAAGTTTTCTCATCGATTTTTTCCATTATTAAATGGTAAAATTGCATTTAATTATCTAATTTATTTTTTTTCAGCTTGTAGATGAATTCGAGATAATCGTGCTAGAGAACATGCCACCTGATTTAGATCCATTTGAATTATCCACCGATTCAAAGTACCTATACAAAATGGCCAATGCAATTTCGAATGGTGTTGTTCCTGCGGATTTGTCTCACATTAAACCAGGACCAATAGCACATTCACGTTGGCTCACCAAGGCGAATAGATTGTTGCGGTTGTATGTGTCAACTGAAAATCCATCAAGGAATTTGAAAATTCTGCCAACATACGTAATGAAAGTGTATGTGCCGATACACTTCAACATCAAGTACTATAATTCTGTGGTCTTCGGTAGTGTATTGTTTTACAAATTCATTCGTTGGACACAATAGTTAGATACAAATCTACGCGGAGTTGTGAATAATGTCATTAAAGACAATTCATATGACGCACATTCCGAAAATATTTTGTTAGCGATATTATTTGATGATAAAAAAGAGACACGAAACATCGCAATCAAGAAAATTTTACACTACCGAAGAAATCTGTACGACCCGGCACATCTTAGAGTTTATCAAAAACCTTTGATAAACTTCAATTGTACAGATTATACGAATATGATTGATTTAGATAAAGATGATGTATTATTCGAACCACCGTTTACGCATACCATTCCGTATGATCATTGGGAACAATATTTAGAATTCGCTGATCCACCATTGCCTGATCCAAGAATTCCGGTACACATACTAGCAACGGAAAGACATGTTCAATTGCTGGCTAGCGTTTCTAAACGTGTTTTAGAAAAAAGTAGACACAGTGTTATGGCAGTTACATCAGAAAGCCGTGCAAAATACCCCAGACTTGAAAGCAAGAAAGACTTTCAAAAATAACTTATTTCGCTTTTCTTCCACTAAATTAATTGTTTTTTACATGTGTTCTTATTTTTTAGGTTGAATTTCTGATGAAAAAAATAAAATAAAGATCAATTTTACCGAAAAACTTGTAATTTTTCTCGCAAAATAGACAGTGGTCATAGGTAAAAATAAAGATCAGAAATGCATTTCTCGACCCCAAAAACCCCCATATACACATAAAAAAGATATTATAACGATGAATAAAAAATCGAATTTTGAATCAAAATGATGTTATAGGGAAAAAATCATTTTTTGAAAAGTGGGAGACTCGAAAATCGAGATAGACCTATGATTCCTTCACCAAAGTTGCTTAGAATTGTCCATAGAATCATCATAGGGGGCGGCTCTAATCAACAAAAAATTTGGCCCGCCCTAATATGTATGGCAACATGTACCGCTAATACAACGCATTCTAGTTCGAAATACCTATCTAATTAAAGAGATTAAAAATATTGAAAAAATTTTAAGTTGATGTATCGAAACCGATTATTTAATTCGTATAAAATTCTAAGAAAATGTATTGTAAAATTTTACAAAAAAAAAATAGAGCAGATATGAAATCGGAATAGACTCTTTTTATCGATTAGATAATGGAACTGTAAATTATTAAAAGTATAGACTAAATGTCGTATCGAAACAGACTATTTTTCTCTAATTAAACTCTAGAAAATTTCGAAAAAAGGAGCCGGCTCGAAATATTGCAAACTGGGCCGGTTTTATATGGGAGGTACCAGAATGGGCGTGACAATCTTGTCCACTACCTCCAGTTAAGTAAGCATTTACAGATTATTAACCGGTG
Source organism: Phaonia tiefii (assembly GCA_963931995.1). NCBI lineage: Eukaryota > Metazoa > Arthropoda > Insecta > Diptera > Muscidae > Phaonia > Phaonia tiefii. The sequence continues at coordinate 158,395,576 of OZ008368.1, forward strand.
TGAGAGTTAAAGCTAAACACATCTACCAGAAGAAAGTTTTGAAATAAATATGATTTTGTGCTATATGTGTCGATTTATATAGGAGGTACGCCCATTTTCAATTCCAAACTCAATATTGGCAAATAATAGTCACTCACAAAATTCCATTGTGATCTGTAGAGATTACGGCAGTTATTGTGTTGACCAGCCAGCCTGAGAGACAGACGGACATGGCGCAATCATCTTAGAATGCGTAAAACAAATTTCGTCCAAAGATACTAAGGGCCTAAAGTGGCTCCTTCGATGCGTTACATTTTTTTCCGTATTAAATGATGTATATATATCCCCATCCTATGGGTGAGGGTATACAAATATATAAAGATGGGTAGTTATAATAAAATTTAAATACACGAAGAAGGCTCGTGATTTTATTTTCCGCGGAACTAAGATTATAAATATTTTATTAGCTCTTTAGAAATCGTAAGTACAAATTAGTATTAACATATAATTAGAGTTAAATTTGCAAGTTTTGCGTATACATTTTACAAGTTAAGGAACTTGTATTTTAAATACTAGCTGATCCGGCAAACGGTGTTCTGCCCAATTGTTGAATATCCTGTGAACTCTACTATAAATTCTGACGTTGTACTGACACAGTTCCTTTTTTTTGCGGCGGAGTGGTAAGAGGCGACTGTACATCTTTCACAGAAACGCAATAAATGTCAAGCACTTCATTGTGGAATTTTAACGTGTTACAATGTTTGAATTGTTTATCCATTGCACTGATGGACATTTTAGAATGCGCTGAATAATCGATGTCAGAAGCATATTCCAACGCTAGAAGAAATGAGTTTTTGTGTTCTGCGTGTGTCAATATTGTTTTGACCCGTTTCTCTCACTCTTAATGCCTTTTGCCACAAACGTATGGGATTGTATATACTTTTGGATAAGGAATTTGATAAAATTATTAAAAATTGTTCCTTCAAAAATTTTGTATTTCAGCATTGACTTTTCCAGCTGTTGTATCCCTCTTATTCAAGGATCAAATTAACGGTTTGTTTTTATTTAACATAAATTTTAAAACGGTAATAATCGCACTCCGTAAACACTCATTTAAGGAGTCCCTAGGGTGCAGTTTTTTCATATATTTTGAGCGTGATATTTCCTCCGGCGGAAATGCTCCTTTGGGTCTCCTTTCAGAGCCTGCCTAGGAGCATTAGCGCACCATATGGGGAGTTCTAACGGAGCACCTTGCGCACTCCGTTGGTTGGCTGGGTTAAGCCTTAAATATTATTGTCATTGTGTATTTATTCTATATTTTATTTATCCTCGTCTAATGGCCAGTTTTTCAGTCAGTGGTGATCTTCGTTTCTTAGTTAAATTGTGGTTAAACATCGATTTGTGTTTTTTAGTCATTGTTTAACTATGATTTAACCACCCAATTATGGTTGGTTAACTTATAGTCAGAACCATATTATTTTGACAATCAAATTACTGACTGTCAAAGTGAGAAATGAAGATTGTATAAAATACATGTTTCAGATTTGCATATTTGTACACATACCTTGAGTCTAGATCGTTAAATTATTGCGCCTATATAGTTTTTAAAATTTTTTGTTAAAATGACTTCGATTTTATGCATCTATTTCTTATTTTACATAAGTCCGTTTTGTTTGTTCCCCTTTGTTGTTTTGGTATTTATCCCAAAACACACGTTTTTTCCAATAAGAATACAAGGGTTGCCATATTAGTTGACAATATGGCGACTTACATTAACTCACCACTGAAAAACAAAATGCAAAGTTAACCTCTAATTAACTTAGAATTAAGATTAAGTAATCCGGTAGTTAACTACCCACTTAAAAACTGGCCATAAATTATATTCGCTTATTATACTTTTTCAAAATTAATTACTCTTCTTTAGAAAAACCCCCTTTAAATTCAAAACCAAAATAAAGATAGACAACAAAAAAGGCACAAACACAATAACAAACCCATAATTCGTAAAATAATATTGTACGGTACAAAAAATATACAAATATACTTTTAAACTCTCAGAAATACATCAATATTTTTGACTTCTGCCAACATTAAAAAATTAAAATCAAATGGAAAAGGAAAATCTAACACAAAATTTACAAGCCTAAATGAAAAAGAAGGTAAGAAAAAATCAATGAGTGTTCGAACTCACGGATGATGTGTTAACACCTTTTTGCTACACGGTACCTGTTCGATTTCTATGAACACATTTGTAAATGTTACATTGGAAAATAAAAAATAATGGTGTTTTTGTATACACCGGGCAATGCTGAACATCAAATGACTCGCTTTGTTTGGCCATATCAACAGCAACGAAACAACCAGCTGTCCGAAGTAGCTGACGTATACGTGTGTCACAACACCACATGTTTGCCATATCAACAGCAAAGAAACAGCCAAACACACAACATCACACATACTTTGTACGAAGTAGCTGACGTAGTAGTGTGTCACCCTAACGTCGACTGCGCAAGCCCATGGGCTTGCAAATGAAATTTTGCGTGGCTATGCTTTATATCTCCGTTCAACAACAGCAACAGACACATGAACATACATACATTATTATGTTAATACATACGCTATAGACACAATTTCGTTTGCCTCACCCCTGCCACACCACTCTTTCATTGCTCTCTTGCTCGCTCATTTTTGTTTAACACGTCATTATTCTCTTTCGCAGTCGCAGAAAATCTGGTTTTAGCAGCAGCATAAAATCTGGCTTTAGCAGCAGCATAAAATCTGACTTTGATAGATTTAGTCCCTATACGCCGCTATAGATGTTAACACATCAATAATGTCAACACATAATAAATTTTACGAGGAAACAACTACTTATTGTTTTAAATCTTCTGCTCCTTATTATACACGCAAAGAAAAAAAACGTTTATTGCTCGGTTGCCACAACAATACTTTGATTGATTTGTATTAATTTATTAATCGCAACCGTTTATGTAGTTCTCCCAAATAAACTCATATATCGCAAATGTGTATCATGTTGTTGCAAACGAGATTTCGTTTGCATTAAACGAGTACAAAATTACATTTGTTCCAAGTTAAAACCCGTTTGCGATAACTGAAAATAGCCATTTTTCTAATGAGAGCACAGGTTACGAAGAACGTAAATTTCTCTCATTCTGTCGACTGTATACACAGGCCACTCGTTTGACATACACACTCACGCATACACATAAAAGGCTTTTGCCTTGTCAATATATCTTCGATGGACAACTGAAGCGATGTAGTTTGCTGCGCTTTTAGTTGTTATTTGAATGCAAGGCGAGACGGACGTGTTAGTAGACACTGAAAAGATAGACAAAAATTCCAACCTTTTTAATGTTGTACTGAGTAGATTAACTACAACTACAACTCGGTTGCTGTAACTACAACTCGGTTGCTGTAACCGAGGGAACAGTGGGCGGAACCGTTTTTCGTTTCTCGCAAACGTTTTTTTCAGCTTATATTTTTCATAACTCGTTTGCTGCAAACACTTTTCGGTTCTCCCAAACGAAATGACATGTATGGCTTAACAGAAGTTCGCTTCTCCCAACTACAGTCCCCAAACGAACTTCGGTTATCTGAGATTTCGTTTGGGAGGGACGAGTTTTTTCTTTGCGTGTAGAGGCCATTAAGTTGTCTGAGTCAACCTGTAGTATCCCAAATGTCATGCTTCCAAATTTTACCAGGACGGCCATTTTCTACCGTTAAACGGAGTGCTGCGTCCAAACGAGAATGAGTAAAAAACCAAACTGCATTCGAAGATGAAGACGCCTTAATAGGTAACGAATTGCAGCGCCAAGGGATGAAAAACATGTAAAAGAAATTATAAAAATATTAAATTTCATTGTTAAAATTAGTTCTGCAATAATTTACTTTTCGTTCTTTCCTTAAATCTTTATATAATTTGTTTCGCTGTGGAATTCTATATTCTTTACAATAAATGGTTAAAAAATTATTCGTATTTAATTTTTAATATATATACTTATAGTAAAAGTGTAGGAACCAAGTATTAGGAATCAGTATAGAATCTAAATTTATGTAGCTTTTATGCTGGATATCGAGACGAAGGTGTGTCGATATCGCTTGTATTCCGTGTCTAAATTGATTATACATGTCGATTAAATTTCACGTCGGTAAATCGTCTACATTTATACTCTATATCGTCTTCGATATCGATTTAGGATTTAGAAATATCGAAGTGTTTTCGATACGATCTCGACCCATTTTGCATACTAGGTATCTAACTCAGTTTATTTGGCCTAACATCATTCCAACATTTTAATTACATCACTAGAAAAAATAATATTAACTATAAAAATTTTAAAATTTGCCAAAAGCAAAATAAATGTAGATAAGAGATAAAATACCTGACAAAATATTTGCTAACCCAGCAGGCCAAAACAGCAAACATGTTTGCTAAAATAACCAGTTGATAATAGAATTTTATAGCAAAACATCAGAGTAATATAGCCTAATTTCGTTTTGGTGAGTTTCTTTGAAAATTTTTTCATATTCGAAAACGAAAAGGACACCATAAACAACCCCTATTTGTCGACGACCTCCCAAAGGTTATAGGGCCAAGATTTAAGCATATGGACTTGGAATGTTTGAACACTATACAGAGCCAGTGTCACTATCCAACTAGCATATGTCCTCGAAAGATCAAAGGCTGCTGTCCAGGAAATACGATGGACAGGACATGGCTGCACAAGGAAAAAACTGCGACATATACTACAGTTGCCTTGAAAAAATACATGAATTTGGTTGCGGGTTTGTAGTTGGCAAAAGACTGCGACATCTAGTCTCTAGGTTCAATCCTGAGAGTGAGCGTATAGCCACAATCCACATAAAAGCGAAATAGTTTTATATTTCCCTAATTTGTGTGCATGCCCCGACAGAAGAGAAAGATGATGATGCCAAATTCATATTCTATGAGCTCCTAGAGAAAACATATGACCGCTGCCCTGGCCATGACATTAAGATTGTACTAGGAGATTTTAATGCTAAAGTGGGCAGGGAGAATGTGTTTCATGCAACTATTGACAATTTCAGTCTACATGATGACAGTTCCGACAACGGTATGAGACTGATTGACTTTGCCGCGGCGAAGAACGTGGTCATTAGTGGTACAAGATTCCAGCGTAAAGACATCCACATGGCTACTTGGGAATCGCCTGATCAAAGAACCAAATTGATCACGTGGTCACTGATGGAAGGCACTCAGCCAGTGGACGAATGAGTGATCAGAGGATCTAACATCGATTCTGATCAATACCTGGTAGCAGCAAAGGTTCGGCCAAGATTAAGTAGAGCGAAAATCGTACGAAACAAGTAACAGAAGTAGCTGGACATCGGAAAGCTGCAATTATCAGAGGTAGCAACAGCCTACCCAAGGAAGCTCTCGCAACTTTTGGCACAGAACCAACCCCTTCCCGATAACGATCCTGAAGGGCAGTGTAAATCCATTTCCAACTCCATGAAAACTGCCGCAACAACCGTACTTGGTTTTGAAAAACCGCTTCGCAGCAAACCAAGGTACAAATAAAAGTGTCGTATTGCAAATGATGAAAAGAACGCTGCACGCATGGCAATGTTTCAGTCAGCGGTATAGGGGAAAATAAATGAGGTAAACCGTATCTTTAAGCGTAACAAACGACAGTGGAGAAAGCACGAGAGTGAGAAAACTGAGACTTACAGAAGGAAGAACGAAGCCCGAAAATTCTTCCAGAAAGTTCAAAGCAGAAATAATGGGCATGGGTTCAGGGCCTCCTCCTGTAAAGACAAGGACGGAAATCTCATCGCAGATGTGCAAAGCATGTTGGGAATATGGAGAAATCATTTCTCCGCGCTACTGGTACCTGAGATATCCAATGACGAGCAGACAATCAATCACAATTTGGACGACGACGTCGATTGCCTTCCCCTAACCGAGACGAGGTTAGAACAGCCATTGGCCGGTTCTGGAAAAACATTGACGCCGGAGCCGATGGATTACCGGCGGAGCTGTTTAAAGCTGGCGGCGATGAGCTGATAAGGTGCATGCATCAGCTCATTAGCAAAATTTGGTTAGATGAATGCATGCCTGGCGATTGGAGTCTCAGTGTACTATGTCCCATATTTAAAAAAGGTGACCCGAGTCTCTGTGCCAACTGCCGTGGAATAAGCCTTTTGTCCATATCATATAAGGTTCTTTCAAGCAAAATGTGCAAAAGACTAAAACCAATTATCGCTGACCTGATTGGACCATACCAGTGTGGCTTTAGGCCTGGAAAATCGACAACTGACCAGATTTTCACGCTACGCCAAATCCTGGAGAAGACACACGAAAAACAAATGGACACCTATCACCTATTTGTCGATTATAAAGCGGCCTTCGATAGCCCGATACGGGGGAAACTCTACGAAGCAATGTCTGAGCTTGGTATTCCTGCAAAACTCATACGCCTTTGCAGGATGACCTTGACGAACACCAAATCCGCAGTGAAAATTGGTAAGGATCTTACCGAACCTTTCAAAACTAAGCGAGGCCCCAGAAAAGGTGACACCCTATCGTGCGATCTCTTCAACATCTTAATAGAGATTATTCTGAGAAAAGCTGCTGTCAACACGAATAAAACCATCAGCAACAAAAGTCGCACAGTTAGAGAAGTTACTGCGTTTTTTTTCGAGAATTGAGAAGGAGTCAGGAAAAGTGGGTCTGACGGTAAATGAGGACAGTAAAGAAATTAATGGTTTCAACGAGCAGGGCCTCCACGCGATTAGACCAACGCGTGAACGTGGATCTGACGTAAACAAACACAACAATGTCAGCCTTGACATCAAGCGGTGAATTCTGCTTGCGAATATAAGTTATTTTGGGCTAAGCAAGCACTTTAGAGATAAAGCCCTCTCTCGAGTTACAAAAGTCCAACTATACCAGACTCTCATACATCCTGTCTTGCTTTATGGCGCAGAATCCTGGGTGTAATCGCAAGCAGACGAAACATCTGTAGGAGTCTTCGAGAGAAAAATACTCCGAAAAATGTATGGCCCTACAGTGCACAACGGCGAGTATCGGCGACGCATGAACCATGAGCTGTATGAGCTATATCCCGACATTAACATAGTTAAGCGGATCAAAATAACGCGATTGCGCTGGCTAGGCCATGTCAGTAGAATGGATGAAGACGAACTAGCACGAAGGGTTTTCGAAACCGAACTCGAAGGAAGACGAAAAATAGGAAGACCAAGACTCCGCTGGGGGGATCAGGTTGTCGAATCCCTGCGTAAACTTGGTATGTATTTCCAACTGGAGAGATAAGGCAAACGATCGAACTGGTTGGCGAAATATGTTATCTTCGTTGTGTAAGTTCCCTTACCTCTCGGGGTTGTTCGTGACCGGATGAGTAAGTAAGTATGGCTTTGGAACGCTTAGAATAATTCGCAGGAAGCGTGAAGTTCACAGAAGGATTGGTATAGGTTTTAAACACTTAAAACAAGTGCACAAAATATGCCACTGCAGGTAGAATCTGAAGAGAACTTCGCCAGAATTAGGCAAGTTCGACGTATTTTATGATCCCAAACCATAGTTTCCAAAATAAGCGACATGAGGTAAAAATATGCCAGTGCCATAGTGTAGTTGTCATCCTGAACGATACAATCGGCAGGGCACAGAAATGACAAAATCAGGTCAAAATGTTAGGTAATACCGTAAACAGACATATTATATACCGTTGGAAAGGCAAGTTCGCCTTCTATAAAGCTGTGTTTACAACTATCCAAATTTCTAATTCGTTAGATTTTATTAACACCTTTGGAAAAAATATAAAATAAGTCACATGAAGTGTCAGGGGACACCCGGTTGGAACGAAGTTCCTTTCGCTATATTATGTGCTACACGCTGAAAAAAAGGGTATCTTTAACATATTCTCCCAAACATATTCTCCAGGAGCCATGTATATGTTTGGACCACACTTCAAACATTTATATATTTGCAGGTCCCAAACTCACTTGTATTTAAATGGCCACATATGGGTTCTTATGTGGAAGCATTCGCGTGTTTCCCCCAAACCTCCATATACTTACGTGGAAACATACGTATCTTCTCCCGAACATAATAATATTTAGAAACGAATTATTCTTTATTTATTATAATTAAAATAAATAATTAATACACAAAGTTAAAATATTTAAAATTACTCTTGTAGTAATTGCTTGTTATTTTTTATTATATTTCGCAAATAGTCCGCCATTCCAATTTTCTCAATAAAAGCTCGGACAGACAAAGGGCTTCACGTTGTTACCCTTTCCAGTTTCTTTCCTCAAAATCGTTTCTCATTTTTGTAGCACACATACACAAAAACCAAAGACTAATTACACAAGTTTACAAATTGCGGTCAACTTTTGGAGCTGATACGATGAGAACAAATCTTAAAGATATTTGAGGCGCTGAATTCGAATCCGGTTTTTGTTTTTCGAGATTGGTTCTAGTTTTCGAGTTCTTGCATGTTGGCTGCACTGCACTGTAATAACGATAATCAGCTGTTGGCATCGCTAAAAACGTCATTTCAATTGTAATCTATAAGTTATTTTTTGTTCCAAAACCTGTGAAAATGGAAAGAAAGAAGTGCAAAGTTGATTCGAAGTGTTTTTGCTATGTTTGCGGATGTTATATAATCGGAAAAAGTGGAAAAAATATATCAAAGGCGCTGAGAGCGGCATATTCTTATTATTTTGGTTTCTCTGTAGCAAACACTCACAAGCCGTTGGTACCGAAATTATTTTGTAACGCGTGTAGCACAAAGCTGTACAAGTGGTCACTTGGTCAAGAAGTATACTTTTCATTTTTAATGCCAATGTTATGGAGAGAGCCAAAAAATCATGTAGATGATTGTTATTTTTGCTATCAAAGTATAAATATGCTAACGTGTCATCAGTGTCCAAGCCAGATCCCCGTACGAACAATGACCCTTTGTCAATTTACCCAGGTGTGAGCGCAAATTCCATGGGAACTTTCAGTTCGTCACCATCGAACAGTTCGTCATCGACCGAAGATTTTAACATGGAAGAAACACATAATATTAAAATATCGCAAAGTATGCTGAATGACTTGATTCGTGATTTGGATTTATCGAAACAAAAATCAGAATTGCTCGCATCACGGTTGCAGGAGTGGAACTGTCTTCACACTGAAACAAAAGTCACTGTTTACAAAAGCAGAAATCAGGCGCTTTTACCGTTTTTCAAAAAAGAGGAGAACATATGTTTCTGCGATGACATCAACGGTTTATTTCAAGTGATGAATACACCATACGATGTAAATGAATCGCGTTTGTTCATAGATGGTACAAAATACAGCCTGAAGGCTGGCCTGATATATTTATTGGAATTATAAAACCATCCATTCAGATTGCTCTTGCAGTACAAACGAAGGAAAGTTATGATACAACGTGTAGAATTTTGACCAAGATCGAAGTCAGTTTTTAATCAGTTGTTATTGAATAAAATGTAAATTAATTTGCAAAAATTGAAAAAAACTACTTTATATATCGTTTTGTTATCTTACACGAAATGGTGCGTATCAGCATGCAACAGTAATTTAGACATGGACTCATACGATTCTTTAACGTTAACTGCTTTTCATCACCTTTGTGCAACAAAACAGCTTTCAAGCTTAACCAGCTGCTATCGATAAATAACCGACAATCATTTGGAAGCTAAAAGTGGGTTAATTCACTAAATCTTCTGTAGCTTTGTCATTTTTGCACCAATCTGGGTCTTGTTCAGCGCAAAATGTTCGTATTGAAATAAACTAATGTCCTGTGTAACAAAACAGAAAAAATTTTAACTGTTTGGTGTAAAACAAATAAGTTGAAAAGAGCAAAATGGCTAAATTTCATCAAATTTTTCTTGAAGTTTGAAATTGAGTCCACTGTAACACTGTCATTTCTTGACTAATCTTCACAAGCGACCCATGGTTATTTTAGTAATTTTATTATCTTTCAATAAAGAAAACTAAATACATAAACCGACGAATATTTTTGAAGATATTTACATTTAAGTGACATCATGTTTTTTAAAAACGCAAATAACGGTAATTTTGCAATATCTCGAAAACTAGAACCAATCTTGAAAAACGAAACCCGGATTCGAATTCAGCGCCCCAAATAGCCTTAGGAATAACTTGTAGTAGCTCAGCTCCAAAACCGTGTATACTTGTGTTATTTAATTATTAATAATTATAATTATTTTGTCAAGAAATCCTGCAACAGAATTAGAGCATTAAAAGTGTAATCCACTAATCTCGAACTGATTTTTTGGCTATAAAAGCTCCGGACGAAAAACATATGTCACAATCGATGCTTGTTGGTAAAATCGGCAACAAACAAAACTGTATACCGCTTGCAAATTATCGCTTCTTATTCCACCTGATACAAAAACATTGGTTTGTATTGAATGTTTACAGGACTTTTACATTCGTCAATACCATCGTTACATTTGTTGCCTACAGAAACATTTTCATTTTGATCGTCCTCAATATTTTCGTTTAAATCTACTAATTTGTCTACGTCTTTTTTAAGGTGATATATTAATTTTTCTATTCCAGATTTTAAATGATAAATTTATCGTTGGTTCACACAATCATCAAAGCCAGAATACATGTTTGGATGTTTTAAAAAATTTGAAAGATTTGAGTAGATTATTCCTCGTTTATTTATTCTTTTCCCCGAATTATTACCTCGTCGGTTAAATTACATTTAATGGCTAAAATCTCTTTCATGATGAATGCCAAAGAAGCATCTGCTTTCCTGAGGTTCATGTCAGATCTTCATAATGCTTCGACCGCTACTTTTATTGGAGCGAGAACTTTAATTGTTTTACACAACAAGCTAAATTCTTTATCAGATATTCTTTGAGATCTATGAACATCTTTTTACCAGGGTGTATTTTCAATCTAAAATTAACATGAGCTGTTTTCCCTTGGACTTCTTCGAAATGGCTAACATATTTCTCGGACCTTTTCCATAAGTAGTCTGATGTGGGATTTTTCTGTAATGTAATTGTTGTAATTGTAATTGTTGTAATTGGTCATCGGTGGTACAATGGTTAGTGTGCGCGGCTATTGTACATGAGAACGTTGGTTCGATCCCTGCTCAGACCACCTTACATTTCTTTCGACGAAGGTCACCTCGCATAGTGATGGTGGCACTATCGAGTACTTAGCCATGAAAAATCTTCTCAAAAATATCGTTCGGAACCGGTGTAAAACTTTATGTCCTCCTTCAATCCCTTCATAGGATGTTATGGGACACCATTTTTTTTAAATTGTTTGTTTCTGCTGAACAAATATCGAAAGATTTTAATTCTTCGTCATCTTCTAAAGAAGAAATTCCACAGTGGCCCTCGCTGAAAAAAACTGTTCCAGCAACATATTGGATGAATCATGTACATGTTTGCAAGCATTGTTTTCATGAATTGAAGATCTGCTCCTTTTTTGTTTCCTTGTTGTCTGTCACGTTTTTGTTTTCAGCAGTTTTCAACAAAAAAATGTATATTTAGTTCACAAAACCATATATATTATAACCTATTAATCATTAGCTCTGTTTCTTTACTTGCACAATTTTACACAGAGTTACACAAATTTACACAAAGTTACACAAAAGCGTTTCTTTACTCCAAAATTGTGTAAATGTGAGAGATTTTTTTTTTCTCTTAACGTCAAAATGCGTTTCTCTTTTACCCAAATTTACAGACTTTTTCTTCGGGTAAGTTTGTGTAAAGTAGTGAACAATCAGCTGTTCGAAACGTCAACATAAAAACATATGTATTATTTGAGAAAAAAATAACGCAAGTGAAAAAAAATTATTGAATTTACAATTTTATTAACTTGAAAAGTGATTGCTTTGAGAGTGCTTATTTAAAGAAGATGGGAAGTGTGCAAATGAACAGTGAAAATTAACATGATATGCAAGATTTGTTGTCAAACATATGTTTTGTGTTTTGACATTTGTTTGCGTGTAAGAAAAGTGGTTTTTTGCGTTTCTTTACTTTTGTGTAATTTTGAGTATTTGACAGTGAATTTTGCTTTTACTCTCATTTACACGCACTTTACACAAAAAGTAAAGAAACAAACCTATTGTGTCTCTAACATGTAATATTGTGTTTGGACACAAGTATACTTTATTTGCGACAAGCCACAAAAACGTAATATTTTCATCGAAACAAAAAAGGACCTATTTTTCTGCCTGCAACAGTAGGTGTATGTTTTAAAAAAAGTCAAATATAGCGAGATGGATGCACAATTGTTGTAAGTTTTCAATAGCTAACATTAACGGCGCTCCATCCGTTATAAACCCGGCAATATCTTCGGCAAATTACAAACTGAAGAAACGTCCTTTAATAAGTTGGATCGAATTTTCTACTGTACCAGCCTTATTTAATCGTACTAGTCCGATGTTAAACAATTTTTCGTTTAGTACAAATGAATTTTGTCTAATATAATCGCCTTCTTGTCAACTTCAGACCATTATTTTTAATTTAAAGTCCGAAAACTCAAGTCCCGGGTATTCGGCGCAAATTTCGGGCTTTCGAGATTTGCGAATCCCGAAAAAGCCCGCGTTTTCGGGAAATCCCGATTGACATCCCTAACGTTTTTCCAATCGGCCCCACTGTGGTCCGTTTTTCCTCAAACTACCCTTTGAATGTATCTTCTTCAAGCCATTTGCTGCAAAACTTTTGTTTCCGATACTTCTTCTTAGTACTTCTAAGTATATTTTATAATAAGAATGGGTAGGTATTTATATATTGATGCTACAGAATGTCATGTAGACACTTCACTATTTTTTCTTGGAAAAACTCATCGTCAACACAATCACAAAATTGTTCTAAACAATTATCGTTGTGTTGGAAATTATCGCCACACAGAAATCTCAAATTAAAACATTTTTTGGAACGAAGTTCCCTATCGCACGTTGCGGGTTGGGGGCTAAATGAAAAAATTTTAAACAACTTTTTTTTAACCGTATTATGCTATAACACAGTATTATTCTGCATACTTTTAGGATTTCGTTGTTTATTGTTTGAAAGTTGTACCAATTCGTTTTGTTATTTTATTGTGTACCTGTAGACATAATTGGTAATTATTACTAGATTTGTACAGTCAGGGACGTATATAAGGGTGGTTTTCTTTCATGTTGGCTTTGTGATAGTCATGCCCATGTGAAGTGTGCTGGCTTCAATGGAAGTCATTATGATATAATTACGGCTAAGGAAAGCCGGCTTCGCTGAACATGTTGGAAGTGTAGGGAATTCGATGTTGACTTTTATAAGCTATTTAAGGAGGCCAAGAAAAGATTTCCAAATGTAAATTCTGATTTTGTTTCTATTAGTTCCAAACTTAAATCGTTGGATGATATTATGTATGATACTTTAAATGGCCTGAGGACATCTCGTCCTCCCCAAGACGGAATAATAAAAAACAGCAGACAGTTGTCCGAGGCCTTCGGCCACGGACTGTCCCTGCAGGCTGTGTCAGAGACACGGCCATTAAGTTTAACGTAGAATACGCCATTCGATAAGACAGAAAACATATATAACAATAAATAATAAATAACATAAGTAAATGAATTTATTTATTTGATAGTTACTTTTGATAATATACATAAGCTTATGGTAGGAAAAATAGGATAAATATGTTTTTTTATTTCAATTTACTAAACGTCAACTGTCAGCTGCTGTCAAACAGCACCAAGCAGCATTGTTATTTTGCTTACTTGGCAGCACTTTCATTTAACATAAAAATGTATGAATTAATTTTTTCATATATTTTTTATAATTATATATCCATGTTAAATTCAAATTCACATTTAACATTTTGTTTCACTTAAATATATAAGTAAATATACGAAATTTCAATATTTCATCAATCAAAACAACAGCCGAAGGTTTGTGTCCACACTGAAACAGCAGCATAGTTTGTGTTCACGCTACAAACTCAAACACTCAACCAAACACCACACATATGTTTGAGTGTATGTGTTTAAACAATTTTCATTTGAGAAATTTAAATATTAGGAAGATATCAACCAATATGAAATGTATATCAAACGAAAGATAACATCTTCATTTACCTACAAAAAAATTTGTAAAAAGAGTTATCTCGCCGTTTCCTCATAATCAATGAAATAAAGATGACAACAATAACAATCTGACATGACTCCCTATACCGTTAGGTAAGACGTATTCTACGCCAAAAACTTCTAGTGATCGTAATTTAATTGTACCAGTAACTCCTAACTTGGATAATTTGGACAATAATTTCTTATCTCCGAAACAGTCGTCGTCTGTTGTTCCTTAATCCACAGACGTCAGGGACCGTAATCATTATGAGTTTTATTATGTCCGACTGCGATCACACCGATTGTCAGACTGGGATCACACAGATTGTCCGACTGCGATCACAGATTGTTTGGTGTTAAACTCCTGCGAAACGGCTGGACCGATTTGTATGAAATTTTGTGTGTATATCGGGTAGGTCTCAGAATCGGCCAACATCTATTTTGTATACCCCTAAATAATAAGGGTGACTCACCCCTATATGAATGTGTCAGTTGCCAAATCGATTAACTCCACTTTCCCAAAATTTTGGTATGTTAGTGTCTGTGGGTTAAACTAATGTACCCAGTTCATTTTGAATTTAACTATATAATAGATACAGCTGTAGTGAAGTAATATATAATGTCAGTTTGCATTTATAATGAACGTGGAATTTGAAAACCCAGCGAAAATATAAGTTTCTACAGGTATTTTTTGATGGAGTTAATCGATTTGGCAACTGACACATTCATATAGAACACAGATTTGTCCGACTGCGAAACACAAATTGTCAAACTGCGAAAAAACACACACTGATGTAGCGGCATCGAATAGTTGTCTTGTGTGGGTGCGGAGCACTCTCAGAGCAACGAGAATAATGACGTGGTTATACGTATGTATATACAAATGAGATAGCAAGAGAACAACGAAAATTGTGTGAACTTGTGTAGCGTATGTACGAACATAACAATGTATGTATGCACATGTGTATGTTGCTTTGCGTTCTCTTTGTTTTCTGTGTGTATAAAATAAAAAGTATTAAGCAAGAAACTAATGACACTTGTCTTTAAATATCTTTAAGTGTTATTAAGTAATAATAGTATTTAAATGAAACGTCATCAAATGATTGACAGCCCACTTAAATTCTTTATATTAACTTCATCTGTATGTATGCACGTATACCGAAAAAACTTTGGATTGATGTTTAACGCTTTACCTGTGATCCAATCGAGCTGAAACTTTGCAGGCAAACTAATGGCGACGACAAAAATAAAAATGAATGAACACTCTCAGAGCAAAGAGAATAATGACGTATTATGCGTATATAAAAATGAGATAGCAAGAGAGCATCGAATATTATGTGAACTTGTGTTGTAGGGTACGTACGTAAAAAAAAATAATATCCCATGAAGGGATTGGGGAGAGCTTCTCACAATCAGTGAGATGTGCGCTTTCTAGTTCTACACTCACTGATTGGGACCTACAGTTTTACACCGATTCCGAACGGTATTTTGAGAAGCATTTTCATGGCTGAGTACTCGATAGTGTCGCCGTCACTTAGCGAGGTGACCGTCGTCGAAAGAAATTTTTAAGGTGGTCGGAGCAGGAATCGAACCCAGGATCTCCCGTACAAGAGACGCGCACACTACCATTGCACCACCGACGACATAGAGTAATAATTAAGAGTTTCCATTACTCTCTTCGATGCCTCTTCATGACGACGAGGTAGTGGGCCATTTCATAGTTTTATTTGCTGCTGTATTTTGCCAATTTTACACTTTGGTTGGACATAAAACGGACAGAAATCAAAGGGAATGCGTATTTTCGTACAATGCAAACAACATAATTTAGCTGTCATTAGTATCAATAAACACTATTTGAAATTAGTTCCTCTCTTCTTTGGTCTCTCATTCTACATCATTTCCCGTACCTTTTCGATCAGCTATGCCATAGAAACAACGTGCGATGTACGAATATAACAATGTATGTACACGAGTGTGTCTGTTGCTTTCCATTCTCTTTGTTTTTTTGTGGGAATAAAATAAAAAGTATTAAGCAAGAAAATAATGACACATGTACTTGCACTGGTCTTTAAATAATTTTAAGTATTAATATTATTTAAATGTAAGGTCATCATATGATTGAACGCTGTTTTTTCCAATGCAACATTTACTAATGTGTTCATAGAAATCGAACAGGTACCGTGTAGCAAAAAGGTGTTAACACATCTCCCGTGAGTTCGAACACTCATTGGATTTTTTTTTTAAATTAGGACTTTTGAAAATGTATCTATGTATATTTGAACAAAAGTGAAAATTCTGTCGCTTTTCCCCAACGCAGCCATTTTAATAATGAAAGTACCGACATGTAGGGAATTTCCCCTACTTCTGGCATCACTGTTGCCACTTTTCTTCTGGTGTTTCCCATGCAAATAGGTGGGCAATTTGTGCCAATTTCATCATAAATACCAAGTCGGAGAGAGCTTTCAAGAACAATTTGTTGAACTATTCAATAAAATAATATTTGTTATTTATTTATTATTTTAGCATTTTATTTGTATTTATTTTGCGGCTTTTGGTAACCCTGCACACCGCAACTTTTATTCACAGGGAACTTGAACATCTTCTTTTCGAATCGCCACCACATGTGTTGGTGGTGACTGTCGTCTGTATCTGCGTTGAGCATCGGAGGAAGTGATTCAAGATTGAGAGCCCAAAGCTTTGATTACGAAAATGAAATAAAGACAAATCAGTTCATTGTAGATCGTCGAACAACTCGGTTGTTTGGTTACTCAAACCTTGGGATTTTATTTTCTATTTCAATAGTGAGTTTAACCTTAAAGTATCTGGTAGTTTGATTATTCACTAGAATAATATTGTTAACAACAGTACAAACACAGTGGAGATAACAAAAAATGTAGCTTCGCAAATGTCGATACAAAGTGATTCGTCGTATTTGTGTTTCTTCATGGGGATAACCGGTTTATAACATCCGTTCTTGATCAATTATTGTGAGCGTGTGATTTCTGTGAAAGATATAGACAAAAAAAGTTGTATAATTGGTACTTTTGTATTTTGTGGTTTGTTTGTGTGTTGCGTTTTTTTTTTTTCGTTTTGGATACATTGGCAATTTTCAAGTTCAGGTCCTGCTAATTGCATTCGGCCAACGGAGCTATGAATATTTAACGTGTAAAATACTTAATATTATTCGTCTGCGGTAGGTTTTAACTTAAACGTGATCATATGTTATACCGGTTAAACCATTTCGACTTAAGCTGTATAAAAATCATTGAAACAAAACGGGTCTAAACTTCAGATTTACCTTTGCCAATATACATACATATGTACGATATAACGTTAAATTTGGTCATCTGATTAAACCCATTCCATTGGGTGTGTTGGAAATTGCAATTTAATCGTCAGGCACCTTCAGTAAGATTACGTGAGGTGACGAAGATTCATTTGTAAATCTTTCTTCACAATAACAAACTATTTACTGTATTGTGGTTTGGAAGCGGTATTGATCGTTGATCATGTTAATGCTGATTTAAATACTAAGCTTGTTTTTTTAATTCCTGCTAAACTAATTTTTCGACGACTTTGTATGGAGTGCCGCTTAAAATCGCTTAATATCGTTTAGCTTCCCATACAAAATGGTCGAAAAATTAGTTTACAGGGAATAAAAAAACAGGCTCACTCAAAACTTTCTTTTGATGTAGAAAATGCAAATGAAATCGAAAGTTTTCAGAGAGTTAAGCGTCTAATGTGTTCATTGTAATTGACTGCACGCGAATTCTAGATTTTGAATGACTGATTATGACAAAACATTTGTCAGTTGGTTACGTTTTAATTGCATAATCGCCGTCAACGTAACTAGTTCCAAGGTAAACATAAGATGGACAGTAGGGTGATTCATAAACAAAAAATTTGAATATTGTAAGGGACCCACCGAAATAAATATTAAGCACCGTGAAAAAATAGCACAAGATTTTTTTCAAATTTTTTAATTAAGGTGGCGACCGGGCCTTAAACCTTGGCGTTTTCGAGAAAAATCGTTGCCTTTATAAATTTTTTAATGTTTGTGAGTCTTAAAACTAAATAATGTATGAACTTGTATTATTGAATTTCCCAAGTACGCTCGACACTCTTAAATACCTGAAATGAAAAATAGGTAATGTTGATTCAACACTTTTGGTCTCATATAAAAGAGATTCGTGAAATAAAATGCTGGAGGGTGAGATCAAGTCTATCGATTTTATTAACAAGTAGAGTCGAATTCCGGTAGTCGACCTTTTTCTGTACCATGGTCAGTGTTGTATCGTAACCACAGAGTAATAAACATAGAGTCCGCAACAGCTGTTAAAGCTCTCTGGCTATCGCTCATTCGTGCATTCACTTTCGTTTGCATGATTTCTCAACTTCATAGTCGATGAGCAGCGGCATCGAAACCCCCTGATCGCAACTATACTGCACTAAAAAGTACTAGATTTGGAGTAATAAATTGCTAGCATCGCAATACAAATTATTAAAAAAGGTTTTTCAAATTATTAAAAAGGTTTATAACAAAAAATTTATACTATTCTCAACTTTGTTTTACATCATTCAGTCGAACTTCCCTAACTCGAACTTTTGTAACCCGAATTTTCCCCAACTCGAACTAATTCGGTTTGCCTTAAGAGAGTAAATAACTTACAATTCTCCTTCCATAACTCGAGCTTCCATTTCTCGAAGTTCTCCATAACTCGAACGAAAATACATCCATATGAATTTTAAAGGGTTTTTCAACAGAGACGCTACAAAAGTAAATCGATATGGACAGCAAACGACTCCATATTTTTTCCCGCTCTTTTGACATTTCTCTTCAGTAAGGTTTGCCATTTCATCATGGAAAGATAGACGTGCCAACAACGAGTCGAAATTATTAAAATTTACTACCGAAATTTGCAGTCAGTGGCCTCAACTTTAAGAGCGCTACGTCCAATTTATGGTCGTCATAATCGTCCTACCAGATCAACAATTGAGCGTCTAGTGGAAAAATTTGAATCCACAGGCACAGTACAAAATGATCCCGTGCCAGTGAGACAAAGAAGTGCCCGTAGCGTCGAGAATATTGCTGCCGCTGAGGCTTCAGTTCCAGAAAGCCCAAATGTGTCTCTCACACGTCGTTCTCAAGCGTTGGGCATCTCTGTGACGTCGTTGTGGCGAATTTTGCGAAAAGATCTTGGCCTACATCCTTACCAGATCAAATTGACGCAAGAACTGAAGCCGCTTGACCACCATAAGCGTCGTATGTTCGTGAATTGAAAATGATTCGGATTTTCATCGGAAAATCATCTTCAGCGATGAGGCTCATTTCTGGCTGATTGGCTTCGTCAATAAGCAAAATATGCGTTATTGGTCAGACAGCAATCCACACGTAATCCATGAGTCATCATTGCATCCCGAAAAAATTACGGTTTGGTGCGGTTTATGGGCCGGCGGCGTCATTGGGCCGTACTTCTTCCATGATGATCAAGACCGGCACATTACTGTGAATGCGAATCGCTACCGTTCAATGATAACCGAATATTTTTGGCCCCAATTTGATAATATGGACTTGGAGGACATGTGGTTCCAACAGGACGGCGCCACAAGCCACACAGCGAATACCACCGTCAATTTATTGGAAACCAAGTTTGGTGAACGTGTTATCTCACGAAATAGCCCAGTCAATTGGCCGCCTCGGTCGTGCGATTTGACGCCGTTAAATTATTTCCTGTGGGGCTACGTGAAGTCTATGGTCTATGCCAGCAAGCCAGCGCCGATTGATGAACTTCGTACGAATATCGAACGTGAAATCGCAGCAGTATCGGCCGATTTGTGCTTGAAAACCGTCGCAAATTGGGTTCAGCGTCTGGACTTCTGCAAACGTGCCCGTGGTGGCCATGCAAAAGAAATCGAGTTCCATACATAAGGCATCGAACGTACTTTCACAGGAATAAAGAATTTCATTGGTATCTAAAACCGGTTTTGTTTTATTTAAAAAACTTTTGTAGCGGTTTTATTGAAAAACCCGATATAACTCGAAATAATGGTGCTTTCGTGGTGTTAAGTGGTTAGCCGTAGAGTATAAAGCAAACTCCAAGGCCTGGATGATAGCACAACTTTTTGAAGAATGGGTGCTATAATTGGATTGTTGTTTATTGTTAATCGTCCAGCACATCCAAAGTGAAATTTTTTCCACCGAATGTGACCTCTAAATTACAACCGTTTTATCAGGGAGTAATACAAAACCTCAACGTTTTATGTCGTAGAAGAATTGTAAAAGAAGCACTAAAGCGCATAGAGACAAACGAAATATAAAACTTATGGATATAAACCATACCGAACTGCTTGAAAATGCTGGATTTTGTCACTATTCTTAATGGGAAGGAGAAGATGACATACCTCTAATTTTTTGAATAATATTGACGAAAATCTAAAACTAATTGAATCTGATTACGAAGCATGTTTTAAAACGAACAAAATAACTTGCAATGCTACTCTTCCGGATTTTATTGAAGTAGATAATGAGCGTTGCACAGCTTCTATTCCTACAGATGATGATATTGTTGAGCATTATTGCCCTGAATCAGAGGTTCCAATCTTATGCAGAACGGAGGGTGATGGCGAGGGTTCGATGGAAGAAACTATTCACCGGGCTTTCAGAAATGATGATTTTTTATAAAAAATAAAAATCTATAACTCGAAGTCTCCGTAAATCGAAGTTTAATTTTGGATTCGAGTTATGGAAGTTCGACTGTATTTAGTGGAAAGACATAACATTTGTCAATCACTTGCTTATAATCGGCCAAGACCATAGAGAAATATGTAAACAGTGTGCATGAGTGTCTAGGTCCCACCAAATTCCCGTCGAAAGACACTGGGCTAATTCAGGGGGTATCCATGAAACAGCTGATCGACTATTTAGTAGGAAAAGGATAGAAAACAGAGTGGATAGGCTAGAGAGCGATAAGAAACCAGGCAGCAAACCACGCAGCAAACTAAATTTAAATACTGTTGGGGTGAAATTTAAAGAGAGACATATAATCCCTTGTATATTTCTCTATGGATAATTGGACTTTAGATACCATAGAGTAAAGACGTATAGAGCTGCCATTGTTGTCATCTGACATTTCCTGTCGCACTATTCGTGGTACGGTCGGTGCGATTCTATGATATAAATTGACTTACCCCAGGTGGAATTAAAAAAATTTTTGACTTCCTTTCATGTCGTTTTGATGAAAACTGTGATATTATTTTTGGATGTTTTTGATATATTTTACTGATAGTATATATTTGTGGTGTAGTTACACAAAATATTTAACGCACAAATCGAAATTCCGTTGCTGATTTATTGTTGTATGGTTTGAGCCATTGAATCTATCTGGTATTATTAAAGCAATACTTTCCAACATCCAACTGACCACCTGCAACACACCAAATGTCATCAATTTATTGAAATAGTTGGAGCCTCTATACGTCATTACTCTATGTTAGATACTGTTTGGATTTATATCAACATTTGACAACACGAATATAAATAATAGAAAATCGTTGTATTAGTTCATATCAAAACTCATTTATAGCATTTAAAGGTCTTTAGCATAGGCTAATTATTACACAGTACGACAAAATCAAATTTTTTTGAGTACACATGAGAAATGTTAACAGAATATGAAAATAGGCTTAAAATAAAGAAATACGTGTCTCGGCGTTTTGCTGTAGCACGTCAGAAGTTTTATTGTCAATAAAATCTAATTTATAGTCAGTTTGTTCAATTCGGCTATCGCTCATTCTACTTCACATTCTATCCTGTACGAATTTTGCAGCTGTTTGAGCTAATTACCCTGGCCAAGCCCGACTTTTCAATTCACCCAATTTATACGCCGAATATACCAAAATGTGTAACGATGGGTCCATTTTCAATAGTTGTTATCCGTGGCCCTTTCGGAAAAAAAAGCCTACATGCAACAGGTAAATGGATCAAAGGGGATCTTAAGGCAAAACACCAACGGATAATGGGGGCTTTAGTCGGTTATACGCAAGACACGAGTGAATCTGACCGAATACCTGAGCTAAGGGTTAAGGCGAATTGTGTGACATTAACACCAACTAGAGACGCCTGGCAGAATGGGACCCTGGCACAAATGCCAAATGGGACTCGCTGCTACGCGGATAGCTGAAAGCTAGGGGAAAGAACGGGTCTAGGATTTTTCATTGAAAATCCGGTAACCGAATCCCATCTACGTCTCCCGGATCATAATACAAACTTTCAATCGGAAGTTCGTTCGATTACGGAGTGTATCAAATGGCTCGGTGATAATACAAACCCAACCGAGTCAAATATCTTCACGGATAGCTAAATAGCAATCAAGGCAATATCATCGGAAATTGTCAAATCTAGAACGGTACTTGACTGTAAGAAGGTGATGAATGATTATTCTATGCGGGCCAGACTCAACATCATCTGGGTGCCGGGGCACAACGGAATAGTCAGCAACGAACGAACGAACCTCCTAGCAACGAAAGCCAGGAATCCGCAAACGGTGAACCTAGAGGGCGCGAAACCTTTTGGGGTGGCGAAGGCTGCGTTGAGTCGGAGTCGGCACAAAGTGAAACCAGGAAACAATAGAATGGATGACAAAGATCGTATATGGAGACCCAGATGGTTCGAGGACAAAAGGTTCGCTGAAACTGGGAAAGCCTGAAATGTGGAAAATGATAGGAGTCTTAACGGGGCATTCGGGATTGCAGGCTCATCTGTACCGTATTGGACTAGTTGTGAATAGTGAGTGCAGGGCATGCATGGAGGATGATGGAGCATTTCTTACGCCCCTGCCCGGCCTTCACATAAGCTAGATCCAGATATCTTTCGGAAAATATAATACCTGACATGACCAAACTTGTGGGAATGGACTGGAACAAGTTAAGGAATTTCGTGAATAGCACCGAATTCCTATAAGAGGTATAGTAGGGTAAACTGAGAGCGGCCAACGGGTCGAATCAGCGGCTTAAGTGTATGTCTATTGACATGGGAAGGATTCGAGTGCTCCTTTTGAACACTCAACATCAAACCCTTCTTTTCAAAGTAACTAACTAACTATCCTTGCCCAAGTCTGTTTGGGAGATTTGTATGGGGCAAAACAAAATGTTGACCTATTTTTAGTCCACCGTCGGTGGTGCACTGGATAGTGTGCGCGCCTCTTGTACAGGAGGTCCTGGGTTCGATCCCTGCTCCAACCACCTTAAAAATTTCTTTCGACGACGGTCACCTCGCTTAGTGACGGCGACACTATCGAGTATATAGCCATGAAAAAGCTTCTCAAAATACCGTTCGGAATCGGTGTAAAACTGTAGGTCCCAATCAGTGAGTGAAAACTGGAAAGCGCACAGCTCAGTGATTGTGAGAAGTTCTCCCCGGTCCCTTCATGGGAAGTAATGGGAAACCATTTATTTATTTTACCAGAGACAAGTTTTCCCATATAAAATGCAACTGTTTATGGAAATGAAATTCGAAAACTGCGAAATCGCTGTATACCTGAACATTGCCTATGGCTACAAAAATAGGTACCAAAAAAATGTTAGATATAGACAGATAATCGCTGACTGTGGTGGTGCTGTCAGTAGGGAATTCAAAACCGAAACCGATTAACTGGATTAACTACAAAACCGTTTTGCCGGTTTTCAATAAAGCCCTGAATACGCTGCAGTCGTAATCTCGTATTTGGAGGTTTCGTTTAACCAATCATTTGATTTCCCATATAATAATAAACTCGAAATCTTCAAAGGAGACAATCTCGCTGCAGTACCGGAATAAAAATCGATATCAAATTCATTATCGCTTTGTCGGCAGTGAAGTCTTAGAAACGCGTGAGCTTTCAATGGTTTTATGATCCAGCATTATCGATATAATGGTGTTGTTTGCTATTTTTTCAAAATTTTTAAAAATTTCTAGAATCTTGGAGTGTCGCTGCGAAACATTTAAAATAAGGTTCGCCTTAAAAACTTTGTATTCCTAGCAAAATCCATACAAAACCCTTACAAAACTTTTGGTTTAAAATGAAGCCTTACTCTGTTATACAGTAGGTAAGTTCGTGAACTATATACATAGTTCATTTAAGGTGACCAGACATCACCCTCACAAACATAATATACATGTTCAATACGGCACGTATATTCGTTATTGTTATGCCCGGGCACCCTAAATGAACGAGTTCGAGAACTAGTGAACGAGTTCAACACAAGTCTACTTTGCTAAGCGTCTTATAAATTTATTGAAAATAAGCATGGATTATATAGGTATGCAGCAAACTAAGTTTAAATAGTTGTAACGTGGTTTTGGCTAGGGCTGAGGTAAGCTCAGCCATATCCAGAGTCTTTCGTTAGGATCCGCCAAACCTTTCGAAATAAGAACAGAATAATTTACCCTTTTCGTGGGGTTCGAATTCAGATTCTTTATTGCTATTTAATTTACAAAGTAATTTGATTACAGGAATTACATCAACTACTTCACTCGGTGAGAACACTCCTCTTAGCTGGAGAACACTAGTCTCGGTTGACAACACTTTTCTGGGGGCACTTGCCTCGGCTTGACAACAATCTTCTGGGGCACTTGTCTCGGCTTGACAACAATCTTCCGGGAATACTAACATTGGCTTGAGAAATCGTCTGTTGCGGACTCGTAGATTCTAAGGTGATCGGTATCGGATATGCTGGTTCGGTATGTGCTTTACATGTCCAGTTAGAACGGTTATCATCGGCTGGTTTACATGGGAACAGTGAGCCGAAACTCCTGTGTAGCAAATGTATTTACACCGTCTTTACTAAGGAACGGATCCCAAAATTTGCACCTGTCCTTTGCAGAACTAGAG
The DNA here is from genome assembly GCA_963931995.1 of Phaonia tiefii. Classification (NCBI taxonomy): domain Eukaryota; kingdom Metazoa; phylum Arthropoda; class Insecta; order Diptera; family Muscidae; genus Phaonia; species Phaonia tiefii. The sequence continues at coordinate 158,420,555 of OZ008368.1, forward strand.
CCCCAGGCAAAATGCTATAATCTTGTCTGGTTGTTCGCTCGGAGGCCACGACTTGAGTCTGGTTTACCTTAACACTAAGTACCTTCGCTGTAATGACGCAAATGAGAATTACATTCAAGCACTCATTCTTGTGCGGTCATTAAAACTAATTCGCTGCTACCATGTACACAACGTCGACTGAGTTTGTGTGTTTGCAAGTGAGTGTGATTGTTCGTGGTGGTTGGTGCGACTGATAGATGTTGTGTATGCTTAGGTGACGGGTAGACCAGGGAAGTATGAGGGTGGGAATGGCGGTGAGTGTTTGATATTATGTACGGACGGATCCTGACGGCACGTTACATAGTGTTTGATTGATACCTACTACCTCGTCGTCATCGAGAGAACGTAAAGAGAGGAATGGCGACTCTTATCTATTGCTAATGCTCAAACTCGATGAAATTTCCTACTACCTCGACGATCGCAAGAGAACACTAAGGCAGGGATGGAGAGTCGTATTTATTACTCTATGGTTGAATCAGCTGATTTTTGGTCGCTGTTAATGATTGACTGATTAAGGGTTAACAACTGACAAAAAATTCTCGCGATACGGTCGGGAAATCGGAATTTTTGTTAAATGATACCCGGAAATCTTGACTTTTCTGATAAAAATAGTACACACATGGAAAAGATTAGTTTGAAATCTGTTCAGCCATTGGAAATTCCATGATAAAGTTTATATTTTGACTAGAATTCATAATTATCATCCATCAGAATTAAAAGGCCCCTCAGTAAGGATGCACCTTTTAATTTTTAAATAAAAACACGTACTTTTTGAGGTAGTTGTTATTTTTTTTACTGAATTGTAAAGAAGACATGTTCCGATTAAATATGGAATAAATTAACCGTCAAATTGCCCCCACATCTCTGATGACAGGCCCTTACACTTTTCATGAAACTTTCCATGACTTTTTCATAGATATGTGGCCTTTTCTCACCGATGACGTGCTGGATCTCGTATTTGAGCTCAGGAATTGTGTCTGTTTTACCCCGAGATTTCACAAAACCCCAAAGAAAGAAATCGCACGGTGTTAAATCGCGTGTTCTTGGTGGCCAGTCGACGTCAGAATTTCTTGAGATAATTTGTTATGGAAATCGTTGCTGCAATAAATCGATTCTTTCATGCACGGTGTGGTAGGTGGCGCCGTCTTGCTGAAACCACTGTCGTCCAGATCCATGCCGTCCATTCGAGGCTACAGTAACTCCGTTATCATGTTCCTGTAACGAACGCCGTTCAAAGTCACTACAATTTCTGCCTCATCTTCAAAAAAGTGAGTCCCAATCACACTCTCGTTTACAGCAGCAATGTTTTCAAAAGACCGACCGGTGCGTTGACGCACAGGAGGAGTCATAACCGACCCCGTTTTTTAAAATCTTTTAATCGCTCTTGGAATGGTTGCCACATTAGGTACACTGTCTCGACTGAAAATTCTTCGAACTTTGTGAGCGGTCTCATGTTAACTTTCCAAATTTTTGTAATAAGTTTTCTCAATTATAACGCGTTGTTCTTTCGTAAAGCGCTCCATTTTTAATAATCGGAATAACCATATGCGATAGCTGCCGAATTTCAGAGTTGCCACTTGCACAAAAAACAATTAGATTAAATTTAAAAAGTGCAATCTTACTGAGATACCCTATTAGATTTTTCATAAGAGGTTCTGCTGTTAAAGAGCAACTATAGTATATGTGAATGTTACAGGAGGACTTTTTAGAATAATTATTATTTTAAACCGAAAGTTAGAAACAAATTTGTGAAAAAACAATAAAGTGTATATAAATATCAAATAAAAATGGTTTCCCATTACATCCCATGAAGGGACAGGGGAGAGCTTCTCACAATCACTGAGGTGTGCGCTTTCCAGTTTTCATTCACTGATTGGGACCTACAGTTTTACACCGATTCCGAACGGTATTTTGAGAAGCTTTTCATGGCTATATACTCGATAGTGTCGCCGTCACTATGCGAGGTGACCGCCGCCGACGGAAATTTGAAGGTGTTTGGAGCCGGGTTCGAACCCAGGATCTCATGTCTTTCACTAACCACTGCACCACCGACGGCCACAAAATATCCACCGAAAAATTTGGAAAGTATACATATTCACATTGTTCATTGTAAAGATAGAACCAGAATTTCTTATCCTTTGGACAAAAACAACGAACGGTTGGCATATATTTTTCTATTCGAAATCAAAAGAAGGTCATTAAAGTCTATGTATATTTTACTGTTATCGACAAGACGAATATTCCCAGTTGATATATCTCACCACACAAGTTTCTAAATCCCATGCATGGTCTTATATTACTAGAATTTTCAAAAATTGTGCTGAAGTGAGACTTTTAAACACAATCATTGAATCTGATGTCACTCTTGACGCCTTCGCAAACATGCAAAAATTGTTTACACTTGTATGGAGGAACTATTATTCTGGATAACACAAATTGACTTAAACATACCTATGATATTTCTAAATTATAACGTTTGTATATGGCTACACACATTGTTCATATTTACCCCTCTCCCTCACCCTAATGTGTAACCCAACCCCGTGGGGAATGGGTAATGAACGTTTACTCATTACCCACAGGGTATGGGGAAAATAATAGGTAGCTACCCACGACGATGGGTAAGCGGCCATTACCCACGGCAATGGGGGGGTTTGATCGAAAATGTGAAAAATTTAGAAAATGTCTATATCTCGGAATTGGAGCGTCCAATCGAAATAATAACTAATTTTGGGTCATTCTAAGGGTTTTTCATAAAGTGGTCCTATCGTATGGAAGACTGTTTTTCCAAAAACTCACTAAAATAAGAAAATCGCTAAAATGGCTGTAACTCGAAAACGGTGCGTCCAATCGCAAAAATAATATTTTTTACCTCCATAAGAGGCTTTGAATACGGCATAAATTTACAAGTTCAGGATAGTGAGGATAGCAGAGTTCGTATTTACTCCTCACATCCAGTGTAGGGGATAACGATCCATTATTTTCCCCATTACCCATAGGGTAACCTGACCAACCATCCCGCTTTTGGCGGGATTATCGCGCTTTTCGATGTCTCAGCCCGCCTTGGATTTCAATCCCGCTTTTTACAGAGAAGTCCCGCTTTGTGACGTTTTTGTCTTTAGATCAAGTCTAGTAAAATTTAACTTGGAAGATATATTTGTTTAATATACAATTTTCAACAGTCACAAGCCAAATTTCAATACGCATTGCCAGACGATCGTTACGAATTTTGTGAACTTCATCATCAGGGGCGTAAGTTGTAGGCAACTGATTTCTGTCCAAAAATGTCACTAACTGAAATAATTTGATAGGGGTTTTTGTCGATTTTGCTTCACATTAATCTGATATATCTAATTTTTTAACCGACGGAAGGGTCATCACAAAAGTAGCGGAAAAATATTTTAACAGATCTCATAACAAACTAATTTCAAATTCGCCGACTTCATATTTCAGGAAAGGGAAATTTTTAGACTGCTTTTTTAAATATTAAAAAAAAAAATTATAATATAAACAAATATCAAATTATATTTATAAATAAATATTAATAAACCGAAAAAATATATATTTTATTTTTAAATCTAATTTAAACTATTTTTAAATTTTATATTTTACTTATATAAATGTTAACTCATTTGTTAAAAATAACTAAATCCCGCTTTTCAATCGAAATTTGCGTAGTTTATAGCCCGGTGCATTCTTGGTTCAAAGTGGATTTCCCTCTTTATGGATCCTTGATTTTTTAAAATGTGATATATTTGAAAAATTTTCCGATACTTTGATTAATTTTCCAAATTTCAATATTTCGACAGACTTAAAGCTACTTTATAAACATTTGGGGGCAGTTGACCACCTCTTTCATGGCGCCCATAATTTATGCATCGGATCTTTCCATCACACGATAAGGGCGAATGACAGCATGAAATTCCAAAAATAGGTTTTTCAAATTTTAAAAATCATTGACCCGACAAATATTTTTACAAATACTTTTGTAACTTTGTGCAATTTCGTTGTTGTTCAGTGTATTTTACTATATATGATCTTTACTGAAGTGCTATCCAACAATTGAAACAAAAATGAGTAATTGTTATTGGGTTTCTTCCAAATAAACACATACAACTGTCACGTCCGTTGTCATGGAAATGCCCATATTCGACCTTGTTAACAAAAACGATGTACACGTAGACAGTCAAAATCATAGAATAACACATACGTAGATAAACTTATTCTCTCATCTGACGTTTCATTTCACACTCTTCATCGTAGGTTTGTGGAAATGAGAGCAATTAAATTTAAAATTATCTTACACCAGGTGGAGTTACAAAATATGTTCACTTAACTTTTCCCTGTCGTTTTGGTGTAGAACTGAAAAATTTAAATATATTTTGCACGTTTTTGTTGACTTTTATCGTTGGTATACATTTGTATTGTATTTAACACAACTAGTTTGCCATTGTTGTTCCATTGTTGATCGTTGTATACTATTGGCACTATCTGGTATTATTGAACCCATATTTTCCACCATCCAATGTTTACTTTCCATCGTACCTATGACGTTTAATTTATTGAGCAAATAAAAGCTTCTATGGTAAGTATTATTCTATGGTCAAAATGTCTCTTCACTCAAATGCCAACAAACAAAACGAAACCCTAGTACTCCTCTACTCTCTCTCTTACTCTCTTCATTGAATATTTGAATACACGAGCAGCTTTTTGATAGTGTTATTGTACAAGGTGGCGTAAAAGTAAACTTCCGATGTTTTTTGGCTGTAATTTAAAAAAAATGAAAAACTGATTCTTCTTGTGGATTATTTTTATTTGGTCTTTCAATTTTTTTTACATCAAGTCGAGAATATGATGTCATGTAAATGGCCGCCGCCACAGTTGATTGTCATTTGAGCCCTTTTTATGGCATTTTCCATCACTTTGGCCAAAACTTCCGGCGATACGTCCTCACATTCTTGACGGATATTGTCTTTAAGAGCTGCAAGAGTCTGAGGCTTGTTGACATAAACCCGCGACTTCAAAAAGCCCCACAAAAAGAAGTCTGGGGCGGTCAAATCAGGCGATCTTGCTGGCCAGTGCAAATCGCCAAAACGGGAGATTAGGCGCCCGGGAAATGCATCCTTCAGCATATCGGTTGTGGCACGTGCAGTGTGTGCCGTTGCACCGTCCTGTTGGAACCACATGTTTTCCAATCCCAATTCATCAAGTTGCGGCAAAAAGAACTCGTTGATCATTGCTCTGTAGCGTGGCACGTCGTCTGGTCGATGTCGACGGCGCTTCCATGACATCCTCGGCTACAGCAGCAATATTCTCTGCAGAACGGCTACTCCGGGGTCTGCCACGCCTGGCAGCATCTCGTGTTGTGCCAGTCTCTTCGAGGCGAGCGGCTAAACGTCGCAGTGTTTCACCAGTAGGCGTTGGACGGCCAGGAAATCGGCGACGAAATTCACGTTGTGCCAAAGTCACCGACCGATTATTGGTCAAATAAATAGTCAGCAATATTCCGCGTTCTGGAGCAGTGTAGCGTAACATTGTTTATTCACGTGTATTTCGCATGTCTTTACTACACAAATGTCAAAACAGAACTGACATTAGAGGCCAATCGCAAAATTTATAGCATTTTCTGATAGGAGGATTACTTTTGCGCCACCTTGTATATACATAGCTATACAAATTCCAACCATGTTGAAGTAAAATTACATAAAGTATGCAAAAAGTATGAAATAAGCAAGATATGACGCGACAGAGAAATGCGTTTGAGTGAACTCCTAGCACTTTTTGGTTCTCTTTTACCAGGATTGCCAAGTTGCGCACATCTTCTGGTCGTCTAATTCTAAATCGTGTTTGTTGTTAATTTTTAGTGAAACATTATCAGGTAACATCAATAATATTTATGTGTGATGTTCAAAGATGCTCCTACAAAGAGTATGGAATTTTAAATAAAGAAGAAAATTTACTCATGGAGTGGCATGCCAACAAAGAAAACGAGTGAAGCGCCTCGTTTGTCTGCTCTCTCTCTCTCTTACTCTCTTTGTTGAATATTTCAATACACGAGCAATACACATATTTTCACCCATTACAGCAAATGTTTCCACATTTCGTAGTATTAAGTGTGGATAGTTTTTTTTAGAGTCATAAGTAGTGGAATAACGGAATAAACAAAAACAGCTCTAATAGTTTGCTACATTTTTCTTACAAATCTTATTCCACGCCCATAATATCGTGTCGGCTCCACTCTCTGGTCATAATGCCTGACAGTGACAACAGTGTTGCCAAATTTAAAATCTATACTTCTAACATAATGGTCAGATTTTCCGTCGGTTGTCTTCTTCGTTTCTTAGTTAATTGTGGTTAAACATCGAATTGAGTTTTTCAGTCAATGATTAACAATGATTTAACCAACCAATGTTAGTTGACTAACCTATAGGCAGAACCATATGATTTTAACTATCACAATACTAATTGAAAAAATGAGAAACGTACGATTGCATGAAAGTTAACCTTTAATTAACTTAGAATTAAGATTAAGTAATCCGATAGTTAACTACCCACTTAAAAGCTGACCATAAGTAATTTTTTAATAACTTTTTTCGTGGCTTTGTAGGTTGTGATTAATGTTGCTTTATTAAATTTAATTGTTAAACATGACATTTATCATGGTTCTCTATTGCCATTGTAAAATAATGTAGAAAATTTGAATTGCTTACTTCCGCATATGAGTCATTCCATGTCAGACCGTACGATTTTTGCTAAAAATTGACTTTGATGTCTCCGATGTCATTCAAAATTTTAGAACGTGTTCTTCATTAAAAAATATTTTACCCGTGTTTGCAGAAAAAAATTAAACATTTTTTTTTCAAAAATTCATGTACATTTGAAAATCGTCAAAATCGTGAAAAGTCATCCGACATAACAACTTTTAAACGGATGGTTTTCTAAAACTAGTGAATGGATTTTAAAGTTTAATACCTTATTTTAAAGGTATTTCAACCTTCTTTTTAAAAACTATTTTTTTTCTAATTATTGTTTTTGTATTTTTAAAATTTGTTTTTTTAAATTAATTTCTGTTTTCCACCGTCTTGGAACAAGTCGAAAAATATGGAAAAAATATTTTCTTAAAGCGCAATATAACCTTAGTATTCCCTGTAAATTTCAGAATGGAAGTCGAATGGATTCTATTTTTTCCAATTTCCAATCCATTGTAGTACCACGAAAAAGTACATTTTCAATTTTTTTTTAAGTAATGAAATAAAATAGATTTAAAGCAAACACAGGAGATTATTTTTAGACTTTTAACAGCTTTTAAATATCAGTTTATATTTTATTTAATATCTAAGAATTTATAGGTTTCTTTAAGTTTAAATGACACTAGTTTACAAAATAATAATTCAGTACGCGGTGTGAAAGTTAACAAGTGTATTTTTTTAATACATTACTAGAAGTTAAATGATAAGCAGTTTTAATTTTTGTATACATTTTTTATAGAAGATTCAGCTGCAAATGATGTAGTGTGAACGTTAATTTGTCCCTCATGGTACGGAATAAACGCATGGTAGCCTAAAGTACCTGGTATCATTTTTGCTTTAGCAAACCGTTCTTTAAGTTTTTTTCTCGTGCTCATTATATTGTTCTGTACAAAAATATTCACTATTTATGTTTTTAACATTTTGTTTAACCCATTGATGAAAAGTAGTCGGGGTATTGATTGGATTGTCAATATTTGTCAAACTGGCTCGGGCTGCTAATCTTTTAATTGTGCCTCCAAGCCCATCGCAAGGGCCCTTTCCGTGCAAAGTTGCAAAGAAGTTCCATTCTGCTTTTACATCAAAATCAACTTCGTGAAATACAAGGTTGACAAAATTTTTCTTGTTTTTATATTGAGCACTTGCTCCATCTGAGAAGTAAACAATTTTTTTTAAGGAACTCAATGTTTCTTTAAGGAATTTGATCAGACCTTCCTGAAATGAATGAACAGCTATTGTGTCGTGTTTTAAGCATTCCGATATTGCAACATAATTAATAAATGTTTCTTTCTCATTGTCATTGTAGTAAATAGCAATAGGATGAATCGTTACTTGGTCGTTATTCCAATGAGAACCTCGAATGGAATCCTGAATGACAAATGAATAGTTTTCTGCAAAGTCACAAATCACAACGCATTACCCAGGTTGCAAATCTTTCTTTTTCCTATGAAAAAAATTGCTTTGTTGTTCGGCAATGTAAGAATTAGTTAACAAACGACGTAGCTTGTCTGCCAAGTTTTCCAAAAAATCGTAAGGTTCTGATTGAATGGTTTCCAGAGATGTTCTGTCAACGGTCATCCATTGCTTATATGATATCTTGTCTATGATATTTTCCGTAAATAATTCATTAAGTGTTTCAATTAAATTATCACATCCTGGGCAAAGGTCGCACTGCTGAAGATAACATTTTGAAGAAGGTGAATTGCAAATTATTTTTGAGAGGCAATCTTCATAAGTTTTAATTTTCAATGTATCGCTTGTTAACCTTGGCAACCCTGCACCGTGAATCATAGGCTTTACATTTTGATGAATGCAACACACACAGAGTGCGTCCCACTCGCACCAGCAAGGATACAATTTTTCGGTCTTAGTTCTGCGAACTTTGAAAACTGGACTTGGACTTCTGGGTACTTCTCTTTAAACAGAGCATGAGCTTCCTTTAAGTTGCATAGCACTAAACGTTTTTGAACTTTTTCTTTTCCACTTTTGCTTGTGATTGTTATACAGTCTTTTTGCCCAGCCATTACACGGCTAATCTCTTACTTTATTACCGACATCATCAGGTAAACGTTTTCCTAAATTTACATTTGGTGTAATTTTTTTGCCACAGAAATCATGTGCCGTGATGCACTTGCAAAATGTCTCTGAATTTGATTGTAAGACCAGTCCGCAAATAAAGTTAGTATTCGCATTTGAAGCTGTTTGTCATTTGTATTTTCATATTGTTCTTTAAGTTTTGAAATAATTGTTTTTTCTTCATTGTTATTATTGTTTTCTAGCAATATTTCTTCATAATCTTGATCTGTTGTTTGTAAAACTTTGTCATTTATCGCACTAATAATTTGGCGTTTTTTTTTGGAGGATTTATTTTTTTTGTTGCAATTTTCTTTTAACTATTGGCGATTCATTCAAAAACTGTAAAGATTCACTAAATTTTTCAATATTTTGTGTGTGTAGTGTGTTCTGGTATAAATCGCTTCCCATAGCACATGGACTCATTGTTCCAGGGTAAGGGGATAAACTTCCTGTCGAAACACTTTCACTGCCAATTGTTGGCATTTTATTTAGTTTTTGTCGACAATGATCACATATTCTAAACCTTCCATTCAAGGTTTCCAAATTTAATTTTAGCTTTTGTTGAAAATTTTCCCCATTTATCCAACGTAAATTTCTGAGATTATTTCTTTTATGTTTGAAAACATTAAACGGATCGTAACAAAATCGGTAATTCGGTTTCATTATTTTAATTTACTTAACAATCTCTCTCCGAAGGCACTGAACTGAAGTGAATGAACTTTGTTTGTAAACTAAAAATAACCTGCAACATTGCTTTTTTAAAGTAAAACATACAAAAAAATTGTAACGGCACAAGAAAAAGCAAAACACATCAAAAACAATATGAATTTGTTAGCGTGTGTTTTTCGTGGTACTACGATGTTTTTCGTGGTACTACAATAGAAAAAAATTGGAAAAAAAATAGAATACATTCGACTTCCATTCTGAAATTTATAGGGAATATTAAGGTTATATTGAGCTTTAAGAAAATATTTTTTTCCTATTTTTCGACTTGTTCCAAGACGGTGGAAAACAGAAATTTAAAAAAAAAATTATTTTTAAAAAGAAGGTTCAAATACCTTTAAAATAAGCTATTAAACTTTAAAATTCGTTCTCTAGTTTTAGAAAAACATCTGTTTGAAAGTTGTCGCGTCGGATGACTTTTCACAATTTTGACGATTTTCAAATGCCCATAACCTTTTCAAAAAAATTTTTTAATTTTTTTCTGGAAACACGTGTAAAATATCTTTTTAATATTTAATACGTCTGGCAAATTTATAGTAAATCGGAAGAGGTGTTGTAAAAAAGGTGTTCGGTCTGACATGGAATGACTCATATGCATCTTGTGTTGCTCACCCATATGGCAGTTTGTCTGATCACTCGAAAATTAACCATCGTCCTTACCTCCCTTGCAACATGGTTTCCAGTCTGTGCAATCAAGTTTGTTTTAAACAAATTTTATGGAAACTTTATTACAAGACATAATCGCAGGGGTTTTCCAGTATTCATCTACTTAATTCATCACCTTTACCATAATTAACCCTGGTGGGTCTATATTTCCAAGAAATCTCAAGTACATTGACGCCTTAAACAAAATCGTCCAATGCCGCGTCAAGTTCGTCAATGTAGAATGCAAATCGTGACCGAACGAGAGAGAAACAGAGAATTGATTATGATCAATCGGGTGAATCTCAATGTCCAATTCAATTGTAGGCATAAATGTAAAATCTATAAAAACTGATTACACACATTGGTACAGTTTGTGACACATAAATACGTACATACTGTGAGCATCAAAAGAAAATGTACACGTTTGCTCATATGTATTTGAATTTATTTGAATGTTAAACAATTATAATTATTTCAACTCTTTATATTTTCTAAACATTGGATTGGACCCTCATCAATTTATGAAAAAAATTGCAACAAAAATGTTTCAACAGCAAAAAATTTATAGCTGAAACAAAAATTACTTCAAAAGTGTCGCGTCAAAAGAGAGTGTACAATTTGCTGAGTTGTCTTTATGGCTCCGTACAGATATTTTTATCACAATTTTTTGTGAAAAAATGTTAAACAACTTTTTTTAACTACTTTATAACAACCCATTATTATCAACTATATTGGGTACTTTTGGTTTGGTTTGGTTTAAAGGGAAGTTTTCTAAGTGGAGCCTGTTTATTACATATTGTAGATTTGAACCCAATAAAAGTAAATTTAGAAAAGTCAAAGTGCAAGACTGGCAAATCCATGAAATATAACCCTGGGCATGGAATTGCATTTGGCAGCACACTTACTCTTACACTCGTACCATAGTAAAGGAAATAAGTAGATATCCCACAGGCGTTGTCAACTACTGCCACTAGGTGCTGTGTTGTCGTTTTGTAACTTTCATTGACGTTTCTCATAACATTCACTGACGTTTATTCAACAATGTGGGACATTTTTTCAATACAACAATAGAATCATTTTCCAGGTTGTGCTATTCAAACAACTAATTTAGTTTTTTTCATGTCGTTGTGTTCCCCACTTTCAAGTTAAAATTTTTTAATTTTGATTGCACCTTTTTGTTTACTGTTATTGTTGGCGTTCGTTTGTGTTGGATTTGAGAGCAACGGACCACAAAACAAAAACAAAATCCCTGTTGATGTTGCCTTCCATACCTATTGTTAGCACCTGTTCTAAATACATCTTGCAAGGTATATTTTGTTTGGGATCAAACGTTGAAATTATTGCATCCAGCTCCATCTAGAAAATATCCCATTGAACAAGAAATTTCCCAAGGTATGTGCGATATCTAGTTAATTCCTTTATCTATGACTCGTACTTTTGGTTTGGTTTGTGTCTAGACTAACATATCGGGGGATATTTTTTGTTTAATTGGATATTTTCTAGGTGGAGCCTGTTTATTACATATTGTAGTTTTGAACCGAATAAAAAGCAAAGTTGGAAAAGCCAAAGTGAAAGAAGTTTAAAAAAATAAAATTTTCTTAAATAAGTGCGTTTTCTTAAAAAAAATACTTATTCATCTTGTTAAACAGAGTACCTTTTCTTAAAAAATACCTTATCTTAAGAAAGTTCCGTTGCTTAAGAAAGGAAATTTTCTTATAAAAAGTACCTTTTCTTAAAAAAAGTAATTTTTTTAAAGAAGTAGCTTTGCTAAAAAATTACTTTATCTTACAACTAATTGCCTTTTCTTAAAAAACTACCTATTCTTTAAAGAGTACCTTTTTTGTAAAACAAAATAACTTTTCTTGTGATAAGTACCTACTGTTAAAATTGTACATGATCTTTCGTAAAAAAAGCTTTTCTTAAAAAAAATACCTTCTCTTAAATAAAATACATTTTCTTACAAAAATTCCTCTTCTTAAACATAAAATAATATCTTTTCTTTCCTTGAGATAAGTAGTAATAAGTAAATTTTCTTTACCAAATAACCTTTTCCTAAAAAGAGTACCACATCTTTAAAAAGTATCTGTTCTTAAAAAAAGTACTTCTTCGTAAAAAAATTCATACTGTTATGGCTTTTTCTTCCGGAAAGTACTTCGTATTAAAAATGGTACATTTTCTTAAAAAAAACATTAGCTTTTAATAAAAGCAGTACCTCTCATAAAAGAAAGGATCTTTTCGGGAAAATATAATACATATTCTTACAAAAGGGACCTAAAAATATCCTTTTTTTTTTAAAAACATTCAATAAATAAAAAAATTTTGAACAGGCGCCTTAGGCGTGTTGGAACTTACTAGTACATAATATATAGCGAAAGGAACTTCGTTCAAACCAGGTGTCCCCTGACACCTCACATAATTTTTTTTTTGTTTATATCTCCCTATTACTTCGGTAATTGGGTATCAGTTTACATTATAAATTTGAAATTGAAGACATATTTACCAGTCGTATACACTTTCGTTTGACGCTCCCAGTATGTATATATTTCCAAGGCATCGAATTGCTAGAAATGGGTCATATTAAAATCCAATGAACACTTTCTACCGTTTTCGCTGTGATAACCACAATAACCCCTCCATCAGATGCACAGAATTGTGTCTCATTATCATCTAGACACAGATTCGAAATTGAAAATGTTTATATTGAAAATATTTAATCTACCAATCTGTTTACTTGCAGTACAATTAAGCCAAGCAATGGCGGCGCATAAAGTAACGACATTACTGGTATTCGGATGTTTGATAGCCAGTGGATGGGGTCAGGGATTGTCCTTGGAGGAGCTAATCAATAACGTGTTCACACCAAAGCCTACGAGTAACCCCAACGGTGTTACAGATACCACCACTCAGGTGTTCAAACCCACACCAGCTACTCCTTCGCGCGGTGGAGAGACCGAAGGCGATAGTTATAAATCGTGTGGCCTGGACAAGGAATGTGTACCGCGTCACTTGTGTGTGGATGGTGGCATCGTAACCACGGGCGAAAACTTCATTGATATTCGCATCGACGATTCAATTTGTACCTACAATCAGCTGTGTTGTGATCTTCCTAACAAGGTGAGATGAGTCTTTAGTCTGAGAGATAGATTGATTTCTTACTAGCGCATTATTTCAGAGAACTGATCCTGTTATTCCTCCTGTACCGCCAGTACAACATGCCGGTTGTGGTTGGCGCAACAAAGACGGTGTAGGTTATCGCATCACCGGTGACTCCGACAATGAGGCTCAATTTGGCGAATTCCCCTGGATGGTGGCCATTCTGCGCACCGAAGATGCTGGTGGTGAAATCATTCATTTGTACGACTGTGGTGGTTCCATGATAGCCGCCAATGTGGTGCTCACCGCTTCTCACTGCGTCATCAACCGCGAGGCTAACCAACTGGTGGTTCGTGGTGGTGAATGGGATACTCAGAATACGAATGAAATCTTGGGCCATGTGGACAAACGCGTTCGCGAGATCGTAAGACATGAGAACTACAACAAGGGCGCCCTCTACAACGATGTGGCTCTGCTCATTCTCGAAGAACCCTTCCAGTGGCAGGAGAACATCCGTCCCATCTGTCTACCCGAGCCCAATTCAAACTTCGATCAGAGTCGCTGCTTCGCAACTGGTTGGGGTAAGGATAAGTTCGGTCGTGAGGGTAAATATCAAGTGATTTTGAAGAAGATCGATTTGCCCGTTGTGCCTCACGCCACCTGCCAAGACTACCTGAGAAAGACTCGCTTAGGCTTGTACTTCAATTTGCACGACAGTTTCATCTGTGCCGGCGGTGAGAAAGGCAAAGATACTTGTAAAGGTGACGGCGGTTCTCCCTTGGTATGTCCCATTCCCGGTGCCCCAGATCGTTTCTACCAAGCGGGCATTGTCGCTTGGGGTGTTGGTTGTGCCGAAGAGAATGTTCCTGGTGTATATGCCAATATTCCTCACTTGCGTCCATGGATTTCGGAAAAATTGAGTGCCAGAGGTATTCAATTCGCAGATTTCACACCCTAATTGGTCAACCAGTTTAAATGATAATAATAATAATAATAAAAAGTTGAATCTAACAAAAATACAATAAATTCTAATCAACAAAACAACAACAAAATACCCGACTATATTTTTATAATTATTTTGGTTGCTGTGGCTGTTTTGTGAAGTCTCAATAATTATTTAGGTGTCCTATTTATCATCCCGAAAAATATAAAAATGTGTGTATTCAGAATGTTAGTGACCGCAGGTGTTGATAGGATCAGCGTGCATGTATGTATATAAGAACCGCACATATGGGCATTTCCACAGAAGGTGCACCTTTTGTCACATCACGTCATGGTAAGCATTTTGCATGTATTTGATAAGCACTATGAGGCAACATCAATCAAATACTACGTTTATACCAGGACTGTGGAGTCTGGCCAAAAGTGGACGACTCCAACTCCAGCAATTTGAAAACCAACGACTCCGCTCTGACTCCGAGTACAGCATTTTGAAAATACACGACTTCAATATTGAATGAAGCCATTTTCTAAGGTATTCAGTTCATTAACAACTAAATAATTGGAATTGCCTATAATATGCAATTGTTAGCAGCACAACACCCAAGTGTTAATCTTGTTTCGGAAGAAATATTTTTTAAAATAAAAATACAGTGATGCCCTATTTAAATCAATAAAAAACGAGTTCACTTTTCAAAATAAATCTCGACTAAATTCTCGAATTGAAAATAAGTTTCAGGTTCAGTTTTTATTTTTATTTTTGTAAATGTCTTGACGACCCTCGCAAATGCGAGGACTGGTGCCATTTTCCAACTGGCGGATATCCTCGAAAAATATAAAGCAGACATCACAGCTATCCAGGTAATGCGATGGACAGGATATGGTTGCACCAGAAAGAAACCATGAGCGGAAGCACGAATTCGGATGCGGATTTATATTTGGTAAGAGACTGCGACACCTAGTTTCAAGGTTCAACCCAGTGAGTGACCTCATAGCCACAATTCGCATCAAAGAGAAATGTTTCAACATCTCGTTAATTTGTGTGCACGCACCGCCAGAGGATAAAGATTATGAGGTCAAATAAACATTTTATGAGCGTCTGGAGGAAGAATGCGAACGCTGCCCTGACCACGACATTAAGATTATTCTAGACGATTTTAATGCCAAATTAGGAAGGGAGAGTGTCTTTCAACCAACCATCGGTAATCACAGTCTACATGATACCACCTCCGATAATGGAACAAGACTGATAAACTTCGCTGCTGCAAAGAACGATAGTTAGTAGCACACGATTCCAGCATGAGGACATACATAAGGCGACCTGATATCTCCTGATCAGAGGACGAAGAACCAGATTGATCACTTGGTAATAGATGACAGACACTCTTCTAGTGTAATGGACGTAAGTGTGATTCGAGGTGCCAATATCAACTCGGATCATTTCCAGATCGAGTAACGGGCCGACTAATGGGCTGCCCTCCTGCAAGGACCAGAATGGGAATCTGGTGACAGAGAAGCAGTGTGTGCTTAAAATGTGGAAATCACTTTTCAGCACTACTTCACTCAGATTCTTCCACCGAAGATCAGGAGGTAATGATTGTGGAAGACAGTGTAGATTGTACCCCCAACCAAGACGAGATTAGAACGGCAATCTCAAGGATTAAGAATAATAAAGCCGCTGGTGCGGATGGTCTACCCGCTGAAATGTTAAAGCAGGTGACGAAGGACTGCTAGCCCACATGCACGAACTTATATGTGGTATATGTTTGGGGGAATCTATGCCTAACGATTGGAGTCTCAGTGTATTATGACCTGTATTCAAAAAGGGTTATGACCTGTATTCAAAAGGTCTTGTCGAGCGTATTATGTGATAGACTAAAGCCAATTATTGAAACATCTCTACTTGGTCCGCACTTGAATGTTGACAACCGATTTAATTTTGAAGTGGTAGATGAATGTATCTATCTCGGATCCGCCGTGAACAAGGACAACAACGTCAGCCTGGAGACAGATAGGATAATTGTGCTTGCATATATATGATATTTTGGGCTCTGCAAGCAGTTTAAGAACAAAGCCCTCTCTCGATGGACAAAAGTCCAAATATGCCAGCCTCTCATTTTACCTGTCGTAACATATGGCTCCGAAACTTGGGGCATATCGCAAGTATGTATTCGAGAGTATTCGAGTACTGGGAGTATTCGAGAGAAAAATTCTCCATAAAATATATGGTCCTGTTAGGGAAAACGGCGAGTACCGACGATTCAAATTAGGCCAATAGCGTTGGCTAGGCCATGTTATCAGAATGGATGAAGATGAACAAGCGCGAAAGGGTTTCGATAACGTACCCGATGGAAGCGGGAAAGAGGACGGCCAAGACTCCGCTGGAAACACCAGGTAGAATAATCCCTCCGTATTCTTGGTGTTGCCAACTGGCGAGAAAAGACGAAGGATATATTGAAGGAATATGTTGATTTTTTTTTGTTTAATTAATATGTATGTGTACGACGTCGGAGCTCATGAGGTTGTAAAATAGTCAATAAAAGTAAAGTAAAGAATAATTTAGATGTGAGACGGGTTTACGAAATTGTGTTTTTTTTTAATCGATTATAGGTCGTAAAATGCCGCAGTACTACAACTTTCGATTGTTTCAGCTTTAGCACTTCTTTTTGCAAATTGCACTTTTTTTGGCATGTTTTTTTTGAGAACTTCTGGCAACACTGAATAACACTATCAAAAGTTGCTCGTGGATTGAAATATTCAGTTTTTGTATTCAATGCAGAGAGTAAAAGAGAGAGAGCATAGAATGGTGAAGGTTTCACTCGTTTTGTTTGTTGGCATTCGAGTCGATTTTTACTGTCTATCTGCTGTGATGACGATTTACTATCTGCTGTGATGACGATTTAAAAATAGCTCATATTTCATCTGAGCCATCTTAATTAAACCTCTTTTCGTCACTAAAAACCACAGTACGCGAATCATTAACATGACTTCTTACTTGATTGCCCCATGTCATATGCTTTCCAGCAAATTGTAACCGATTGCACACATTAGTCAGCGGCGGTTTTTCTTCAGTTTTTTACATTTCAGGTACTTAAAGCTTCCAATGGCTCTTTTTACTGTTGGAATACTTGATGGCGTGGCCGCCGGTGTTGCAATAGTAGTGTGCGCGGCTCGTGTGCATGATAACGTGAGTCCGATCCCTGCTCTGATCACCCAAAATTTCATTCGACGGCGGTCACCTCGCTTAGTGACGGCGACACTATCGAGTATTTAGCCATGAAAAAGCTTCTCAAAATACCGTTCCGAAGCGGTGTAAACCTGTAGGTCCCAATCAGTGAGTGTAAAACTAGAAAACGCACAGGTCACTGGTATATGAGAAGCTCTCCCAAATCCCTTCATGGAATGTAACGGGAAACCATGTTTTTTATGTATACTGGTCTGGAGAAGAAGAGTTTGAGCTTCATTACACTGTGGCTTTCACACACGTGTTCGACGCGTGCCTAATGCGTTTTGTGGGTAAGAGGTGTGGTGTTGCTAGCGGGGTAGACGTTCACGCACGATACGACAATTTGTGGGGAGTTTCGGCGTTTCTCTTTCTTAACTTTTGTATTTCAGCCAATTTGTTTCATATTACTTCTTATGTCGAAGTGAAAGGTATAGTCGATCGGTACAAATATTTAATTATTTAATAAATTAACTGAGAAGACATCACTTTTACAAATATTTACGAATGTAAGACAACGAATTCAACACAGAGAATTCACATTTTTGATAAATTTAATTAGATATATTGAGGGAGATCAGGCGATTAAACGCCAAAACGCACAAAGTAATGTAATGGTGATTTACGTAGGCTTTTTAAAAGAGAATAGCGTAATAATTACAGCCTGACAAGCATAATCCAAATATGGAGTTTGACGGAATTCTCAAGATATTTCTCTTTTCAGTCGGAGTTAAAGTGGTTGGAGTTCTTCCTTTGTAATTCTTTCCATAGTTTTCAACATATTTTGAGTACAATTATAATTTGTAGTTTAATTTGAATTACCTTTCGAAATGGAAATTCAAACAAATTTCTATACCATTGTCAATTGTACTTATTTTCAAAGCATTTCCTTCATATCTGGCAGTTTTGGTTTTCAAATATTTTATACAGTACAGGTTTATGAATTTGAAAGTACTACGAGACAATACCTATCGAAACCACAAACCTCTACATATAAAATACTTTAAAAACAGAATTGGCAGCAGTCGAACAAATTGAAAACAATCAAAAGCGTTCCCATATTTCATTACAATTGGCATCCGATTCCACAACCTGCATTTGCATTGCCTGAGCAAATGCAAATTCAAAATATTTTAATTGCCATTGCGAACAATATAATGCAAATTAAAAAAACCCATGTATGATCCTAGCACAGTTTTGTAACTTCGCCCAATTTCCCGTTAACAGGATTCATCAGATAAAACTTATGAGTATTTTCCACGTGACATGTCGCTTTTCCCACTGCAAAATTTATACATGTTCTGTGACCCCTTTCAAACATTACACGTGTAAAACCCCAAAGAAGTGATGAATGGCGGATACTGACAAAAATTAAACAAAATCCAACCTTAAGTGCTCCATCACTAGGTAAAGATGCTGAAAAATTCGTTGGCAAAATGTGTAGTGCAAAGACTATTTGAAGAGTCCTCCGAAAACATGATTTTAATAGGCAAAGGATGATATAAGGAAGGACGACAAGTTTTGGAATACGGTAATTTTTGCAGATGAGAGTAAGTTCAACCTTTTGGGGTCTGATGGCAATGTATACGTGTGGCGCTAACCCAATACCGAGCTTGAACTCAAAAATTTGAAAGGTTATATAGAACATGGATGTTAAAGTGTAATGGTATGGGGCTGTATGTCCAGTGCTGGAGTGGGAAATCTAGTTTTTATTGATTCTACTATGGATAAAAAACAATAAAACAATTAAAGATCCTCCAGGATAGTTTTGTCCAAAGTGCAAAAAAACTGGGCATTGGAGATAGTTTTCGGTTTTATCAAGACCCGAGATATAAATCGAATCTAGTTCAAACCTGGTTTATATGGAAGTGTCTCCACATTGTCCAAACGCCAGCACAATCTCCAAACATTAATGTCATAGAGAGTCTGTGGCATAAACTTGAGTTGAAGATCCGCAAACACACTGTTTCAAGCGCTGCTACCTTGAATGGCAAAAAACAACACCTGATTACACAAAAAAGTTGGTTTTATCGATGCAATCCCGGCTAAAAGCCGTATTTGAACAGAAGGGTTACCAAACTAAGTACTAATGTTTATCAAAAAATCTAAATAATTTGCAAAACGATGCTAAATATTTTGAATACATGAAATAAACTGTGACCAATTAATTAAATTAATATATTTATTTACTCAATAAATCGGTATCTGAATAGTTATGTGGCCTTTTTTATTTGAATAATTAAAAAATCTTGAACTTTAAACTGTGTATTTTTTTTTATTTTATTTTATCATTTAAAATTTTTATCATATTTCATTAAAATAGTTTACACACGAAATAAAATGAGAGCCACTGTAGATTGCCCGAAGAAGCAGTGTTGGGGTTAATAAAAATGGGGCAAACATATGAGTGTTTGTATAACCCCAAAGATAAATTTTACCACAACAAACACGCGAGGTTCGCTGCGCTGAACAAGATGGCCGACGGGATGAAAATATTTTTTATACACAAATGCACACACATAAAAATATCAATTCATCCGGCATCAGCTGCTTTTGGAAAAAACAACAAAGCGCACATATTCAAATCAGCTGTTAATGACAAACTGAGGTTATGTCACGAGTAATTGCACATGTTCTTTTGAACGCAAAAAATTACAAACCGAATGTATGCGCCCATTTGACATACACGCGGAATTACACATGTGGCATGTCACATGCACAGAAAAAAACCTTGTGTAATATTACCCAAATTCACAATCTGATATCAGCCAATGCACTGAGCAACATAGGGCCAGCTATTAATATTTCACAGTTTTGAATTTGGAAAAAAATTTTCAGGCGTTTCATTGCTACAGAAACTGCAGTAGGATGATTCGTTGGCACGGTGGGCAGGAAGCAACTTATTATTCCATAAAAATGGCGACAAAAACCAAAAGCGAGGATCTGTTTGTGATGAAAAATGTATTCAAAAGCCGTTTGAATTGAAATCCTAGCTGCTCCTTTTCTTGAGATATTCACTTGTTTTCGATTTTTGCGCAGGAAGGATTTTCATTCAGAACATGAAGTAAGATTTCAGCCGATTTTACACGTTTCCAAGGTGCACCGCGTGGAGGTATCTTACACTGCACCTCTTTTTTAAAGTTTTTTTTCAGTTTTTATTTTTTTTAATTTTTTTAACTTTTTATGTTTTTTTATTTATTTTTTTTAATTGTTTTTTTAATTAGCTTTTTAAATTAATTGTGTAATATAAAAATTGTTTAATATAGAACAGAAATAAATTAAAATGTTAAATTTAACTTTTATATGTGAAGGGATGAAAAAGAAACTACTGTTTTTTTTTAATCGGTTCGGGTAAGATGGATCTTCTATACTATTTATTTTGAACTTATCCCAAAACTTAACAAATTCTCTATGAATCGATTCCCCGGCTAGCTCAGACCAGACTCCTAAGCCATCGTTATTTATGAGCATTATTGCTTGTTGCAAGTGATCTAAAATCACATGGATTTTCATGGATTGAGTGACATCTGTACTCTTTAAAGCATTGCGGAGGTCGCTGATATTTTTTTATCAAAATCACTTAAATCTACTTTTTTTGTAGAAAAGCAAGATTCTACAATTTTATTCATTGCTTTTAATGAAGCGATATAAGGCAGCAATCGAAATGGTTCAACATTCTCATAAATAATAGGATCTTGTAGGGCATTCAAAAGCTTACGACATTGATTTCCTTCAAAGGCATCGCCTTGATAATTCTTATGAATTATAGTTAGCCTTTTGGGCCACAATAAAGCTTTATCACGACCTACTACTTTAACCATCCCGTTCCAAAAAAGATGGTTCACAAATCCTAGAAGAAGATGGAGCTCTGGACGAATACTTTTCTCTATTACATATGTATTATCGAAATCATCATTATTCTCTTCCGCGAATAATGGAAAATTAACTGTACTGTGACTTTCTTTGCTTCTTTTTTTATCACAACCTACACGTTGAAAGTGCAAATAATCTTCTTTCAAATTTTTTTACGTTTTTCAATTAAAATATTGGTCACCATCGGTTTTTGGATCACTTTCTTTATATATTTGATTCAAGCCTACTAATTCACCCAAAGTTATAAAGCAATAAGGGCACGGGTAGGGATTGCATATTCGGAATTCGCGAATTCCGGAATTCGTTGTCATAAATGTCGTTTCGAATTCCGAAAATTTCTCTGCGAATTCCGAATTTAAAATGTAGTTTTTCGTGCTTCTTTAATTTGTGTTTTCGTTTCTGTATGTAAAATGTACGTCGTACATATGTATTTATTTATCTTCTACATTTAATAAGAAAATATAAAATTTGTGTTTTCCACGAATTTGCAACCGACAAAAAACACCTTTTTTTGCTTGGAGACAACGACTCTTTGTTGTGCACTCCTGAAAATATTTTTGTTGTTGTAGATTATTTATTTAATGCAAAAGCGCCTGTTTACACACTGCAAATCAACGTGTTTGAGTGTGTGTGTCTGCAGAGTTTTTTTTTACATCTAGCTTCCCTGCAGTATTGGTAATCGACTCTACGCTGATGAGTTCATCGACTACCACAAACCTTTCGTCGACTACTCGCTAAACTACCAGCAATGCTTTTGAGCGGCGAATTTAACAAGGCGATGTCCGCTTTGGTAATGCCTTACTGTTCGTCGATTACTTCATCGGTAACATTTCGTCGACGCATTTATCGGTAACATTTCGTCGACAGGTTAAGAAAAACAATAGAAAATCTCTGGAGACACTGCCTTACAGATTACCACTGAGTACCAATGTAATCGGCGATGTAGTCAATGAAAAATCAATGGCGATGTAGTCGATGAAATGTTGCCAGCCACTACTTGTGAAACTGCAGGGTTTTGATCGACATATGTATGTATGTATATACTTCGTAGAATTCGATGGCAAGACGCAACGCACACACATATGTGCGTGTGCTTGCAGCATGGAAAAGTATTCGACATAGAACACAGCAAACCAATTCGTAGTGCTTAGAGTTCTGAGGTACAAAATTAGTTGTATTTAGACTTAAAGAATATGTTATTTCCGACTCATATAAGTCAACTGTCGCAAGAAGGCAAAAGCATGCACTTTGGACTCTTGAAAGAGCTCGTTATGATGGCTCATACTTCAGAATACAATTAATAACCACTCCAAATGTGCGCTGGGTTGCGCATCAATGCCTGGCTTTGTATTTGTTTTTGTTTTTCCCATATAAAATTGTTTTGTCCCGGCATTTGCCAGAAACGCCGAATTTGACATAATTAAAAAATAATCAATAGGTGAACTTCGAGTTTGACTTGGCGCATATCTTGATTTCGTCGGATAAAAAAGAGGTAAGTTCTGTTTCTATTTTATAGAATTCCTCTAATGCTCTCTGAAAGTAAAAAAGAGCATTAAAGGATACATGCATGACCTCAATTCGTAAAATGGTTAGTGATTTCGTTAATTCTGCAGGGATTAATTCTTTTAGAATTAATTGCAACAGTGTAGAGGCTTGATTGTTCGAGTGCGACGTGTATTGAATTATTCGGACATTCGTTTTCAATTATCAATATTTTTTAAGCAAGTAAGCAAAGAATAACAGTTTTACTTTCATCATATTGTATAGTAAATATTTAATTTTTTTTTTCTGTTTAACAAATAAAATTTATGTTAATAATACATCGTAAAATGTCATCAAAAGAAAGTTATTCTGAATACACAAAGCAATGTAATAATCAAAATTCTGTTTGGAGTTATTTTTTGAGAGGATCAAAAAAACTAACAGCAAAATGTAAAATATGTAATGAAATAGTCAAAACCGCTGGGTCAACGACAACACCGCAGCACACGAATTTAAGAACAATACATAATATTAACATATTAAAACCGGATGTGCAAGATGAAGTTCCAGAAAGCAGCGCATCGAAAATGATGATTACAAAATATTTGGTCAACAAAAAAGATGAATTTTTTTTTATTTATTTTATTTATTATTCTACCGTGTATCGACTTATAATAATAACAGAGTTTGAGATTTTATATGTATTATATATTACACCAAATGTCCATTTGTAAAAAAAAAAAAGTGCTATAAATTAATTACATTTTAATATTTTATAGGAAAAAAGGTAGTTAAAAACCTATGTGTACATCAGTGCGAGTAAGTTTATAAGACAGTTACTAACAAAATCTATATGATTAAATATAGATTCCTTAGTCACTGTGACACTAAACTTCTCAAAAGTGGGTAGTTTGAACTCCTGCATTTGTTTTCAAATGCCAGAGCCAGATCAGTTATAAAGGGTTCAATCATCTTCTGTCCGGATTTTCGATGCAGATCAGAGGTAGGATATCGTCGAGATAAATTGAATATAATTTTCAGATTTTTGTTTTGTATAATTTGGAGCTTCTTTTTGTGTGTCTTTGCACAACTGCCCCAGACTTGACAGGCGTATGTAAGAATTGGCCTTATACACATATTATATAAAAGTAGTTTATTTCTCACGTTTAGTTTTGACTTCCTGTTCAGAAGTGGAAAAAGTGCTCTACCACATCTAATTGCCTTTGAGGTAGTATCTTCAAGGTGCGCTTTGAATGTTAAACGCTTATCTATCTATCAAGAATGTGTGCATTTGATAATATGCCATTCAAAGTTTTTTGTACGTCTATTGATTTAAGAAATTTATTTTTGGCTAAAGGCGCTCGAGATTATGTATTATCAAAATCACCTAACTCAATTCGCAATATGGTTTTAGAATACGCACAAAACATGCGTGCTAAAATGATACAGGATTTTATTAATTTCAAAGAAGACGGAACACGATTTTGCTTAACTTTGGATGAATGGACATCATCAAGGAACCGATGTTATTTAAATGTGAATGTCCATGGTAAGAAACAGTTTTGGAATTTAGGTTTAGTACGTGTTGAAGGCTGTTTTCCAGCAGAGAAATGCATTACGGGCCTGAAAACCACATTGTACGACAACAATCTAAATATCGATAAAGATATTACGTCCATAACAACTGATGGGGCAGCTGTGGTGCAAAAAGTGGGACGGCTTTTGCCATGTAATCAGCAATTGTGCTTCGCCCACGCGATACATTTAGCTGTAGTTAATGTTCTGTATAATACTTCGAATGGCTAGCGCAGATACAGAAAATGATAGTCTAGAATACCAAGGAAGTGACTTTGAGGAACCAGAGGATGAGGAATTTATTGTCGATGAAAGTTGTGGATTAATTGATGAAATTTATAATGAAGATGAGCATGTTGAGACTGAAGAATTTGGATTTTTGCTTCTCATCAAAAAAAGTTCGTTCGATTGTAAAGAAATTTCGTTATTCGAGAACATCGAATGATATTCTTCAAGTATACGTAAAACAAGAATTTGGAAAAGAATTGAATCTTATTATGGTCACTAGAACTAGATGGAATAGCTTAGTCGAAATGCTTGAAAGATTTAACCAACTACAAAGTTGTGTTAGAAAAGCATTGATTGACATTGCATCTGATATCGTTATTCTAGATGCTGAAATTTTATCGATTAAAAATATTATCTCTGCACTCCTCCCAGTGAAGCTTACTGTTGATACCCTTTGTCGAGAAGATGCAAATTTGCTCTCTGCTGTTGCGGCACTGACTTTTATGCTTGAGAATTTTGGATCTGATGAACTTTCAATAACTTTGAAGAACAAACTAAAAGACCGCATAAACCAAAGACGAACAAATGTTTCTGGAACTCTTCAATATTTACATAATTGCGGAAAAAGTGAGATTCATGATTCGTTTACTAGGCCATCAAAATATACAATTGCCAAAGTTATTGAAAGCTTTGCTCAAAGATTAATACTTAACACTAATATGGAAACTACCTCAGGCGAGCAGTCAGAAGCGGACGATGTGGTAGAAGTGGTGACGGAGGAACAAACTAAGCCACAGTCGTTAATGCAAAAGTTGCAGAATAAAATTCAATTGAATTTATCGTCCAACATACCGTCCACCTCAACTCAACAAACAGCAAATCGGAGCTTAATTTCAAAAATTAAATCTGAAATGATATTCTTTAAAGAGAACGGAGTTCGTGGCAAAATATTAGAGTCCGTCTACTCATTTTTGATTTTGATTCCGCCATCGAGCGTGGAGTCCGAGCGAGCCTTCTCAATTGCAGGAAACTTTTGTACAAAAGTTCGATCGAGACTCGGTGACGCAGCTCTAAGTGATCTCTGCTTCCTCAAAGCCTATTTTAGGCAAACAAAACCATAGTTTTTATTGCGAAATGATAAGTCATAAGAATGCTTCTGTACTAATTGAATTTTTGTACAATAATTTTATGTTTATATGCATTTTATTTCAAAGAATATAATTTTATGTTCCATTTTTAATTAAAAATAAAAAGTATTTCTTATATAATAAATTACGAGGAATTATCTCAAATAAATCATTTTTATTATTTATATACAAAAAAATTGAAGATATTTCGGAATTCGAACGAATTCCGAGGAGATTTTATTTCGAATTTCGAATTCCGATTTTTTTTGGGCAAAATTTTGCAATCCCTAGGCACGGGTATGTGGCACTCGCTGTCTGCTGTCCATTGAACATTAAAATAAGTTTGAAATCAGACGCAAACTTAAATGGTATTTCATTTAATTTTGTTAAATGAACTAAAGTTTTAAGATTGTCATAAGTCTCTTTAATTTCTGGTACTATGCATAGTATAATTAATCGATTGACACTATTTAATTTACGTTTATTTCCAATATTTCCCCCAGAAGAATAAAAGGATACGTTTTTTCTTTCACAATCGTTTGAATCATTTTCTTCTTCTTCAGATAAAATAGATAATGAAATTTTGAAAAAATGTTGACCTCCATCTGCCAAGAAGCCAAAGCCAAGAAGTTCACTAGCGTTAGCATAAACAACCGGTCTTTGTGTAATTCCTTCTTTGGTCTCGAAATTAGAAAAAGTTTTTTGGTAAATAGCTTCCATTAACTTTTGTTTTTCTTGCATAGGGTGGTTATAATTCGAAGGAACAGATTTCCTTCCAACTTTGCTACGAATGAAGTTGACTAATTTTTTCATATAATTTGAAGATGATGCAGTATTAGCTTGAAAATTATATAACCTTTCAGGAGAAAAGATTATTTAATTTGCAGATTTTTTATTAATGGATATTCGAGTTTTTTACTTATTCAAAAGTACCTCATCATCAGTACATCAGTACACTTTGTTTTTTCCTTAAAAGACTAGGTACGACTTGATCTTGCTCTTTAGAGGGTAATTTTTCTACCAAGGTAAATATATTTCCTCGTGCATTCGAGGAAGCTGTGCCTTTACAAGAATGTGAAATACCTTTTCCGATTTCTTGAAAACAATTTCTACAAATTTCTAAAGAAGTTCTCTCTTTACTTATCTTTGAACAAGATTTATCTACAGTACTTTCGGGAACTTTATTAACATCAATAGTCGGAAATTGTTTTATTTTACCTCGACCTTTTTTTTAATTTGGAATGGCTAGTACACCGAGCAGTGGAACAAATGTAACAGTCGCAAACCGTTACCTGTCTAGTTTGTTTTATGAATATAATGTCCTCGTAATTAGGCATACACGGAAGAGATCTTTTCATAACATTTTCACCTTTATTTTGCAATTCAGACAAAGTTAATCTGCAAGTATGACAAATAGCCAGGGGGTATTTTTCATTCGACGAGTCAAAGTGGTTATTAATATATTTTTATATAATATTTTAGTATATATTTTGTATAATATAGTATTTTGGTGGCTTATTTTGAAAGAACATTTTTTTTCCACAAGGGGCACATACTTTCCGACGATTCTCTTCGTGGTCACATTTGCGATTCAAATGAGTATGAGGAGACATTTTATTTCCAATTGATAATTACTATAATAGGCGTTGATTTTATTAAAAAATAGGGAAAAATATAATATTCAAATTTCTTTACCCAACACGTCTGATTGCATTGATAGTTCACAAAATACTAACACATTTCATTGTTTCAAAGAGAAACAAGTATGTATTTGCTTGTATGCACAAAAAGGGAATTCCCATAGACTAATACAGACCTAGATAAACTTATTCTCTCATCTGACGTTTCATTTCACACTCTTCGTGATGCGGTCGGTGTGATAGAGAGATGTTTGACGAAAAGTGATATACACCAGGTGGAATTACAATAACTTCTTGCTTTAATTTTTCATGCCATTTTGGTGACAAACTGTGAAATTTAAATGTGTTTTAAACTTTTTTATTGACTGTTATTGTTAGCATACATTTGTGTTGTATTTAACACAATAATTTTAACACACAAAACGAAATGCCGTTGTTGTTATTTTGTTCGTTGTTTTGAACCATTGCATCTATCTGGTATTAGTAAAGCAATTCTTTTCAACATCAAACGTATACATCACACGAGGACAAATGTCAGAAATTTGGTGAGTGAAAGATTTTCTCTACCCATATTTACTCTATGGGAATTCCCCTAAATTTGGGCTATTTACAATTGCTCTGACCAGTAAGTTTTCTTGTATGTACACTAGACTGCCACTTAAAAAAAATCTTGCGGCATCCCACAGATCGGTTCCTTTTCCCAAAAAAGTAATTGTTGCAAAATTTTATTCAATTCGGTTGGGGGGAAATGGTGCCTCAAAACCTCCAAAGTTCAGAAAAACGCTGTTTTTGTGTAAAATTGACTTTGGACTATCAATATCTCAGCAACTATTAATTTCACATGAAAATCCGCTAATAAGCAGATATCCCCTTAAAATCTGTAAACACAAAGAATTTACAAAAGTGTTTTGATGTTTGAACTTACCTACGCTGCCGATTACGGTACTTTGTTTTTGTTACTTTGTTTTTGCAAAAGTGTTGTGTTTATTTTTGCGACAATACATGAATCTGAGTATTTCATATTTATAAGTAGTTATTATTTTGCAAGTGATCGTTGTGCTAACGTGTCTATGTGTTTACGTGAGCGAATATATTTGATTGGAAATTATTCCAATAGTTTGGTTGGTTCTAAATTGCCATCTGTTAAAGAAGTCATGGAAGTGATTTTTTCAATACGCGTGTTGTTAAGCTGAGCTTGAGAGAAAGTGCCCGTTTAACAATAAAAGAAGTGCAAATAATTTGGAAAATGGCAAGAATTCCTACAAGAGAAGAAAAGCACTGTATTGAAAAATTAGAAAACCTCTATAATGAATGGCGAAATCTGCAAACGAACTCAGCTAGAAAGACAAAACAACAAGAGAAAAAAGAAACTGTGTTTACCCAAAACATGGAAAACTTATTTGATATAGCTCATGCAAATGCATTGAATATTATGAAATTTGAAGATAAAATATTTTTATTGAATCAAAGAAAAGAGGGAAGACCAGGATATATGCATGGCATCGATTGCGAACAACAAACTGAAGAGAGGCAAAGAAAATTGTTGCCAAGGAGAGAAAAAAGTACACAAGAAGTTAACGATTTATTCAGAACTGTTCCAATAAACGATATTTCGTTATCTGACCCGGAAAATTCAAATTGTGAAGGAAGTGCTTCTGACATGGAAAATTAAAATTGTGAAGAAAGTGCTTATGACATGGAAAATTCAAGTTGTGAAGAAAGTGCTTCTGACATGGATATTGCACAAGAGCCACCTTTAAAGAAAGCTAGGGGAAATACTAATTTAGTAACTCCAAAACTTGCTGCTATTCTTGATTCTTGCAAAATAAGTGACAGAAATGCTGTTAAAATTATCGTTGCTACTGCAGAAGCGTTTGGTCAGAGCATAAATAATTTCATTCTAAATAAAAATTCAGTTCGTACTGCTAGAGAACAATTGCGGCAAGAACGTGTTGATGAAACCAAAGCCAAGATGAAAAGTACTGATTTGGAAACTGTTTGTTTGCATTGGGACCGGGAAACTACTTCCAGGATTAGAAGGAAAACAGAAAGTAGACCGGCTCCCTATTATAATCTCCAACGGTGAAATTGAGCAATTACTCGAGGTTCCACCTTTAGACACAAGCACTGGAAGAGCCCAAGCATTAGCTATTTGTAAAGCTGTTTACGAGTGGGGTTTACAAGATAAAGTGAAAGCGTTAGTTTTTGATACAACAGCAGTTAACACCGGTCGTCTAAACGGAACAGCTACGATTCTTGAAAACTTATTAGAAAAAGAACTTTTGTATTTACCATGCCGGCATCATATCTATGAACTAGTTTTAAAAAGCGTGTTTGATTTAAAAATTTCAAAGTCCGAAAACCCTAATGTTGTCATTTTCCAGAAATTTCAGAAAGCGTGGCCAAAAATAAATGTCAAAAACATTAGCAGTGGCATTAGTGACAAAAGAGTTGAGAAAAAATTCTGTGCACGTGAAATAGAAATCATAATTTCAAATTTGGAGAAATTTTTAAATGCCGAACAGCCCCGTGCCGATTATAGGGAATTTCTTGAACTTATAATTATATTCTTGGGGAAAACACCAAGTCGTGGTTTAAAAATTAAAGCTCCAGGAGCTATGCATCATGCCAGATGGATGTCAAAGGCCATATACAGTTTGAAAATATTTTCATTTAGAAATTAATTTGAGTTTACCAAGAAAGAAGAAAAGGCTTTATGCGAAATTTCTATCTTTCTTATAAAAATTTATGCTGATGCATGGTTCACATCTCTTTTACCAAAAAAAAACGCCTTTTTGTGATTTTAATTTTTTAATTAAGCTTCACGAATATGTAAAATATGATAGCGAAATCTCAAAAATAGCGTCTCAAAAATTTGGAAGCATATTTGGTATTTAGGTTCAGAAGCTGTCGCCTTTGCCTTTTTTGATTCAAGCGTAAGTTCGGAGACTAAGGCGAAAAGATTAACTAGAGAATCATCGTCTAAACAAAATGATAAAAAGGCAAATGTAACAATTTCTGAAATCCTGGAAGAGGGCATCGAAGGGTGTACCACATAATCCCCAAAATCAAAATCCCCAAATCAAAATCCCCAAATCAAAATCCCCAAACACAAAATCCCCAAACACAAAATCCCCAATCACAAAATCCCCAAACACAAAATCCCCAAACACAAAATACCCATTTTCTGTGTGAAATACATTCAAATTAGGTTAAAAATCGCCGCGATTTTAAACCTAATTTGAATGTATTTCACACAGAAAATGGGTATTTTGTGTTTGAAATTTTTTCTGAAATTAAAATTCAAAACAAATTGTAAATATTTATTCACAAATATTTATTGGGTATGTCATGAATAGTAGTAGTAAACTAAAATATATAATATATATAACAATAAGGGGAAAACAACAATATTTCGTTATAAAAATAGTTCAGTTAGAAATTAAAATTTTAAACATATTATATAATGAATTCACAGATGTTTCATAATGGGATAAAAACAATAATTTTTCTTTATCAAAAGAGTTTACACATAAGATGAAATTTATAACATGTTATAAAGCTTTTAGGTACACAGTGAAATATTATGAGATTTACAAGGCAAATGAGTTATTTTATCTAAATCAGTTCGAGATTCAACCACTTTTTAAATTTCCTTAAGACGCTCAACATTTATTTTATTTTTTTTCGGTAATATCGTAAAAATTTGGGGATTTTGTGTTTGGGGATTTTGTGACAATATCTCTGAAAAAGTGTGGGGATTTTGTGTTTGGGGATTTTGTATTTGGGGATTTTGATTTGGGGATTTTTTTTTCGTTTGGGGATTTTGTGTTTGGGGATTTTGATTTTGGGGATTATGTGGCACTCCCGGCATCGAACAGTTTGTTTCGAAAACAACATTAAATTTTTTTTACCAGATTTAATATAAATATAAACTTTTTAAAAAAGCCACCCTCTGAGTGGGAAGTAGATGAAAATTATAAAGACGAAATAGAAAAAATTAAAACGATAAAAGTTGTGAATGATGCGGCAGAAAGGGGGGTTAAATTGATTCAACATTATAATTCCATACTATCAACAAATGAAGAACAAAAACAATATATACTACAAGTAGTTCAAGATTATCGCCGCAGTTTTCCTGACTGCAACAAATACACTTTACTCAATACAAACTATTAATACATTGTTATAAATACCTACACACGTCATACAATAAATAACACAAAATTTAACGTTTTGCAAATTAACTTATTGAAGGCGCAAATCTTGTTTGGGGGGGTATAAATCGAAAACGGTTGGAGATAATCAAAAACTTTCTTTGGCAAAATTATATTTCAGTAATATGTAATTTTTATGAGTAATGGGTAATAGCTGAGTTATTCAAGCCCAAAGTCAACTTTTGTGCAAAAATGCTGATTTTAGTATACTTTGGGGGCTTTGAGGCACCGTTTCCCCCCAACCGAATTGAATAAAATTTTGCAACAATTATTTTTTTGGGAAAAGGAACCGATCTGTGGAGTGCCATCATGCAAATTCACAAAAACAAAAAATCCCATATGCGCTAATGGCAGTCTAATGTACACACACAAAAAATCGAAAGAGGAACAAGTATGTACATACTTGTATGATTTACTGAAAAATAAAGATGCGAAAAATTATTAAAAAATTGTGGTTTTGGCCTTTTTAATATTTAGAAAATACTCCCTGCGCAAAAATAGAAAAAAGTGAATATCTCAAGAAAAGGAGCAGCTAGGATTTCAATTCAAATGGCTTTTGAATACATTTTTCATTCGACATTTTTTTTGTCGACATTTTTATGGAATAATAAGTTGCTTCCTGCCCACCGTGTTGGCTAAACCCCACTGACCATTGACAGCCGCACGTAAAATGATAAGTGCCGGGACAGCATCTTTGGCTGTTAGTTGGGAGACCACCTGGCGGAATATAGTACACTTTCTGAAGGTTTTTTCGGGTACACAATCGCCTACTAAAAAGTCCACATATTCCTGTTATCCCAGTTTGTTGGCTTTGAGCACTTGCTTGATCAATATCTCGACGGAATCAAGTTTATTGGGCTCCTCAGCAGTGCCGATGGGCCCCTACGCAGATAGTGAAATTTGAATTCCATCAGCTCGTTAACGTCAGAGATTTGTCCCATTTCCTTTTGAAACACATATCTCTTCCAAAAAACATTTTCAAAGCGGGCCGAAGATGTTTCACAAGGTCGAAGGTAACCAGCCTCAGCGCAACTTGCCCGGGATGCAGATTTGTTGTGTTCACCATAAACTTTTCTAAATGCATCTGCAGCAATAATTATAACATTTGTTCCAAAACTAAGTATACCTTGCAAGATGTATTTAGAACAGGTGATAGCAGTAGGTGATGTAGGCAACGTCAACACACATTTTGGTTTTGTTTGGTTAGCCGATGGTCTCAAATTCAAAATGAACGAATACAAACAATAACATGTAATTAATAAAAAAATCCACATAATCAAAATACATTTGAATCTGAAAGTGGGGAACATGAAAAAAATTTAATTAGTTGATCGAATAACACAATGACGAATGATCTAATGCAATGGCAATTAAAACGTTTTGAATTTGCATTTGCTCAGGCAATGCAAATGCATGTTGTGGAATCGGATGCAAATTGTTATGAAATATGAGAATGCTTTCAGTTATTTTGAATTCCCTTGACTGCTGGCAATTCTGTTTTTAAAGTTTTTTATATATAGAGGTTTGTGGCTTTGATAGAGGTTTCTGGCTTACATAGTACTTTCAAATTCATAAACCTGTACTGTATAAAATATTTGAAAACCAAAAGTGTCAATATGAAGGAAATGCTTTGAAAATAAGTACAATTGCCAATGGTATTGAAAGTTTTTTGAATTTGTATTTGGACAGGAAATTCAAATTAAACACCAAATTGTAATTGTCATAAAATTAATTTGCCCCATATTTGACATATGTACTATATGCAAATTCAGCATTATTGTTACTTGTGTGTTTTGCACTTTCGATTTTGGTAATAATTCATATTTTTCGACTTCTCATTCAACAAAAATCACCAAACCCAAATTTGACCATAATACCAATGGTTTTTTTCTGTGCGGAAAATACACATCGGTACGAACACCTTAACCAACGTCTTGAAAGTAATCCGATTTTTTAGCATTTATATTGGGCGGTGTACCGTTTTAGCTTTGTTTTACAGCTCTTGGCAGCACTGCAGTTTGTAAAACATATCTATTTTATTCGGGACCAAACCCCTTCATTCTCCTTATTGTGGCCAAATCATGTCCACAACTCTGGCAACGCTGCAATATAGCACAGTCATATTATTAAATCGATTGCTTTCCGAAGCATACTTTCAGGATGATAGTTTAAAACGCTATTAGGCTCTTTTATTTCGTCCAGTATATATTTGAAGTGTATGCTGATCGAAAAGAACAAATTGCCTTTAAGCTAAATTAATTTGACAGCACTTTTCAACTCTAGCAGTTGGAAAATAGAAAAACAAAACATTTGCACGAATGTATTTGCTTCTTTAATTGTCACTTTAGCTGTGTCAGACAGAGCTTCTGGCCTATAGCATACATGTTTGCCTACAAATCGATTGAACGAGAGGTCAAACTTCACAGTAAGCATAAAATTAAAATATTTTTTTTTATTATTTCTCGTACAAATTATTTTTTTAACATCTCATTTACCAGCAGTATTAAAAACAACATCAACAAAAATATAGTTAAAAACTAAACATAAAATTAAAAAGAAATGCGACTTAACCAGGATTCGAATCCAGGTCTCACGGTTGTTAGTTGCATGCGCTATCCATCATGCCACCTTCTAATTTCTAATGGCGAGACAATACTTGAGTACAGTAAAATTTGAGTCTGTTTCAGGAAAAGCTGAAAATTTTAAAACTAAAAAATGTTGACAAGTTCACATTTTCATTTATTTTCCTTTTTTTTGAAACCCGACAACTCTATTATCCACTGCCCGTCTTATAGGGGAAAATTATCGACCGTAACGTATACACCTTACTGGACGAAAATAACGAGGCTATTGTCGTTTTGAAATGGACAGTGATTAACTCCGTCTTAAGGCTTATGAACACCAAGGCGTGATTTTAAATGTTGGCGGGTTGAAAATGACTACTCTAAAGCATAGAAAGGAATTAATATAACTCGGTGGTCTATACTTGCGTGTACTTTAGAGCATAGATAAAAGAAATAAGTAGATATCGCACAGGCGTTGTCAAGTACTACCACTAGGTTATGTGTTGTCGTTTTGGAACTCTCATTGAAGTTTCTCATAACATTCATTGAAGTTTATTCAACACTGTGAGAAATTTGATACATACAAAGAAAGTATAATTTTCTAGGTTGTCCTTTTCGAACAACAAAATTATTTTTTTATGTCGCTGTGCTCCCCACTTTAAAGTACAAATTTTGTTATTTTGGTTATGTGTATTTTTGTTTACTGTTATTGTTGGTGTTCGTTTGTGTTGAATTTGAGAGCAACGGACCACAAAACATAACCGCTGTTGATTTTGCCAACCACACCTATTGTTAGCACCTGTTCTAAATACCTCTTGCAATGTATATTTTCTTTGGGATCAAACGTTGTAATTATTGCATTCAGCTCCATCTAGAAAATATTCCAATGAACAAGAAATTTGCCACGTCATGTGCGATATCTAGTTAATAAGAGTTTGCAACAACTATTTTTTGTACTAAACGAAGACCGCGGGCTACTTGGAAAACATATAGAGAATGATAGTGGATTAATGTTAATTGGGATCTACACAAATAATTTTACTCTAACACTTCATTACATTTTGATTTTTTCACTGAATATCCCTTTTTTAATCGATTTAATTTGAAAAATTTACTCCCAGTTGATGTGTTTTGTACTTCTGGCTTGCAACGCGGCAGCAAAAGTTTGAAAATCACACCACGCAACCCAGTCACCTATCACCATAGATAAAGGAAATAAGTAGATATCGCACTGGCGTTGTCAAGTACTGCCACTAGGTGCTGTGTTGTCGTTTTGTAACTTTCATTGACATTTCTCATAACATTCACTGACGTTTATTCAACAGTGTGGGACATTTCTTCAATACAAAAATAGATTCATTTTCCAGGTAGTGCTATTCGAACAACTAAATTAGTTTTTTTATGTCGTTGTGTTTCCCACTTTCTAATTCAAATGCATTTTGGTTATGTGCTTGTTTGGTGTACTGTTATTGTTGGTATTCGTTTATGTTGACCTGTACAGCATCGGTCCACTAAACAAAACAAAATCCCTGTTGATGTTGCCTACCACACCTTTTGTTAGCACCTGTTCTAAATACATTTTGCAAGGTATATTTTTTTTGGGATCAAACGTGGCAATTATTGCATTCAGCTCCATCTAGAAAATATCCCATTGAACAAGAAATTTCCCACGGCACGTGCGATATCTAGTTAATTACTTTATCTATGCCTATCACCTTTACTTCTTTGAAATCGTCTTGTCAATTTGTTCTCCAAGTAGTACTAACTTGATCAGCTGTCTCATTAGTACGCCTTGGTATAGGCCATAGACATAGATAAAGGAAATAAGTAGATATCGCACTGGCGTTGTCAAGTACTGCCACTAGGTGCTGTGTTGTCGTTTTGTAACTTTCATTGACATTTCTCATAACATTCACTGACGTTTATTCAACAGTGTGGGACATTTCTTCAATACAAAAATAGATTCATTTTCCAGGTAGTGCTATTCGAACAACTAAATTAGTTTTTTTATGTCGTTGTGTTTCCCACTTTCTAATTCAAATGCATTTTGGTTATGTGCTTGTTTGGTGTACTGTTATTGTTGGTATTCGTTTATGTTGACCTGTACAGCATCGGTCCACTAAACAAAACAAAATCCCTGTTGATGTTGCCTACCACACCTTTTGTTAGCACCTGTTCTAAATACATTTTGCAAGGTATATTTTTTTTGGGATCAAACGTGGCAATTATTGCATTCAGCTCCATCTAGAAAATATCCCATTGAACAAGAAATTTCCCACGGCACGTGCGATATCTAGTTAATTACTTTATCTATGGCCATAGATAAAGGAAATAACTAGATATCGCACATTTGTTGGGAAATTTATTGTTCATTGGGATATTTTGTAGATGAAGATGAAAGCAATAATTATAATGTTTGATCCCAAAAATTTGCCTTACCTAGGCTATAGCATAGATAAACCACATACATAACTAGATATCGCACATGTCTTGGGAAATTTCTTGTTCAATAGGATATTTTTTTGATGGTGCTGCAAAGCAATAATTAGAACGTTTGCTCCCAAAGAGAATACACGTTGCAAGATGTAATGGCTGTCGGTGGTGCAATGGTTAGTGTGCGCGGCTCTTGTACATGAGATCCTGGATTCGAACCCGGCTCTGACCACCCTCAAATTTTCTTTCGGCGGCGGTCACCTCGCATAGTGACGGCGACACTATCGAGTATCTAGCCATGAAAAAGCTTCTCAAAATACCGTTCGGAATCGGTGTAAAACTGTAGGTCCCAATCAGTGAGTGAAAACTGGAAAGTGCACAACTCAGTGATTGTGAGAAGTTCTCCCCAGTCCCTTCATGGGATTTAATGGGAAACCATTTTTTTTTTTTTATATGAACGAGAAAAGAAAATTAATCATATCCTTGTTTGGACGTATCAAACGAAATAATTTTTTCCATTTAGCACTTGAATTTGATTTGCTGAAGCAATGTCTCGGACATTCAAAGCCTGTGCAAATACACTCAAAGAGTCCAATGAATCGTTGATTTGTTGGAACTCTGCTTCGGTCACCTTTTCAACTTCAATTTTGATTGTTAACTATTCTGACATGTTTTCGTACAATCGTTTTTGTTGTCACACCAATCCCATCAACGCAGCCCTTGTCATGTGAAGTCGTAAAATAGTTCCAGTATATCGTCAAACGGAATTCAGTCTCTAGTAGAGGAATCGTTGCAGAGATATACATATTTCAATTTTCAAATTTCAGATTTTCAAAATCTTCAACGATTTTGGCAATTTCTTAAGCAACGTCCTATGTATGGAATAATTGTTTCTTTTGCTGTGTACTAAGCTGTCAGAATCAAATACTTTTGTTTGAAACATTTCATTGAAGTGACCAATGACAATTGGCGTTGATTCCAGTGTGCGGATAGAACTTCGTCCTGAGCTTCACATACAAAGTTCTCTGCAAAATCAACTTGTAATGTTCCTTCATGATCATATTGACTGTTCGATGCCCTTGGAATATAAAACGAGTTAAATGTATTACATTGTACTGTTTTTATATAGCTATGTCGCAAAAATTGCAATATTGCAAATTGCAATATGTACTAACAAATCTGTCAATTTCGTGGAATTCTCTTGTTTTTCGATTCGCTTGGTTAACTAATTCTTTTTCCAAACTTTGCACTTGACGGCAGAATTAAGGGGAATGTCGCCAATTGCATCTTTGAGTTCAGCGATTGATATTCCTTCACAGTTAAGACAATTTCCAAACCAACCGTCTTGGTTGCCTTTCCACACAAACATTTTTTAATGAAACTGTACGTTTTTTAATGAAACCTATGTATACCTTGGCAAATGTGGAACAATTTTGTGCAATGCATTTCCAGCTTCAATGAAATTTGCGTCTGGCAAATCTTTGATCAAGTTAACATTTTTTGGACGATTCATATTGAAGAATGAAACACGAAATATACATGAATATTAGGGCGGGCCAATTTGTATGGAGCCGAAAAATTCGATTAGAGCCGCCCCCTAAGATGATTCTATGGACAATTCTAAGCAACTTTGGTGAAGGAACCATAGGTCTATCTCGATTTTCGAGTCTCCCACTTTTTAAAAAATCATTTTTTCCCTATAACATCATTTTGATTCAAAATTCGATTTTTTATTCATCGTTATATTATCATGTTTATGTGTATATGGGGGGTTTTTGGGGTCGAGAAATTCATTTCTGATCTTTATTTTTACCTATGACCACCGCCAGAGGGCGTATCATGCATATTTTAATTTCAACCAAAATTGTTTCTGCTGCTTTGCGGACTTTTTATCTCTGACATTTATTGTTGTTAATTTTAAGTAAGTCAATTAAAACCAGTTTGTTTTCGTTTTTCGTTTTTCGTTTCAAATCAAAATTTGATATTTGAATATAAATAAAATTCTCACCATTTTTACCACTGTGTATTTACCAATTTGTAGGTGGAAAAAATATATTCGAACCAAATGTTTTAAAATATACTAATTTTAGTTATTTTTTAATTCTTTTAGTAAAAGTATACAATGGATCCAAATGCATTGCCGTCCACATCGAAAACCGCAACAACATCAACGAGTACCGAAAATCATTTGAAGCATTTCCCTTCGTACGATGTTGCTGTTTTTGGTGCATTTTGTGATTTGAGTGGACTCAATCTGCCAACGAAACAGGATATTCTAAGATGTTTTTTGGCGTAGAATACGTCTTACCTTACGGTATAGGGAGTCATGTCAGATTGTTATTGTTGTAATCTTTATTTCATTGATTATGAGGAAACGGCGAGATTACTTTTTTTAAAAATTTCTTTGTAGGTAAATGAAGATGTTATCTTTCGTTTGATATACATTTCATATTGGTTGATATTTTCCTAATATTTAAATTTCTCAACTGAAAATTGTTTAAACACATACACTCAAACATACGTGTGGTGTTTGGTTGTGTGTTTGAGTTTGTAACGTGAACATAAACTATGCTGCTGTTTCAGTGTGGACACAAACCTTCTGCTGTTGTTTTGATTGATGAAATATTGAAATTTCGTATATTTACTTATGTATTTAAGTGAAACAAAATGTTAAATGTGAATTTGAATTTAACATGGATATATAATTATAAAAAATATAAATCAAATTGATTTGCGTCTGTTATTTATCATTTATCCTTACTCTTTTAATTTAAAAACATATTTATCCTATTTTTCCTGCCATAAGCTTATGTATATTATCAAAAGTAACTATCAAATATATAAATTCATTTGTTTATGTTATTTATCACTTATTGTTATATATGTTTTCTGTCTTATCGGATGGCGTATTCTACGTTAAACTTAATGGCCGTGTCTCTGACACAGCCTGCAGGGACAGTCCTCGGACAACTGTCTGCTGTATTTTTTTTTCTTGGGTGAACGTGCTAAACTCAAAAACAAAATGTTTTCGTATAAAACATTCGTACCGCACGTAACAGATAAATTGATTCAAATTTGGAGTCAACTTAATGTTGAAATTCTAACAAAAAAAAAGTGTTGTTAGAAAATTGGGTACATTGATTGACAAGTATCAAATCGAAACTAAACATCCAAAAATCGCCACATTCAGAACGTTCGTACAATCTACAAAATAATTATTTTACATCGGCAAATGTCAATGTGACTCGAAGGCAGCATTATGCTCATGTGGATTGATTCCAGATCATTTGAAAGAGTTTATGAGAGATCAAAATAATGTCAGAAGATTGACGGTGCCAGAATTCGTGCCCGAAGTTGAAGAGCCAGCACCAACGTCAACAATAATACCAACAAGCGTTGAAGAGACCCATTTAGCATATGAACCACGTACTGATACAGATGAGCCAAGTTCAAATCCACAAGATGTTCCGCCAATCATACGAGGACCGTATACTCCCAGATACGATGCTTCGAACTTCGCCGCGATGTGTGATCGATTTGGTGTGTCTGATAGAATAGCAGCAGCACTCGCAACATCTCTTCTGCAAGACATTGACGTAAAAGATGCACATGACAATCCTATCATCATGGATAAAAATAAAGTGCGTCGAGAAAAAGCCAAATGCAGAGAAGAATTGCTTCGTAAGCAGTATGATGCATCCAATTTGATAGCATTTTCATTCGACGGCCGAAAGAATGATGCTTTAACAATGGAAAAAAAATCGATGAGAAGTTGCATCCAAGGATGGTGAAAGAACCACATCTAGTTGTTTTGAAGGAACCAAATTCTCAATTGATAGGCTACACAAAAGTCGAAAATAAAGATACTGAACACAAATTAATGACACTGAATGCATTCTTCGTCGAACAAGAAATTGCTGTCGATGCATTAATCGGCATATGCTGTGATGGTGAGCCAACAAATACTGGCGTAAGAAATGGGATTTTGCGTCAACTTGAATTGCATTTGAATAGACCGCTGCATTAGTTTGTGTGCCTTCTGCACTTCAACGAGCTGCCATTTCGTCACTTGTTAAACACTTTGGACAGATCATCGACCACTGGACCACGAACAACAACCGGAACGTTGGGCA
Organism: Phaonia tiefii; assembly: GCA_963931995.1. NCBI lineage: Eukaryota > Metazoa > Arthropoda > Insecta > Diptera > Muscidae > Phaonia > Phaonia tiefii. Next base: position 158,461,311 of record OZ008368.1, read on the forward strand.
AACAAATTCAAGCGTGTGAAAATCTTCCGGTATGTATCATTTGTCATTTTTCTCATCGATTTTTTCTATTAATTAATGGTAAAATTGCATTTAATTCATCTAATTTCTTTTTTTCAGCTTGTAGATGAATTCGAGATAATCGTGCTAGAGAACATGCCACCTGATTTAGATCCATGTGAATTATCCACCGATTCAAAGTACCTATACAAAATGGCCAATGCAATTTCGAATGGTGTTGTTCCTGCGGATTTGTCTCATATTAAACCAGGACCAATAGCACATTCACGTTGGCTCACCAAGGCGAATAGATTGTTGCGGTTGTATGTGTCAACTGAAAATCCATCAAGGAATTTGAAAATTCTGGCAACATACATAATGAAAGTGTATGTGCCGATACACTTCAAATACACTATAATTCTGTGGTCTTCGGTAGTGTATTGTTTTACAAATTCATTCGTTGGACACAATATTTGGATACAAATCTACGCGGATTTGTGAATAATGTCATTAAAGACAATTCATATTACGCACATTCCGAAAATATTTCGTTAGCGATGTTATTTGATAATAAAAAAGAGACACGAAACATCGCAATCAAGAAAATTTTACACTACCGAAGAAATCTGTACGACGCGGCACATCTTAGAGTTTATCCAACTTCAATTATACAGATTATATGAATATGATTGATTTAAATAAAGATGATGTCTTATTCGAACCACCGTTTACGCATACCATTCCGTATGATCATTTGAAACAATATTTAGAATTCGCTGATCCACCCTTGCCTGATCCAAGAATTCCGGTACACATACTAGCAACGGAAAGACATGTTCAATTGCTGGCTAGCGTTTCTAAACGTGTTTTAGAAAAAAGTCGACACAGTGTTATGGCAGTTACATCAGAAAGCCGTGCAAAATACCCCAGACTTGAAAGCAAGAAAGACTTTCAAAAATAACTTATTTCGCTTTTCTGCCACTAAATTAATTTTTTTTTTACACATGTTCTTATTTTTTAGGTTGAATTTCTGTTGACAAAAATAAAATAAAGATAAATTTTACCGAAAAACTTGTAATTTTTCTCGGAAAATAGACGAAAAATAGTTAAAATATGCATGAAACGCCCTCTGGCGGTGGTCATAGGTAAAAATAAAGATCAGAAATGAATTTCTCGGCCCCAAAAACCCCCCCATATACACATAAAAAAGATAATATAACGATGAATAAAAAATCGAATTTTGAATCAAAATGATTTTATAGGGAAAAACTAATTTTTTGAAAACTGGGAGACTGGAAAATCGAGATAGACCTATGGTTCCTTCACCAAAGTTGCTTAGAATTGTCCATAGAATGATCCTAAGGGGTGGCTCTAATCAACAAAAAATTTGGCCCGCCCTAATGAATATACATTAAATTTGCGGTACATTTCACAGCCATTAAAAGCAACAAAAAAACATTAATTGTAATCTTTATGGATTTATTTTATAAGTTAAAGTCTTTCTCTATTACAGAAAGCAAATTCCACGAAAATAAAATAAATAGTATACATACATCGACGGCTTAATATAAAAAGAGCCTAACTCGATTTTTTGTTACTTGACAGGAGAAGAAAAAAACTTAATAAAATACGTAAAATTTTAGATACAAAAAAAGTTTTAATGCAATTTTTAATAAAAAGAAGCAACACATTTTTGGAAATTGCATTAAAACTTTTTGTTGTATCTAAAATTTTGTGGATTTTATTAAGTTTTTTCCTTCTCCTGTCAAGTGACAAAAAATCGAGTTAGGCCCTGTTTATATTAAGCCATCGATATATTCTTACCTTTTTGTTCGGATTTGGTTTTTTTTTTGCCATTTTTTCAATTTCTTCAGATGCCTGACATAAGTGAACTGAAAGTGCAAAGTGAAACGTGGAAGCAAATGACATTTGCGTTTTCCTATGCTTAGGGTTGTATTTCAACGGAATTTAGTCGGTACCGTGTGAAACGCAAAGAATTTATTTTTTTCCGTTTTAACCTTTCAGAAAAAATTGGCCATATACATAAATATATCGTATTTTTGATGTAATGGGTATGTACTAAACTATGGTACATGCTCAGAAATAAGAATTGGCCACCGATAACCAAAAAATAAATTTTCTTTCGATAATGGTTATTGGTCACCAAAAAACTTTTTGGTTGCTATAATAATTATTCATAACCAAAACAAAATATTTCTCATTTAAATTGGTTACGGTCACCAAAATACTATATATCGTACGATAATGCCTAAAAATCGCCTAGAACAGATAAAGGGAACTGTCGTGTAACCTTTTCGCCTGAACAAAAACAAACAATTATTTTCGGTGCCTGGTAAAAATGAAAGGTACGGGAAATCGAAAACCAAATTGATGAAACCAAGTACTACTAAACTGGGGGAAATCTAATTTAAACAAATTTAAATAACACTGCGGAACAAATGGAAGATGATTATTTAGGGCCTCAACCGAACCAAAAAATTATGAAAATACTTGGACGTGGTACCACAATACCCCGCTCGGTTTTGCCCTATACGTAACAGTTTTTTACAGGCCGACGAAAATTTTGGAGGTGGGTCGGGGACCAATTTTAGATTTTACTTCAATAAAACCTAAACAGTTGGAAATATTGAACAAAAACTCTAAAACATCCATATATTTGCAGTATGCCGCCATTTGAGGTCATACATGACATTTAAGGACTTTGATGAGTTTGACAATTTTATCGAAGATCTTAAATTGTACAACTGTGGAGAACTTTATTAAATTTCTGTGTTAATAGTTTAGAAATTATAAGTAAAAAAAATTAATTTCTGAATTGGTACAGTTGTTCTGGAACCCTAAATGTAGTTTTTGTTCATTAGTGTATTTGACAATATTTTGCATACATTAAAGGTAATCTTCGTCGATTCGACGAAATCCTATTTTACATTGACATTTTTAACGAACAATGTAGCGTGCAAGTCCGGCACACTACTTTTAATCATTAATGGACTTTAACAGAAAAGGAAACCATACACTTTTACATCTTTTTGATTTGTTTTTGAGCAATTTGCTTGCTCTTCAGTCTATTTTTGTGAAAAATTGAAAACGAGCAACAGTGTTCGTCGAAACTACGAAGATTACCCGTCTAGGGTTAAACATATTAAGCAATACAACTTTTTGAAAGATACCAATTTGTGATTTGATTAAAATTGGATACATATAGGCGAATATTTAACGAAAATGGTAAAATGCAACATTTGTACACCAATTATGAAGCTCTAAATAGAAATTTTGTTGATTAGTGTATTTAGAAAAGTTATCAAGAAATTTATAAGCTACAAATCTTTTGAATACAGCTACCGCAATTTATTTACCGTTAGGCAAGAAATGTCAAAACATACACGGTGTTACAAAAAATGGATTTTTTTCTGTCCTATGAACCAAATGCACATATTCGGAAAGAGGGGAAAAAATAAAAATACACGTGTATCGTCGATTTTCATGTACACGTCAGAATTTTTTTCTTTTCAGTTTGAAGTATAAAGCTCGTAGTGGCCTGTGTGAAAGCCTTTGTACCGATTTTTAACCCTTTTTCAGTGATCCAATCCAGCTGATTTTTTGCAGGCAGACTCGTGGAAATGACTGTATCACGTCAAATTTTTTAAAAACAATTTTTATCAATTCTCAGATTTTCCCCAATTTTTATTATTTTTGAAAAAAAAATATTTTTTTCACTTTTCTTAGAATAACTTGAAGGGACTCCAAATTTTTAAACTACTTAAGCGTTACGAAAAAAAAATGTTTTTTGACCCATCCTACTCGATATAGTTGTAGTTAATCAATACTAACCTTCTAACACAACAGTTTTTGACTTTTACAACACTTACAACTGGTCTGACAGATGAAATAAGGAATTGCAAAATTGTTTTAAGTTCTGTTGTGCGAAAACGTATTTGTATATATTTCATCTGAAAAAAATGCAGTGTTCGACGCGAAATAACTTTTGTTACGTTTGTGGCTTATTCGCACCAAGTAAAAATTTGAAAAATATTACTAAAACAGTGGTGAATTCGTTTCAGAAAATATTTAAGACTGCTTATGTTCCTTACTTGTGGTATACTCCGGAAGTCGTGGGCGACTATTGGCTATAGAAATTTGTTCCAGTTTACTGATGGAAGGTCAACAATAAAGTACGCTGTACCAACAATTTGACTACCACGCACGGAGCACTGCAATGAATTGTGCTACTTTTGTGTAACTTTTGCTCAAACAAAAGGGTACCAATACATTCACCGCAGCAAAATTCGCTCCGCTAATGTAGAATCGGTAATTCCAGCAGTTCTATACTCACCAGAAGAGCGTGTAGCGGCTTCAGTGGAGATTTTTGATAATGTTCCCGAAATAAGCGATGCAGAATCAACTGTTGTACCAACACTGCTATCAACTTTTCTTGCATCGAATGCGAGAGTCCACAAGTATCGGAATTTGTGGCAACACCCAGTGAAATTGGGACTGCAATGCCGCATTTAATAACGCAAGCCGACTTGAATGACCTCGTACGAGACGGAAATTTGTCGAGGAGAACAGCAGAACTCTTTGCATCACGCTTTAAGTAGTGGAATATAGTGGCGGCTGATTTTAAAATAACAGCTCATGGTCGAGGTACCACTATTCCCTATGACGAATTTTTTAAATTGCACGAAGATCGGGAAAAAAAACCTAGCTTAGACCCCTTTCACACTCGGCAAGTTACTTGCGCAAGTCTCTTGCCCAAGTCTTGGTTTGTTGATGACAGAGGTAAGGTCGGGATAGGGGAATAAATTTTGAGTACTCGGAAAGTTGAAGTTTGCAAAAATTGGTTACCCTCATATTTCAGAGGAGTGGCGACTTTTCATCGATGCATCGGTCAACAGCCTTAAAGTCGTGCTGCTTCATATCGGTAACATACATCCATCTGTCCCGATCGCATATGCCACAAACCTCAAGGAAACATACGAAGGCATGGAATTAATATTACAGCTGATAAAGTACAAAGAGCATAATTGGAAAATATGCTGCGATCTGAAAGTGGTCGGTTTACTCATGGGTGTTAAGCGTGGATTTCCAACCCACCAGTGCTTTTTGTGTACATGGGAAGGTCGAAAAAGAGATGAGCATTACACTGAATTTAAGTGGAAGCCGCGAACATGCTACAAAGTAGGCGTAGAAAGTATAGAGAATCTACCATTGGTGCAGCCGTCTCAAATCATTTTGCCTCCACTGCACATTAATCTCGGTCTGGTATCAAATTTTGTTAAAAAACTGGATCGTGATGGCGAGGCCATTGCAACTTTGCGCAAAATTTTTCCGAAATTGAGCGGCGCATAGATTCATGCAGGTATTTTTTTTAAGAAGTCATTCAGTAACTTTATGTTTTTTAATGATTTTTTTGATTTAAGGTGTTTTCAATGGTCCGCAGATAAAAAAAATAATTGCAAGTTCAGAATTTTCATCAAAATTAAATGCTATCGAACAACGTGCATGGAAAGGTAGAGTTGCCGTTATTGAGCAGTTTCTTGGCAACAAACGAGCTGCCAATTATAGAAATATTGTAGCAGAAATGGTTTCGGCATATGGCGAAATGGGCATATTAATGTCGCTAAAGATCCATTTTCTTCACAATCATTTAGATTTTTCCCTGATGATTTAGGAGCTTGTAGCGATGAAGGTCCATCAGGACATTGCGGCTATTGAAAAGCGCTTTAAAAGAAAAGACATTACGCATATGCTTGGCGAATACTGTTGGTCTATTTGTCGCGATACTGAAGCAAATGCTTACAACCGCAAAAATAAAAGGCCTAAATTTCTTTAAAAACATTAAAATTTTTAATGTAACAATTCTTTATTTTTATAAAACAAAAGTAATAAAAAAAAATTGTTTTTTTAACGAACTGAAACCTTAAAGAAAAACGATAACCATTTAAAAAAAAAACAAAATTTAGGAAAATCTGAGAATTGATAAAAATCTATTTTTTAAAAAATTTGACGTGATACAGACATTTCCACGAGTCTGCCTGTAAAAAATCAGCTCGATTGGATCACTGAAAAAGGGTTAAAAATCGGTCCAAAGGCTTTCACACAGGCCACTACGAGCTTTATACTTCAAACTTAAAAAAAAAATCCTGACGTGTACATGAAAATCGCCGATACACGTGTATTTTTATTTTTTATCCCCTTTCCGAAAAAGTAAATTTGGTTCATAGGACAAATAATCTTGGAACAGTGTACTTTTCCTTAGAAATATGGTGGACGGCATTATGAATTGGGAATATACATACTTAGGTGCAATATTGTCAAAGATTTTTATGCAATATTTCAAATTGTTTAGAATTTATTGAAGTAAAACCCTAAACCCGACCCTAAAAAAAATTTTCTTCAGCCTTTAAAAACAATTGTTCCGTATAGGGGCAAAATCGAGCCTTTTGATACCACGTCCAAGTACTGTTATAATTTTTTTGGTTAGTTCGCTTCTTCATCGAAACTTGTATATTCCACATGGTTGCATTGGTAGGCGATACATCTGGGCCCTATTTCACTAAACTACAATTCTACAAGTTTGCAAGTTACAATCACAAGTCTAATTCTTACAAGTGCTGATGAATTGTGTTTCATGAAAATTTTCACTACAATTGTAGCTTTTTCCACTTGTAAACTACAATTTCTACAATTATAATTATTATATACAATTTCTACAATTCAACAATTATAATAAAATAAAATGAAATAATTTGATAAATTAAATGCATATATGTATGAATATATGTAGTATATTATGAAACATATGCAAATTTCAAAAGTTATTTTAAACTAGTTGAAAAGCCCGTCAAACGACGGTCAAAACATGTGTCTGCTGCTGTTGTTGAGCGGAGATACATATAAATTGTTCGTCTAAAAGTGTACAATGATTTAAAACATTTTGTAACGTTTTTATGTAGTTGGCAACGCATTGACCTTTACGGCAGTGAGACTAGCAAATTATTATGTAGTATGATACTTTTGCAATTATGGGTACTCTAATGTTTATATCGATAATTTGTTTTGATTGTTATCACACCACTAATCAATCAAAACATGTGTAGTTGTTTGGCACTTGTGTTTTTCAGAAGTTGAAAATTATTGTTTTGTAACACAATAAAGTTTGTGTGGTGTGGCAGATTTTAGCTGCCAAAGACGTTCTCTTTGGTAAGTTTAATGGTAGAGTGGGAAAACGTGCGTATGAGGTGTCTTGCACTTGGATTAGTGCCAAGTGATAAAGACGCCAAATACGTGCGTGATGTTTTTTGGGCAAACATCAAAAGGTAAGTTGATTTAATAAAATGATAACATTATATTATAATATTTTTTGGCGTAGAATACGTCTTACCTTACGGTATAGGGAGTCATGTCAGATTGTTATTGTTGTAATCTTTATTTCATTGATTATGAGGAAATGGCGAGATAACTTTTTTTAAAAATTTCTTTGTAGGTAAATGAAGATGTTATCTTTCGTTTGATATACATTTCATATTGGTTGATATCTTCCTAATATTTAAATTTCTCAAATGAAAATTGTTTAAACACATACACTCAAACATATGTGTGGTGTTTGGTTGAGTGTTTGAGTTTGTAGCGTGGACACAAACTATGCTGCTGTTTCACTGTGGACACAAACCTTCGGCTGTTGTTTTGATTGATGAAATATTGAAATTTCGTATATTTACTTATGTATTTAAGTGAAATAAAATGTTAAATGTGAATTTGAATTTAACATGGATATATAATTATAAAAAATATATGAAAAAATTAATTCATACATTTTTATGTTAAATGAAAGTGCTGCCAAGTAAGCAAAATAACAATGTTGCTTGACAGCAGCTGACAGTTGACGTTTAGTAAATTAAAATAAAAACTACTAACCAAAATGGCACCTACACGAAATACAAGAAAGCAACGAGTGGTTGTTATGCAGAGAAATAAATGCTCAAGTAAGTTTTGTGTTCCCTTGTTTATATATATTTTTATTAAAAATGTTAATTAATTTGTAGGCGCAACGTCAACAACAAATCGCAACAGCAGCGGCAGCACCCAATATCAATCAAATAGGTAAGTTTTATACCTACATACATATACATATGTACATATATATATATTAATGTAATGTATAAATTCCTAATAATGGATTTAATTTACAGTTCCTATAGCGGCAACAACAACAAATAGTAGATTTAAGTAAATAGGTATAGGTAATAGTAAATAGGTATAAGTAAATAGGTATAAGTAAATAGGTATAGGTAATACGATAACAACAACAAAACAAAACATATTTATCCTATTTTTCCTACCATAAGCTTATGTATATTATCAAAAGTAACTATCAAATATATAAATTCATTTGTTTATGTTATTTATCATTTATTGTTATATATGTTTTCTGTCTTATCGGATGGCGTATTCTACGTTAAACTTAATGGCCGTGTGTCTGACACAGCCTGCAGGGACAGTCCGTGGCCGAAGGCCTCGGACAACTGTCTGCTGTTTTTTTTTAATTAAGGCCAAGAGAGACAACTACCGAAAGACAGGGGAGGCTGGTGGAAGGGCCAAAAAGCTCACGGAGCTGGACACCCTTGTCTTGAAGGTTATTGGAAAGGAGTCACCAACATGTGATTACATTCGACCACAGGAGCCTAATGGTGAGCAAGTGTCATTCCAGAAGTTAGTGAGTATAACTTTAGAGGACTGCAATGATACTGCCTCATTGCTCCCAGACACAGAAGTGACTCCTAGCAAGAACGAGGAGGAGCTTGTGTCGATGCCTGAGAGCTCTCGAAAAAGAAGTGAGTACCATTAAATAATATTTTAAATTTTTCCTAATCTTTTTTTTATTTAGAGCGATGTATGGACAACGGATCTCTCGCCTACGAGAAAGCCCAAAATAAAAAATATAAGGATGAAGAAAAAGTGGATCGGCAAATTGAAAATTTGAAACTGCAGAATACAAATTTTCAATTGAAAAATAAATATCTGCAGCTTCAATTATCTCAGCAGAAATTAATGCGCCGTAAGGGAGCGTACACCCCTTTATTTTACTAGTCAACGTTTTTTCATTTCTTTCTTGTTATCTTTTGTGTTATTTATGATTCTTCTCTTTCTTGTTTATTAAAACGTTTATTTCCGTCAAACTTTTGTATTTTTTCATTGTCTTTTATTTATTTTCATTTACAAGGCATTAACTAATTAAAATAATTAGCCAATCTTTTAGCGGATATGCTGAATCACCTAAAATGAGTCCGTTTTGAATTGGACGCCAGCCGTTTTCCATTCTGCGGAACAAATAACTATTACGCGAGAGTCGTGAATACTCCCAGGCCAATTTGCATATGAGTAATAGAATAGGAGATCGGGTCCACAAACCACCATACATGAAATGGAATGATTACCATGCCGATCAAGATATGCTTCTTCGTGCTCTTTGGGTGCATCTAATTTTATTAAAGTGCCCTCCAAATATCCGCAAACTAACGGCATGCCTTTAATGGCGAAGAATTTAGACACCACTTGATGCATATTTTCTGGCCAGCGTACATACGTTGCAAACAATGCGGAATTAATTGCATTTACTACGCTTTCAATTAATCTGCACACAGTGGCTTTGCTTACACCATGCAAGTCACCTATTGCATGGTATGTGGTTCCTGTTCCTAGCCAGCGTAAAGTTATCAGCAGCTGCTGTTGCACCGTGAGAGAATGGCTTCTATTTGTCTGTCTCCCCAGTATTGCAGACAACAAATTTATCAGCAAAAGAAATTTGTCCCGTTTTAGCCTGAAACGCTCATTATACTCTAACGTCGATTCCAGGAACTCGTATTCCAGACGTGGTCTAAATATTCTCCTTCTTTTTACTGGAATCATGTCACTGGAATCGAATAAAAGGTTCATTTTGCAAAGATTATTAAAAATTTAATATTTTAACTGTTTGACTTGCACGTGTCAATTTTGTCCATTGTGGCTTGTCAGTTATTGTTTAGTTCATGTTTGCAGTGTTGCCATTTATAGGGGTGGAAGAGTTTCGATTGCAAAAATAATCGAATTTATAATGAACGTGACTTATCGATAGTCGCATCCAATATGAACGCGACTTTTACCTATACCTAGCCGTCTATGCTTTTTAAATGGGCCTTAACGCGCGTTCATTGATTTTTGGACACGGACGTGAACGCGACTGTAGTGGAAATATGCTATTAAAAAATAAATAAATAAAAACAAACAAAATAAATGATTTGATTCTGTGTTTATTTTAACTAATTTTTATTAAAAACGGTTAAAAATCAAATTTGAATACAATTTATCATTCACTTGTAACTTGTAAATTTTTTTGAGTCTCTGTCTCTGAAAATTTAGTTTAGTGAAACAAAACCACTTGTAGAGAAGTATAACTTGTAGACTTGTGAATTGTACAAATCACTTGTAGCTACAAACTTGAAATTGTATTTTTATGAAACACAATTATTCACAAGTTCACAATTCTACACACAAAAACGCTTGTAATTGTGATCTTGTAGCTTAGTGAAATAGGGTCCTGTTGTGCAATGCTACGCAGAAATTTATTATTTTTATGGTATTTTTTAGAAGAATAGTACATCTTTCGTGCTCCAAGAAGGCACACCCATCAGTTTTTTGAAACTCTGTTTGTTCTCTCGATAATGTTTCTGCACTTCGTGTGGGATTTTTAAATTTCTCTTTAACACAACCATCAAGAGGATTCCCGTATGAGGTCATCAACCATGGCTCCAACAGGTAGCCACCATCTCCTGCAATAATTGTATATGTTTATCATAAACTTCAAAACTAAACTATAAGTATTTACAGACCAAGCAACCACATACGAGTATAAGTTCCTTGTCCAAGGTAGTGTCATTCCAGATATTTGCGGAAATTGCTCATGTTCCATAAAAATGAGTCGGGGCATGACGCAGGGTGAGTTGCGTCTACAAACTGAATCCTCATTTTGTGATGACTTATCTGGAAAGAGTTTGAGCATTGAAAATCCGCAATACATTTAATACAGGTTTCTTACCAGGATAACATTGAGACTGAAATGGTCCTTTCTATTGTAATATAGGTGTTTTGCCTCTGAAGGAGAGTGAATTATGACGTGCATGCCATCTATACATCCAAACACTCTGGGAATATTAAATTTCTTATAAAACTCTATCGCAGCATTCCTTTTTTCTTCATTGGAAGAAAATGTAATCCAATTATTGCAAATTTGAACTTCCATAGTGTGGAGGAATTCCGTTAGTGTCACACAAAATGTAGGATGGACCATTCCCACCTGCTAATCTCTTGACACACCTTTCTGGTAGATTCCCTCAACAAAGTGCGCAAGCGTACACTCAGCTTTATTACCAAAGGAATGCTTGCTTTGGATCGTTCCTCTGGCATTTTTACCTATCGGTAAAAATATGTTATTTTTTCGATTGGTCGCTCCGTTTTCGAGATATAGAAATTTTTTAATATTTTCGATCAATTTAGTCTTTGGTTGTACATAATGTGGACAGAAATAAGATCGCCGGTAAAAAATACTTAAATGCTTACGGTGCGTCTAATCGCAAAAATTACATTACTTCATCATAACTTGTAAATAATATTAAATTGCGCATAACTCCTTAACCCTCCCTTATACTGACATGGTGCCTAGGAACCTTTTATGTTTTCAAAAATGTACGATTTCAAAAGGGCTACACCGAATAGGGTGAAACTCAATGACATTCATAAATGTAATGTTTTAAAGCGGTTTTTATTATTTTGAGTAAATTTTTCCACATTTCTTAGAATCAGCAGTAGGATTAATAAATGTATTACGTGGATAACGTACTACGTCCCCAGAGACCTTTTATGAGCTTCATATATTTTCCTCCGTTTTGTTTCTGTATTTAAAAATTATAGTAACCGTGCGAAAGTAGAAACAAAAAGTAACTAATTACAACTACTTTGGTCATTAGCGTGAGCAGAAACTCACTCACGTGCCCATCTCAAGTAAATAAATGTAAACCAGAAACAGCTGTAACCACCAGCTGTATTTGACTGGGGATCAGATGGAGACAAAAAAACATGTGCAAAATCATGAAACTGAATGTTATATTAGAAAATGTATTGCTTGTTTGCTTTTTGTACAAATATGATTGATTGGCATAATTTTGATCGGATTTTAAATTTCAAACCCTGCGTGCGAGTTTTTGCGAACATGGCGCAGGGTTGGAAAATTTGAGCAGATATTTGGTGCAAAATAATGAGGAACCTAAACTATTTGAAGATGGAGGTGAAATCGTCGATGGTGATTATGTACCAGACGAAGACGAATTAAATTCCGATGATGAAATCCAGCAGGAACGCATTATAAGTGAAGCTACAGGAGCTTCACCGCATTTTGTTTCCAAAAAACGGCAATAAATGGTACATAATAAAATAAATAAATAGTTTCCCGTTACATCCCACGAGGGGATTAGGGAGAGCTTCTCACAACCAGCGAGCTGTGCGCGTTCTAGTTTTACACTCACTGATTGGGACCTACAGTTTTAACACCGGTTTCGAACGGTATTTTGAGAAGCTTTTTCATGGCTAAATACTCGATAATGTCGCCGTCACTAAGCGTGGTGACCGCCGTCGAAAGAAATTTAAGGTGGTCAGAGTAGGGATCGAACCCACGTCCTCATGCACAAGAGCCGCGCATACTAGCATTGCACCACCGACGGCCACTTAATGGAATATATACCCACCATTAATTCACCGCGTTCGCGCTCATAATGTGGTAAATTATACAGAACGCAAGCCAGGGCCAGCATCCGGTACTGTTGCTGATCCATTGTCAATATTTAAATCCATCTTGACCGATGAAATCGCATATTGTACTTATATTATTATAGAAACAAACAGAAAAGGCAAAGACTTGGCTGCAGCCTGGAACACAGGATATGTCGGTTTGGCTGTACAGAGCCAAAACAATGGAGTCCAATATCGTTGAAAGAGTTTCACGCATATTGCGGTATTTCACTACATTCATGTCTATACAGGTCCAAAAAGAGTTGTGGTGTGCTACACATTTACCTATGTATATACAAAGCTGCAATGTCTAAACATCGTTTCGCAGACATCACCAGAACACTTTGTTTCGATAAAGGCAACAGTCGAGCTGAAAGACAATAAATGTTTGGAAAATGATGCTTGGTAATTTAGATAGAGCGTATACACCGCATGAATCGATAACCGTAGATGAACAATTGTTCCCATATCGTGGTCGAACTCGTTTTACACAGTATATACCCTCTAACCCTGCCAAATGCGGGATACAAATATGGTGGGTCTGTGGCTCAAAATCATATTATCAATCAAGGAATTTGGTGGAATAGAATCAGAAAAGTAGACGCACAATTTATGCGCTCAATTTTTTTTACAACTTTGGAACTAGCTATGAATTTAATTTTCAAAGGTTTAGCTGTACGTAGTAATAAGTTATATCGTTGGTGTTGCTTAAAAACGGTCAATGTAAAATTTTTACCAAGGGCCAATCTGGTTTTGTTTACCTTATAACGACAATTCAAACGGACCAAATTTGCTCAGCCAGATGGCAGGTAACTTATGTTTTTTTCTGTTGAAGGTAACTTATGCTTTTTTTGTTTTCTGTACCTTTCCAAAATGACCTAAACGAAGCCCAGAAGCCCAGTTATGACCATTTTCCTGAAATGCAAAAATGTTTGTTTTTGTTTTTGGAAGCGAAATGACAGCACACATTTATTTGTTTTTGTAAATTAACACGTTTAAGATTTTATTTTACTGATATTTTCGGCAGAAGAATCAAACAAAGGAAAAACAATCTCTGGGCATAAGTTACCTGCCATCTGGCTGAGAAAATTGAGGTTATGTGAATTTTTTTCCCCGAAAGCTCTGTATCTCGGCGATTTGACTCTTTTTTTTATTGATTCTGAAAGGCCTCTTAAAGACCTTTCCAACAAGCCCAAAAAATCCGACCACTGGCTCAGAAGTTAGCAACTTTACCCTACTACCCTCCGACCGCCAATCAGAAAATGTTGAAACCGCTGGCATTTCGCACCCTTGCTGTTACCGCCGTCAACAAAGGGTTAACAAGAATATCATCAAACATCATACCCTGTATATATTTATCTGAAAATACTCTCTTTATATTTTACGTTGGTATAACCTTGGATATTTTCATGTCAACTAACGGACATTGTCAGCTCATCACGTAGGCCAAATTTTATACACATATGCGTACATTTACATACGCACATTTGTTATACCTTCTTGAAATATATATTTGAAAACGTAAGACGGGAAAACTCATGAGGCAGTCGATTGTAGGCGTTGGCAGACGCGGTTATAAATATTAAATTTTAAAGCAACTTCTTTGCTACTTGTTTAAATGAAATCAATATAATAGTGAATTTTAATAAACGAAATTAAACACAAAAGAAGTGCTCTTAAAAAGTATTTTTTTTTATTTTCACGTTGCAAAAGCAACAATTCTTTAAAATTTAATATTTAATAATTTGAAAATAAACAGAATTTATTGTGTGAAAATTGCCGTAATGTCTCAAGAAAAGACAACGAGCCACAACTGCATAAAATGCAAAGGAATGGACGACGATCACATGGTAATGTGCGACAAATGTGATAAATGGTATCACTATGGTTGCGTGGGCGTAGACAGCAATGTGGCGGATTACAGCTGGAACTGCGAATTTTGCGACGACAGGTCATCAGCCGCTGCTAACCCAGACCAAGGAAATGGTCATGAGACACAACCAAGTTCATCATCGTCGCCACTAGTACCAGCATGTACATCAGCACAATCCGTCGTAGTAACTGCAACAGGAACGGCTTTACCAAGCGTGACGACGCAAGTCACAACAACATCACCAGTACCTTTGGCAGCTACCACCACATCAAGTGTCTCATTGCCAATTTGGCCACCAATACCGGCGACTACAACAACAACTCATCCACAGTTATTTACAGTGCCACGCCAATATATGGCACCATTTACAACGGGAATGCAAATGTTCCAACCAATGCAAATGAACGTAAATAATCGAAATTCCACAACAGGTGGCGAAAGCATATTTAATTTTTTAGAAAGACAGAAAATGTTGCAACTGGAGCGGTTAGAGGAAGAAAGAAAAATTCAGCAGGAATTTTTAGAGCGAAAATATAAAATTCTGGAACAAAATCAACCGACAACAGAGCAAACTAACGCTAGCAATTTTAGTGCAGGCAATTGTCAACAAAATAATATTTTTTCACAAGTGCCTGCCTGCAGCAATCCATTAAATGCTGAGTCTAGATTTATTGGACGTCAACCTGAGCCCACAGCCTTACAACTTTCCGCCAGACGTTCCATCCCAAGGGACCTACCCTCGTTCAGTGGTGATCCGGATGACTGGCCCATTTTCATCAACAGCATTCAAAATAGCACTGCACTTGCCGGATACTCAGACGCAGAAAATTTGATGCGTCTACAAGGCTGCTTAAAAGGCAAAGCCAGAGAGTTGGTGAAAAGCAAGTTGCTATTGCCTGCACTTGTACCGGATATCATAAGAACGCTTCGTTTGTGTTTTGGCAGACCAGAGCATATTTTAGAGCGCGTTATAAATAAAGCAAAAAATATGCCATCCCCACGGGATAAGCTTGAAGCACTCATCGAGTTCGCACTTAACGTTCAAAATATTTGTGCAACTATTGAATCATGCGGTCTTGATGGTCATTTAAACAACCCCATGTTGGTAAAAGAGCTGCTGGATAAATTGCCGAATCAACACAAACTAAATTGGGCAAAAGGATGAAAGTGTTCCAATTTTGAAGTCCTTTAGCGTGTGGTTATACAGTCTAGCAGAAGCAGCAAGCACAGTGGTTACACCCAGCTTCGGTAAAGGTGCCTCAGTGAATACTCATACACAAGCAAGCAGCAATGTGGGTAGAACGTGTGTCGTGTGCAAAGTGGAGTCACACAAAGTGTACCAGTGTGACAAATTCAAAAATTTACAGCTAAATGAGAAGTGGGACATTGTGAAGTCCAACAATTTGTGTCGCCAATGCCTGAGTCATCATAAGCGAAAATGTCCTCTGGACAAGGAATGCGGAATATCTGGTTGTAAGTACAAGCACCATCCACTGCTTCACAACTCCAACAGGGCTGCCAATCCATCAACAATGCAAACTGTAAGTAGAAATGAAACAGAAAACACGCAGCGGAGTGCACAACTTAATGCACACAATAACAGTGACGAAGAAAAGCCATTCTTTCGTATATTGCTGATCCGATTGCACTCGAAAAACAGTGTTGTTAATACTTTTGCCTTTCTAGATGAAGGATCATCCGTTACCCTAGTAGAGCGTAGCATTTTCGACAGTTTGCATCTGAATGGTGTGTCTGATCCATTATGCCTAAAATGGACAGGTGGGACTACACGCGAGGAAACGGAGTCCCTCAGAACATCAATGAAAGTATCCGGCGTCCTCAACGACACAAAATTCATACTTTCCGACGTACATACCGTCAAACATTTAGACCTGCCATCACAAACATTAAATATGGCGGACATTTCTACAATATATCCATACTTGAAAGATTTGCATATCCAATCATATCACAACGCGAAACCTATGATTCTGATCGGAGCGAATAATTGGAAATTAGCTGTTCCAACAAGGATTCGAGAAGGTAATTGGCAACAGCCTATAGCGACGAAAACCAGGCTCGGTTGGACCCTTCAGGGTGGCTCCACTAAATGCTCAGCCGAGCACAGGCTCAATATTCACACATGCGCATGCCAAACGAATAACGACGTGCTTAACGAGTTGGTTAAAAACTATTTCAACATGGCATCGCCAAATTCTACCACCTTACTTTCGGAAGCAGACAGCAATGCGATGAAAACGCTAAATGCAACATGCAAAAAAGTAGATGGACGTTATGAAACCGGCTTACTGTGGAGAAATAGTGATGTACAACTGCCTGAGAGCTATACTAATGTCTATCGACGTCTGATGTGTCTCCATAAGGAAATCGCTAAAGACGAATTGCTACAGCAGAATATGCAGAACCAAATCAATAGCCTCTTAGAGAAGGGGTACGCTCGAAGGTTAAATTCATCCGAACTAGCGACTCCTAATGACAAGGTGTGGTATCTACCGATTTTTATAACGTTAAACCCAAATAAACCCAATAAGGTGAGGTTAGTTTGGGACGCCGCGGCTAGGTCAAACGGAGCTTCACTCAACGATTTTATAACCAGCGGCCCAGATTTATTAAAACCACTGGTCGACATCCTTTTAGCCTTTCGAATAGGCAAATACGCCATCTGCGGCGATATAGCAGAAATGTTCCACAGGATCAATGTACGAGAAAGCGATATGCACGCTCAGCGGTTCCTTTGGTGGGACAAAAACGACAAAATACATCAGCCAAGCGCATACGTAATGCAAGCCTTGAGTTTTGGCGTAAGCTGTGCTCCATGCATAGCCCACTACGTGCGCGACACTAATGCTGCAGAATTCAAGAAACAATTTCCACGCGCTGTGGACTCTATTCAAAGTCACCATTATGTAGACGATCTTATTGATAGCGAAGGTACTGAAGAAGGCGCAGCTGTGCTAGCAAAGCAAGTGGCAGAAATTCATGCTGCTGCAGGATTCTACGTACGAAACTGGGCTTCAAATTCCTCCATGGTTTTATCTCAATTGTCTGATGTTTCCAAGACGTCTCAAGATGCCAAACAATGGGGCGCTACCGAGAAAGTTTTGGGTATGTATTGGGATCCAGTTACTGACGTCTTCAAATATAATTGGAGATTTGCGCGCCTGCGCCGCAACGTGATCGATGAGGATCTAGTGCCAACTAAACGAGAGTGTCTACAAGTTTTAATGTCAATATTTGACCCTCTCGGTTTCTTGTCGTGCCACACCATAGGCCTAAAAATGTTGCTGCAGGACGTCTGGCGTGCCTATATTGGGTGGGACGATCCACTCAACGAATCCTTAAATGCGAAATGGTCTCAATGGAAGTCGTGCATCCCGCTCATTTCTGCTGTCGAAATTCCACGATGCTATTCTCAACTTCTTCATGCAGCCGAAAATGTTCAACTGCACACTTTCGTCGATGCTGGTGAGCATGCTTATTCTGCAGTATGCTACCTGGTTGTGCAACAAGGCGACTGTGTTACCGTCATGCTCGTAGCTGCCAAGTGCAAAGTAGCACCGCTTAAACCACTTTCGATTCCCCGCCTGGAACTTCAAGCAGCGCTTATCGGTGTAAGACTCGCAAACACAGTGCAGAAAATTCATCGTTTACGAATATCCTCAAGATACTGGTGGTCAGACTCCAAAACTGTTCTACAATGGCTACGCATAGATCCACGAAATTTCCAGCAGTTTGTCATGCATAGAGTAGGAGAAATTTTAGAGCACTCCAACGTCAATCAGTGGAACTGGGTACCAACAAAAACAAACCCAGCCGATTTTGCAACAAAAATTACAACACGCAAAAATATGGACTTATGGTTCAAAGGTCCCGAATTTCTGCACAAAAACTCCAGCGAATGGCCCAAATGTGAAGACTTGGGGCCAATGAATTCTTCTGAGCACAGACGTCATGTGCTTATAATTGATCGAAAACTCAAAAATTACAATTTTATTAATTTCGAGTATTTTTCTAATTGGAAAAGACTATACCGAGCAGTAGCAACCTTCTTGCTATATATGAAAAAACTAAAAGCTGCAACTAAAAAACAGGTTTACCACTCTACAGTCACATACGAAATGATCCAACAAGCAAAGCTATTTATAATAAAAGATGCACAGCGTAACGAATTCCACAAAGAAATTTCGGATCTAAAACATGGTGAGAATGTTGAAAAATCTAGTAAGCTTTTCCGCCTTAATGCCTACTTAGACGACAACGAAGTGGTTAGGTGTCGCAGTCGTGTGATGAGGATGAGGATAAATAATCATGAGGATGAAATTGTTCTGCCAGCCGGGCATCATGTTGCATTCCTTATCATACGTTCATTCCATGAAGAATTTCACCACCACTTTCACGAAGCAGTGATAAACAAAATAAAAAGTCAATTTTATATACCCCGTCTGAGGGTCATGTATAAAAAGGTACGCAACTCTTGCCAAATATGTAAAAATAATTCTGCCACTCCACAGGCTCCTCAAATGGCTAAGCTACCAAGTGACCGACTTGGCGCCTTTCAACGACCATTTACATTTGTCGGCATAGACTTTTGGGCCGATGTTAGTAACCGTTGGCAGAAGAAGAGAAAAACGATGGGGAGTTGTTTTCACCTGCCTTACAATACGAGCAATTCATATAGAAGTGGCTCATAATTTGGATACAAGTTCCTGTGTTTTATGTATTCCAAATTTCACTGCCAGACGTGGCACTCCTCGAGAGATTTATACCGACAACGGTACCAACTTTAAGGCAGCCGAAAAGATCCTGAAAGATCAACTGGATCAAATAAAATTTTCAAACATATCTATAAAATTCGACAAAACAAAATGGTATTTTAACCCACCAGGTGCACCGCATATGGGTGGCGCATGGGAGCGCCTCATAAGATCCGTAAAACATGTTTTATACAGCCTGTATCCTGCGTTGAATTTCAACGATGAAAGTTTTAAAAGTGCCCTATGCGAAATCGAATCGATCATTAACTCGAGACCGCACACCTTTGTTTCAGTTGAACATGAAGATGACGACGCAATCACTCCAAACCACTTACTCATTGGCTCCTGTGATGGCTATAAACCATTTTTCGACGATGGTGGAAATTTGCGGCAACGTTGGCAACAAACACAAGAATTTGCCGACCATTTTTGGCATCGCTGGGTAAAAGAGTATATTCCAATAATATGCCGAAGAAACAAATGGTTCGCAAAAGTACCTCCTGTACAAATCGGGGCAATTGTTATCATAGCTGATGAAAATCTTCCAAGAAGATGCTGGCCAAAAGGCAAAATTATAAATACAGTGATGGCTGCAGATGGTCAAGTACGAAGGGTGAAAACACAGTTTGGCGTATTAGAGAGGCCGGTGACGAAAATAGCAGTTTTGGACGTCGGTGCTGATCGTGAGCAAGCTCGCTTCCTGGACTCGCTTACGGGCGGGGGAATGTTACCACCGTCAACAAAGGGTTAACAAGAATATCATCAAACATCATACCCTGTATATATTTATCTGAAAATACTCTCTTTATATTTTACGTTGGTATAACCTTGGATATTTTCATGTCAACTAACGGACATTGTCAGCTCATCACGTAGGCCAAATTTTATACACATATGCGTACATTTACATACGCACATTTGTTATACCTTCTTGAAATATATATTTGAAAACGTAAGACGGGAAAACTCATGAGGCAGTCGATTGTAGGCGTTGGCAGACGCGGTTATAAATATTAAATTTTAAAGCAACTTCTTTGCTACTTGTTTAAATGAAATCAATATAATAGTGAATTTTAATAAACGAAATTAAACACAAAAGAAGTGCTCTTAAAAAGTATTTTTTTTTTATTTTCACGTTGCAAAAGCAACACTTGCATTTTCGGACATGGTCCTAGTGGACTTTTCTTCATGAAATAAGCCTAGGAATACGCTGGAGAAATTTGTCTGGAACTTCCTGAATCACCCTGTATATCGTGCTTATTCCAATAATAATATTTTAATTAAGTGTTGTGAAAAATGGATGCTGAAAATTTAAGTCAATATAAACAATTTTGATGTAAAAAAAAAATAGTATCCTTGCAAATAAATATGGAAAATTAACCGAAATAATCAAATAAACATGTTTCAATAATAATGTCGTGTTAATTTATGTTTTTTGATGTATTAACATCTATAGGCGCGGGTAGGGACTTAACTCACAAAGTGAACACATCCAAACACAGATTCTTAGCGTTAAACTCCTTCGAAACGGCTGGACCGATTTGTATGAAATTTTGTGTGCCTATCGGGTAGGTCTCAGAATCAGCCAACATCTATTTTTCATACCCCTAAATGATAAGGGTGGCCCACTCCTATATAGAACACACATTTCTCCGACTGCGAAACACAGATTGTCAAAATGCGAAAAAACACACACTAGCTTTGTTCCTTTACTTTTCGGGTAAATGAGAGTAAAAGCAAAATTCACTGTCAAATACTCAAATTTTCCCAAAAGTAAAGGAACGCAAAAAACCACTTTTCTTACCCGAAAACAAATGTCAAAACAGAAAACATATGTTTGACAACAAATCTTGCATATCATGTTAATTTTCACTGTTCATTTGCTCACTTCCCATCTTCTTTAAATAAACACTCTCAAGCAATCACTTTTCAAGTTAATAAAATTGTAAATTCAATAATTTTTTTTCACTTGCGTTATTATTTTTCACAAATAATACATATGTTTTTATGTTGACGTTTCGAACAGTTGATTGTTTGACACTTTGCCCAAACTTACACGAAGAAAAAGTCTGGGTAAGTTCGGTATTTTTGCGTACGGGAACGCTTTTGGGTAAGTTTGGGTAAATTTGGGTTCCCACGGGATCCCGCGGTAAAGTAAAGGAACAAAACTACTGGTGTGTTGTGTGGGTGCCAAGGCTGATCTAGTAGAGGTTAACGCATAAGAACAGCTGATTGTTTCTGTTTACATTTTATTCATGACTCTATCTATCAAAGTTTGTTTGCAATTGTGTTTACAAAGTTTAAATTTAAATGGAAATAACGCGCATTCAAAGTGAGAAAGTTTTGTGTAGTATTTAACAATTCAGTGTTAAAATTAATAAAAACCGTAGAAATAAAAAGAAACAAAAAGAAAAAATGTCCACCTGTTGCCTTTGTAAAAAAAAAGTGGTAGGTACCAATGGCCCGTTTTTCAGAGTACCAAAGGACGAGCGGAGTAGAACCAAGTGGCAAGAGATTTTTCAGATACAGTTTTCGAAACAAGCTGGTATATGTGCAGCTCACTTTTTGTGATACAAAATACAAGGGTAAAACTAAGTAGTTTAATGCCCAACGCTGTGCCTTGCGTTCCACTATTGGTTGAGGACAGCATACAGGCAAGTCAAACAATTCATTCACCGTTAGAAGAGTAAGTTATATATAAACATTTGAAACGGGTTATTATTTTTTAATCCTATTCCAGCTTAGTATCAAATGATTTTAATATCAATTACCCCCAGGATATAAATTTGGATATGTCAGTGGAGTAAGTATTAATATATAACTATTCCATTGAATGCTTCATTTTGTTTCTTTCAGAAGTGTAACTTTGGAGGAGTCCCAAAAACCCGTGGAATATACAGACGGGCAGACACAAACTGAGGAAGTGTACAGAAATAGTACTCTTTTTATCAATTATTTTTACAAGGTGGCGCAAAAGTAATCCTCCAATGCTATAAATTTTGCGATTGGCCCCTAATGTCAGTTCTGTTTTGACATTTGTGTAGTAAACACATGCGAAATACACGTTAATAAACAATCTTACGCTACACTGCTCCAGAACGCGGAATATTGTTGACTATTTATTTGACCAATAATCGGTCGGTGACTTTGGCACAACGTGAATTTCGTCGCAGATTTCCTTGCCGTCCAACGCCTACTGGTGAAACACTGCGACGTTTAGCCGCTCGCCTCGAAGAGACTGGCACAACACGAGATGCTGCCAGGCGTGGCAGACCCCGGAGTAGCCGTTCTGCAGAGAATATTGCTGCTGTAGCCGAGGATGTCATGGAAGCGCCGTCGACATCGACCAGACGACGTGCCACGCAAATGGGTATCAGTCGACGGTCTTTACAGCGAATTTTGGTACAAGATTTGAAGATGTTTCCGTACAAAGTCCAGACGGTGCATCAGCTGTTAGCTGCTGACCGCCAATCGCGTCTAACATACGCTCAAGCCATCCTTAATCACCACCAAGAGGAAGATGATTTTTCATCAAAAATAATCATGAGTGATGAGGCCCATTTCCATCTTAGCGGGTACGTAAATAAGCAAAATTTACGCTTCTGGGGCACTGAAAATACGCGTGTAACCCACGAAGAGCCGTTACACCCGCTCAAAGTCACTGTATAGTGTGCTGTTTTCGCTGGAGGAGTCAAAATGCCATAAAAAGGGCTCAAATGACAATCAACTGTGGCGGCGGCCATTTACATGACATCATATTCTCGACTTGATGTAAAAAAAAGTAAAAGACCAAATAAAAATAATCCACAAGAAGAATCAAAATTTTTCATTTTTTTTAAATTACAGCCAAAAAACATCGGAAGTTTACTTTTGCGCCACCTTGTACATGTGCAAATTGCATACTACTAGTCTCACAGTTCTTGGAAGCACAACGTTCAGTGGAAGGATATTTCAAATGCCTGCACGCGTGAGGTCCCAGGGCATATAATCATTTGTACATAAAAGGGTTTCCTCTACATCATATTAACACGTTGGACTCGCAAAGGCAACCTAAACGACGGTTTTTTTTTTATCAGTTTCAGTAGAGTGCAAGAAACACAGTACAGAACTGTTAAGTGAAGACAAAGTATGTGCACTTGCATTCGATGAAATGAAGGTAACGGAAACGTAAGAGGCAGTGGGCGATTTTATAAGAAAACCAGCCAACTATGTGCAAGTGGTAATGGCCCGAGGACCAAGGAAATCATGGAAGGTGCCCGTATTCTACGATTTCGATTGTCACATGAAAGTAGACATTTTGTATCACATTATAATTGAACTAAATTAAGCAGGGTATACAGTAGTAGCGATGGTTCGTGACATGGGGTCCACTAATCGCAAATTATGGAGAGAAATAGGTGTGACGTCAGGTATATACTAAATTCTGAATACACCAATTTTATTTTGATTTTTCTAATGTACTTTACCTAGATAAACCTTGGTTTGCAAGAGGAAAATGTGTTCACATTCGCTGATGCCCCGCAATTACTAAAATTAATTAGAAACCACTTCCTAGACTCTGGATTTGTATGCAACGATGAACTGCTAACTGCACGCACAATTGCAGATTTAATAGGACACACTTCAAATAATGATACATCAATTGCCCACAAATTAACTGGCGAACATCTTTCGGTCAAAGGAGTAGGAAGACAAAAAGTTAAATTAGCTGCACAGCTATTTTCTAATACCACAGCCTATTGCTATTGGGAGATGCTATTCTGTTGGGTTGGAAATTTATAAGCCAGTTGAAACAGCTGATCTCATTCAGTTAGTGAACGACTGGTTTGATATACACAATTCCACTTCAAAAAATATGTATTACCCTGGCAAAGTATTACAATTTATTCAATGTGCTATTTCTTTTTATTATCGTCATTTTCACCCCTTCAGGAACCTTTTGGAATTTCATTGGAAGCTCAGAAGCATACGTTGCAACGTATGAACGATTTGATACAGGAGGTATCGATGAGACAGCTGTTCAATTTAGTACTTGGAGAACAGATAGAGAATATGCTTTCAAAGAAGAAATGGTGATAGCTGACTGGAATTCAGCAAAAATTTTCCGCAAATAATCAACTGTTTTCAACTTTTGTTTTGATGTTTTCGTTCGTGGTCGCGCTCCTAATTTCGGGTAGTTTTGTGAAATATTTGGCCAATTCACAAGGGGTCCTATTGTCGTACTTTATTTTTGTACGACAATAGGACAGTTGTGAACACACCATCATTAAATTTGTTGTCGTACGTCGTATTTTTCCAGCTGATTCAAGAAACAGCTGATTAAAAAAACATCAATCGTCAAATCAAATCAAACATCAATGACAACTATTTTGCAAAATTTTAAACATTTGTTTATCTACATTATAACTTACCTCAGTATTTGCCACAATTTCCACCTCAAAACCATCCAGGAACTCTGTATCATCGGCAAACATTTTTCGGTGTGTTTAAAAATGTACAAAAGCTTTAAAAAACGCGGAATAATAAATAACAATAACAGCTGTTATGATAGTGATGTTACTTATGAAATGTATGTATTCTGTGTTAACAAACTCGGTAAAAGAACAGCACTAGAAAAGTACGACAAGCAGTAAACATACCTTTCGATGTCGTATTGTCGTACATTAGTTTTGTGTGGAAACCAACAACAAAATGTACAACGACTGTCGTACCAAAGTACGACAATAGGACAATAGGACATGTACGAGACCTTGTGAATTGGCCAATTGTATTAAAAAAGTGGTAAAAAGTGAACAATTTAACAAAAAATATAACAACAAATTAAATGCAATACAGTTATTCGGTGGAAGTAAATGAAAAAACGAAGCATAGCGCAAAACAAAAGTGAACAAAACACATTTTCTTTTAATACGCTATACTCTATATGTTTCCCAAGTCTTCCACGGAACTCGTTAGTACAAAAAGGAACTAGTGCATACTTTTAATAATATTACTCGGTGATTTGATATCACCACCAATAATTCCAAACAAAAAACGTTGGAATGGTTTCAAAAAGGGGTAATAAGAGCAATAACGCCCTGCAAATGCTTCTGAAGCATGCCAAGGATAAATTTAACATGACCTACACTTTAACGAACCGGTTAAACCAAGACGTGGTTGAGCACATTTTCGGCACTTTGCGAAGCAAAGTTAGTTTATACGACCATCCCTCGCTAAACGAATTTAAATATAGGTTGCGATAGTATATCTTGGGTAAGTAGTAATTAATATACTTTTTCTAAAAGATCAAATACGTTATGTTAAATTTTATCACGATTTCCAGCATGAAATACAGAGCTTTTAAAAGACACAGGGAACGTCAGAACTGATGAAACACCACACGACTATGGCAGAAATTAATAAATATTCCAAACCAATTGAAGTTTTCCCATTGTTCACATCAGCTCAATCAGCTGACTTTGACATATAGGGTCATATCATATAGAGTCATTGTGGTGCCCACAACAACAACAAATCCTACTGCGTTAACCTCTACTAGATCAGCCTTGGTGGGTGCGGAGCACTTCTAAGAGCAAAGAGAATAATGACGTGGTTATACGTATATAAAAATGAGACAGCAAGAGAGCAACGAAAATTGTGTGAACTTGTGTAGCGTATGTACGATCATAACAACGTATGTATGTTCATGTGTCTGTTGCTTTGCATTCTCTTTGTTTTTTGTGGGTTAAAAATAAAAAGTATTAAGCAAGAAAATAATGGCACATGTGCTTGCACTGGTCTGTAAATAATTTTAAGTATTAATATTATTTAAATGTAACGTCATGATATGATTGAACGCTGTTTTTTATTTTCCAATGTAACATTTACTAATGTGTTCATAGAAATCTAACAGGTACCGTGTAACAAAAAGGTGTTAAAACATCGCCCGTGAGGTCGAAAGCTCATTGGAGTTTTTTTAAACAGACTAAAGCCCAATTTTTGACTGGTTATTTAAATTGATAATCAGTTGATTTTGATTTATGTTTGATCTGACTTAAAATACGAAAAGAGTTTTTCAGTGATTTGTCAAATAATCTTACTACCATGTGGCAGCATTGGAAAATGCTACGAAAAATAACCGGTATTCATACATTTATCAGCTAATCGTTACAATGCATCAGACTGACGCCATTTACAAAACAAAAGTGAAGTGATAAAATACAAAATATTTAATGAAATTGGAAAATATTTGAGCAGAAATAAAGTTATAATTACACTACGAGTTAAATGATTCGATATTATTATTATTTCAACTAGGATGGTGATTATAATTGTTCACATTAACAAATAAAGAAGCTTTGTGTTTGTTGATTTTGATTTATGTTTATTGTTGTTGTTTTTATGTTGTTTTCTGTCAAAATCATATGGTCACTTGATCATTGTTTAAAACTTTGGCTGTTTAAACAGCAATCAACTATTAACCTAAAAAATGAATTCAGAGTTTCAATTACGTTTGATCGTTGATCAAAGATGATTGTAGGCTCAAAAGTTAGGCCTAAGTCTTCTTTCATTGGCGAGCTAAATAGTGTGTCTATAGCAATGAAAATTATAAGCGGCGAATTTAGTATAATTGATAAAACTGGAAGAAGCAAAGTTTGGAAGATTTTTGGAACGGTTTGTAAGCCTAATGGGGAAGATCTCAAAGGCTTTGTGGCTTTTAGGTCATGTAAAAGAGTTCTTAAATAGTCAAGCAAAGTGATACAATTTAACGCGCTTTGATACGGAAATTATAGAAACAACTAAGATTGACGAGGATATGAAACAGAATGTTACCAAAGTGGTAACAAAGTGGCTGATATCTAACTGCAGACCATATAACCTGGTTAAAGACGGGGCTTGTTGAAGTTTTGAAACATTTTGTAATAATTGGAACAAAATATGGAGCCGGAGTTAACATAGAACAAATACTTCCACACCCATCGACAGTTTCCCGCAATGTTTCAATGATATATGACAAATGTTTCGCTCAAATTAAGACAGAAATAGTTTCTGTCAAGGGCATTGGATTCGGTCTCACAACAGATCTTTGGACAGATAACTTTTTAAAAAAGAGTTATCTTGCAATTACAATACACTACCAGCTCAACGGAAGTTTAAAAAATCGCCTTTGAGGGCTTAAATCAATGCAGAGTGAAAAGTGCACAGGTAAGTTAATGTACATACAGCTGATGTCAAACTAATAGCACCACTGTGATTGTTACTTTTAATTATATGCTAAACAAAAATTAGAAGCAAAATGTATTTCAAAATGAACTTAAATTAGACACAGATTAGTACACAAGACTTGTGTGACAAAAAAATATACTTTGAATTCACATAAACACAAAAAATCCATTGTTTTATCCAAAAGTCAAAAAATGGGCAGTCAAAATAATAGCACCGCGTATATGAAGCTGGAATTTTAAATAATTAAAAACAAGTTTTATTTTGTAAGTATCTGGTTGAAATATGCTTACAAATTAAAATCAATATTTAGTTGCGTTTCCCTTAATTGAAATAACGGCTGAGCAACGTCTTCCCATTGACGGCATCTGTCACTTGGTATCGAATACCAGAACTGTTCCACAGTACTCCACAAATCATTATTGTTAGTGGGTTTGACTTCCGCCCATGAATTTTCAATGGGGTTCAAGTCTGGCGATTGCACAGGCCATTCCATTAATGGGATTTTGTTGTCCTCAAACCACTTTTTAGCCTTTCGGCTTGTATGTTTAGGATCATTGTCCTACTGCATAACCCAAATTAGTGGCATTTCTTCAGATACATACGGAAGCATCACTTCCTCAAGAATTTGAACATATACGGAAGCGTCCATGATCGTATTTATATGATGAATCGGGCCAACGCCATAATAAGAAAAGCATCCCCCGACCATGATGCTGGAACCTCCATGTTTGATCGTCTTTGAAGGATATTTTGGGCTAAACTCTCAATTTGATGCCCTCCGAGCATAGGATCGAGATCCCTTTCCATCGTATAAAACAATTTTGAATTCATCTGTCCAAAGAATATTTCGCCACTTTTCAATTGGCCAGTTTAGATGACTTTTTGCTAATTGAAACCTTTTAGTCACATGCCTGTTTGTCAAAAGCGGCACTTTTCTTGGGCTGCCAGCTTTTAATTTATGTTCCTTTAATCTACGGCATATGGTTTCAGTGCTTACTGTAAAATTCAATTGTTTTTTTTACTTCTGCTGCCGACATAAAGGGATATTTTTTGAGGGATATTTTTTGACCGTAAGTGGCGACGTGGACGTTTTACGACCACATGTTTCAGCTTTGAATTTGTAGGTTATCGCGTTCCGAACCATCTTATTCGAACTACTTAAAATTTCCCTAATGGGAGAATAAGTTTTGCCCTCGGAAATTGATTTTTTTATGAGATCACGTTTCTCCTTTGAACAATGTTTAGCACGTCCCATTGCAAACAAAATAAAGCGAAAATTATGTTAGCTTTTTAAATTTTTATTAAATCAAGTCACCACTAACCACCTTTAACTATTCTAAACTAATATTTCAGGTCCGCTTTAATTTGTTTATACAATCGCTTCAAATGGTGCTATTAGTTTGACAGCTCTCTCGGCATCTTATTTTACAAATTTACATATTGCAAGAGTATACACAATATTCAAACTGAAAATAATCTACCGCATAAGAGAGCAGACATCAGTTAACTGGACTGCGAATTTGTGGAGGAAAATATGATTGGAGAAGAACACAATCTCAAAACAAAATCAAAACCTTTAGGAGGTGCTATTATTTTGACAATAACTGTATCTTAACAACTAATGCTTTGATAGGATCAAACAGTAACAACATTTAAAATTTTTAGGAGCACAAATTTATTCCAAAAGGACAACACTTTTAGATGAATTTGACTGCTCTATCAATACTAAATCAGTGATAGTAACCGATAGGGGATCAAACATGAAGTGGGCATTCGAAACCTCACAATACATTTTCTGCATTAACCACCTTTTAAATAATGTGGTTCAAAACGCAACGAAAGAAAGTGCAGTATCTCTCGTGGTGCATTAAATTGGTAAAGTATTTTAAAAAGTCCGGATTAAATGCAAGCTTAGCAACGACTCTGAAAAGTTATTGTTCAACACCCTGGAATACGCTATTTTATTTACTCGAATATATTCGAAAAAATTGGTCAGAAATAATTCAAGTTCTTCAAAGTACACATGAATTACACCGAACCACCTCCATCAATATTAATAATGTCAGAGATCTAATAAACACTTTAAGACAATTTGAAGAGGTGTCAAATTCACTGGAGGGTGATAAATATCCTACGCTACATTTGGTAATTCTGTACATTCATTCAATCACATATTGAAAACAATTCCCTTCATAGCGAGTTAGATTCTAATCTTATAGTGGAGTTAAAGGAAAAATTATTATACAACACATCCACTGTCACGGAATTTAACTTGAAAATATTTCACAAAATATCTGTTTTCCTCTTCCCTCCAACAAATAAACTTCTTCAGTTTTCGGATGTCAAAAAGAAACAAATTGGGGAAGAGTGCGCGAAGCACATGTTGCTTTCTGAAAACGAAAATCGGGATATACCAGAATAAGCCGTATCAAACAGTTATAGACGAGATCTTTTTATGGATCTCATAGAAGCAGATAGTTTATGTAATCCTCAAGATAATGTGACGACAGAGTTACAACTGTACAAGAACAAAAAAGTAAACATGACCGAAAATTTCAATGTATTGAATTGGTGGCAGTTACAAAAAACTAATATGCCAATGTTATTTAACACATTCGCGGACAGTTAATTTCACATGGTTCAGTTATGAGGCACAGGCTATATCTGAAAATAATTAATCCAGGACTGGAGAAAAATTATTAGAATTAAGGAACAAATTTAATTATGTGAAGTTTTTTAACAATTTAGTTTTGCGGTTATTCCCTTCATGTCCCATCCACAATTCCAAATTGATACCACAGGATACGACGGGAAATCCCGTCTTGATGGCTTTTACCGCCATGTCCAACTCAGTTATTCGAAATTTGCCGTATGTGACGGAGCGGGATATGCCGTCAGGATTTAAAAGCACTGTAACTTAAGATAATAAACTATACTTTTAATAAAATTCGAAGTACTGCAGAAATTTTTCGTGAATAAAGGATAAACAGCATAAAATAAGCAATATTACAAAAGTGCCACCAGAAATTTATGTATTCGGTACAAAAATAAGGAAGGAAACTTTAAATAAGGAACACAATTAATCTTAACATGAATGGTAATCCACAAAGCATTTTCCAGTACAAAAATCAGGTTTGTTTGGACAATTTTTCCTTCTAAATGATGTTTCCTTACGGGTCTTCGCTTTTTTGCACTGGTCACACCTTAGATAAATTATCTTCCTCTTTCTGTTCTTAGTTGCTGGTGGTATTTTCTCGATGTAGTGTGGGTTTACCGTGTAATCAGTATGTGTTATTGAAGACCTCTTATTTCCTCCATGAACTGGACCCGTAGATACAAAATCTCTTCCAGATTGGTTGGTTTCCGGCAGTTGTGTCAACGATTTTATCAATATGTTTCGGAATTCTATGAATGATATTTTTGATCCAGTTTGTATTTTAAAAATATAGTACGAGTTCCAAACTGCAACATCCAACAAGAGAAATATATTATTTTTATACCAGTGGATGGTTTTTCGCGGCGAAGAATAATAGGATGTCATTTGGTAAATTTTGTCAATTCCTGACATATGATTATTATAAGTGCTGATCTCCTTTGGTTTCAAAACATTTCCCATTTTGTGGTAGTTTCAACAAGTTCAGGGTTGTTTGCTGTTGTTATGCAAAGTACTTCACACTTATCACGCCATTTAGATACATAAACTTACTTGGTCTTGACGCCGTCATATGTATTCCCCTTTAGCAAGTTTAGTACCCGTTACAGCTTTCGGATTTCCCTTACGGTTTGCTCGTAGTGTGCCCGTGATATGTGTGTTGTAGGATAGCAGAGTCTTAGAAAGTTAAAGTTGTCATAACAGCGTGTCGAATCTTAGGTGAATTGATTTGTCCTTGAAGCAAGCAAAGACCCAGGAACTTCAATATTTCTTCACTGCATGTGGGCTTGAATGTAGCGAAACGTACGTTTCGAGTATGTGGACGAGTATTCAAGCATAAGGTGGACCCATATGTATTCGTTTAGCTTACCAATTTTATAATTATGTCCTTCGTAAAAATCTCATCAAAAAATATTCCTCGGAGTACAATTCTCACCAACTCCGATTTTCATCCCAGAGTCTGCTAAATCAAAATTAAACACAAGCATTTCTCTGGTGTTTTCCATCCACTAATCTTCCGATTATATCTCCAGACGAGGCTCCTCGCGTTCTTTTGAAAGTGAACTATTATCAGAGTCACCATCATCAAACTCGAGGACATTTTCTACTATATCATCCGATAACATTTCATTTATTTCACCTGATGCCTCAGATTTGCCGCAAGTAGGGTTTTCTTCTTCAACTGGGATTTCGTCGGAATTTTCTCTATCTGGCTTACCATTTGGATCACTGCGGTACTCTCCGTCATCGCTGAAAGGGTCGGATTCATCGCCAGAATCAAGTTCTGTCTCAAAACTCTATCTCTCTTTTTGCTATATCTGTCCATGTTTTCAAGGGTGTGAAGATAAATTTACCCGATAAATTTATTTATCGAAGACACAAACCACTTATACAAAATTTCTGAAATCTAATTTTTTGTCAAAAAAAAAGAAATTTTGAACAGAAAAAAGAGCCAATAAGTGTTTTTGACGCCATTTATGATGAATATAGCATATAATTACCTTTATATACAACAAATATTTGTTCTCCCTGTAAAAAACTGACGTTGGATATTTTGTATCTAACCTGGGTCGCTCACGACAAAGGCGAATGAACTTCTAATGTCTAGCCGCCTAACACCGTAGAAGCGCATAAACAGCGCAGCCTATATATCCTGATTACATTTAAGATCGGAGATATAGCCTAATTTATGAAGTGCCATATGTCATTGACAATAATAATGATTTCGAGTGCTAATACTGGGTACTACTGATAAAAGTGAATGGACTAACTATATACTCGAAATTAGCCCCATGGGACCACATAACATCCCCATTACAAATATATGCTGATTCCATTTCAGATCGGGGGCATAGTCAACTTTATGAAGCGACCCATGTCATTGACAGAAATAATGATTTCGACTGCCAATATTGGACACTCCTGATAAAAGTGAATGGAGTAACTATATATTCGAAATTAGCCCCATGGGAGCACATAACATCCCCATTACAAATATATGCTGATTTCACTTCAGATCGGAGATATAGTCAACTTTATGAAACGACCCATGTCATTGACAGAAATACTGATTTCGACTGCCAATATTGGACACTCCTGATAAAAGTGAATGTTGGCAGATTTCGTCTTGGTCTATTTTCAAGTTTTTTATCCGTCATTTGAAATCAATTGCGTCCTTAACATTATATTCAGAGGTTCTTGTCACATTTTTGAGTATTTCAACCACAAATATGCAAAGTGCATATCCAAGAGCATTTACGGATGAGCAAATAAGTCTTAAAGGATTCCCCTCTTTATGAAACTTCGGCAAACCATAGATTCTTGGGGCTGTAGATGCTCTCGTGCTTAATGTCTTCCTTGTGGGCGCGTCAATTTTCTTTTCGCTGAATAATCCACTAGTTTGTTAATTTTCTAATGTAGACTTGACGTCAGATCTCTTCTGAGTCGTCTATACGTGCATATATCGCCCAGAATATGTATTTCCCATCTTCATCTTATATTTGTCCTTTGATATCGCAACTGTATTTCCGCCTTTGTCAGCGCTCATGATGAGAATGCCATTATTTCCCCCCAAAATTTGTCGCGTGCGACCCACTGTGCCTAAAATAATCTTATCCCTAATGTCCAATTTTGGTTTGTAGAGGTGGTTGTCGATCAAACCAACGAACTTCGCTCTTCTCCTGCTCTTCTTTGTTACAAATTGTCTGTACCCAGCGAGCAATTCTATCCGACATGTCTGACGTCCGAAAAGTCTGTTTAATCTCTGTTATTTTGTCCGAAACCTATCCGACAAATCTGCACAATCTCTGAAGGAAATTTGCAACATCGAAAGAAAATTTTGAGAGAGAGAGATTTGAGCGAGAAATCTGCTTACTCTCTGAAGGGAATTTTTTGTGTTCGAAGTTGTTGTTATATTTGCATTCCATTCTCGGCTTATGTTCTGCAGGGAATTTTTGGTTTTAATTTTTTGTTGTTTTTGCATTCCGTTCTCCGAATTTCCCATCAGAATTCGGACAGAATTCCGCGCAACCGTTAATACAACTTTCGGTAAGAATTCTGACCGAATTCGGCATCAGACTCGGCAACTTGTGCAGACGTTGTCAGAATTCGGACAGAAGTCGGAAGTAATTGCTTGCTGGGTATGCACTCGTCGCCTTCGGCGGTGCATTTGAATAAAGGGAAAGTTGTCATTGTATTTGGCAATTCATACTTGGGTCCGAGAGACAGTAACCATCGATGCGATACGTTTCACTCAAACTTTTCTGTTTCACGTCATTTCTTGATTCTTTTATAATTTTAATGTTATATACAAATTATCAAAAAACTGGGAATCTGTTTAACACCTAAAAAATCTGTGGAAAACAGATAAATCTGTTAATATAGTAACGATGGTTGCCAGCGTGACTGAACGTTATTTATTGTTCTATGTCACATAGGCTTAAGAGGAATACAATTTACAGGGACACTTATGTATGTATATTGGCAATTTAACAATGACTTCAACAATTTTTGATGGTATGTATATGCCGCCCAACATTTTGCTTTAAATTTCCAACGTTTTGCTTTAAATTTTACGGCATGTGCCGTCTTGTCCGCGAATGTGTTAACTTAAGTTGCCTTAGCCTAGCGACCCCAGCCAGTAGTGTATCCTCCGAGAGAGTATTCTCATCCGGTAGAAACATGCTTTCTCAAAAAAGGTCATCTCTTGGTTTAAATTATGGGGCTGTATTAAATTAATGTTTAAGCATTTAAATTAACGTAGAATTAAGTGCTTAAATTAAATTAAATTATCAATGTGCAATGGATAAATATAAATGAATTTTGAAAGATAACAATTGCATTTGTATTTTTCTAGACATAAAAAGCTACGGTTAATGTATTTGTTTTACATATTTTGACTGTTCGACTTAAAGCAGCCATCGGCACTCCATACCACTTGTGTGGACATTGAATTCACACCGACACTTACGCTCTTTAGAAAACCACGCTCTTTTGCTTCGTTTTTTTGAATGTGCACAGAACAAAATTTTTCTTTCGTTTAGTCGTCCGCAAGATAGCGATGAAACAACATCATGTGCGCTGGTTGTGTATTTGTTTGTCTTGCGTGCGGCAAAAAACAAGAACTCGTATGTTTGTATGAATGGTCTTATTTTGCAGCTGTTTTGTTTGCCGTTCATTCGTTGTTGAGCCACTGAAGAGATAACATCGTGCGCTAAGAAAAAAGGAGTTTATGGATGCAAATATTGATGGTAGAAATTTATGCGAGAAATATTTTTTATTTAAGAATGCCTTTGATGAAATGCAATGTTTAATTTGTTATACATCATTTAAAACGTCACGCGTAGACACTTTTAAAAGGCATTATGAAAAATTTCATATCAGCTATTCGGAATTACCGGGAATCGAAAGAGAGATAATCTTTAACGAAAAACGAAGTTCTGTGTTGCGAAAAGCAAAATTATGGGTTTCTGAAATGGAAGCAATGCAGGATGAAGAAAAGTTACAAAAAAACCAAAAAAAACTGAAAGCGACATTGTCAAGCATGATATCTTGTCATATTGCTAAACATGGAAAACCATTTACAGATGGGAAACTTATTAAAGAAATTTGCACTCAAATTTTTATGAAAATGAATTATGAAACTGACATTGTTCAATCTATTCCCATGTCCCCTAGAACCATAGGTAGACGTATAGAAAAAATAGCTTTCTCTATCGAGGCTGAAATTTGGAAAACTGTTAACAATTGCCAGTATTTTACCATTTCATTAGATGAAAGCACCGACATTAACGATTTATGTCAGTTAGTTATTTGCATACGAAGCGTAAATTCTGACTACATAGTGTTTGAATCAATCTCCATCGAAAGCTAACAGGAAAATGCTACTGGTAAAATTTTATTTGATGTTGTAAATGAAAGTGTTTTTTCAAAATTAGACATGAGAAAGTTAATTGGAGTGTGTACGGATGGTGCTTCCGTTATGACAGGTAAAACCTATGGATTTATAGGTCAATTAAAAAAACATGGGATCGAAATTTCATCTCTTCATTGCATTATCCACCAGGTTGCACTTGCTTCAAAGTTTTTGAGCAATCTTCCTGCCATGAAAACGGCAGAGAAAATAATCAACTTAATAAGAGGAGGACACCATTCTTTAAATCATAGAAAATTTGTAAAATTTTTAAAAAATACCGACGCCGAACATTGTGACCTTAAAATGTTTACAGAAGTAAGATGGCTTAGTCGGGGTGATAGCCTTATCAGGCTTTACGATTTAAGAGAAAGGGTACTAGAGTTTTTGGAAGTCGAAAACTTAGCAAATTCTGCCCATTTAGTAGAGGCCTTACAAGACAAAAACTTTCAAATCGACCTAGCTTTTCTAACAGACGTAACCAATTTCGTGAATAAACTCAATCTTCAGCTTCAAGGAAAAAATAAAACTATTTATAATGTATATAAAAGCATTCTTCAATTCAAAATAACACTTTTTTTACTATTAGCCGATGTTAAAGAAGAAGATTATTCAAGCTTCCCGAAAACATCCTATTTTGCCAATACTAACAGCTTACAGAAGAATGAACACATTGAGATACTAGAAAGCCTTATAAATAATTTTGAAAATAGATTTAAAGACTTAGAAGAATTGAAGCCATTGATGGATATTATTGAAAATCCTTTAAAATGCGATATTACCAGCTACGAATTTTGTATCCAATCGGAGTTAATAATTCTTCGAAGCGAAATAGACGTTATAGATAAGACGGATGTTATAGAATTCTGGAAAAAGGTTGATGGCAACTTTTACCCACACTTAAAGGCAGTTTCATACAAGTTATTATCTTTTTATCCTACGACGTACTTTTGTGAACAAATTTTTTCAGACTTAAAATTCATACGTTCCAAGCAACGAAATAGAATAAACCATTCACATTTAAAGAGCATTCTGTTAATCAGAAACTGCAATGAAACAATTAATATTGCTCATATTACTGAAAAAACACCTTTCCCATAGAACTTTTTTAAGACGTGGGAAAATATGTCATCAATGTCGCACTTTAATTTTTTTCAGTGCACAATATTTTCTCTCACCAACACACACTAATTTTTATTTTTGCCGACCGCTGACTTAAAGCAAACAAATCAGTGCGCTTGTGTTTGTTATTACTCCGATTTGCTCTCACCCAAACAAGTAACGGAACTTCAGTTTTCTACTTAAAAATCGTTGACTAAGTGCACTGAAGTTATTGAATGTGTGTCGATGTTCTCGAATACCAAAAAACGGCTCCCATGCAATGGTTTAGTATGTCTCATATAGTCTTTATTTTTTGGGCCAGAGGAATGAGCACAAAACATGATTTAATAGCCGAAATAGAAAACCAAGGTTCTGGACTGGAGGCTAATAAAGCAAATGAATCACCTGAAATAGAAGCCAAAGGCTTAGGACAAGAAAAAATAGTACTCATACAAGTCCCAGATTTAAATTGTTCAGAAAATCCTGAAGAGACACAAAACTATCGTGGTCAGGTGGGAGTTGAAGGGAGAAAGAAAGAACTTCCCCAGCAGCAGCGAAATATAAGGCAGTTATCTAAACAAAAAGGTGAGGCATACACAAATACAAAGCCGAAATAAATCTCAGCGCGATCTGTTAAAAGTCCGTGCGAAGTAAAGTGCAAAAACAATGTTTAAGTTTGTTTTCCATTGAAAAACGACAAACCATCCATGAGGCATACTGGAACCTTGGAGTTGTTCAAGAGCGAGAGTTTCTTACCAGGTGAATTAAAAGGGAAGGGAAATCAAGGGAAACGGTACTAAATAGCAGAAGGAAGTTTACTAGAAAATGCTAATTACCTGTAGGTAATGAAACTAATAATGTTGAAGTATTCAAAGTATTCTTTGAACGTACGTTGGATATTGGTGCAAAACTTTTATGCTATACAGAGAATAATGTCTCTCAAAGCCTTGGTACTACTTCAGCAGATAAAAGAGTTATAGTAATAGAACTGCCCCTCATTATATACGAAATGTCCGAAATTTCAATGAAAACCTCCAAGCTGTGAACTCACACTATTGTCGTAGTAGCACAACAAACAAATACTCACCACAGGAATAAGAATCTCTGAATAAATCGACACCTATCATCTATTTGTCGATTATAAGGTGGCCCTCGATAGCCCGATACGGGGAAAACTTTTCGAAACTAAGCGAGGCCTCAGACAAGGTGACACCCTATCGTGCGATCATAATAATTTATAATACAATTTTAATTATAATTTCGAGGTGGTGGACGAATTTATATACCTCGGATCTGCCGTGAACAAAAACAACAACGTCAGCCTTGAGATCAAGCGGAGAATTGTGCTTGCGAATAGATGTTATTTTGGGCTAAGCAAGCACTTTAGAGATAAAGCCCTCTCGCGAGTAACAAAAGTCCAACTATACCAGACTCTCATACAGCCTGTCCTGCTTTATGGCGCAGAATCCTGGGTCCTATCGCAAGCAGACGAAACATCTTGTAGGAGTCTTCGAGAGAAAAATACGCCGAAAATGTATGGCGACGCATTAACCATGAGCTTTATCCCGACATTGACATAGTTAAGCGGATCAAAATAACGCGATTGCGCTGCCTAGGCCATGTCAGTAGAATGGAGGAAGACGAACCAGCAGGAAGGGGTTTCGAAACCGAATTCGTAGGAAGACGAAAAATAGGAAGACCATGACTCCGCTGGAGGGATCAGGTTGACGAATCATTGCGTAGACTTGGTATTGCCAACTGAAAAGATAAGGAAAAATATCGGACTGGTTGGCGAAATATGTTATCTTTGTTTTGTAAGGTCCCTGGCCCCTCGGAGCTGTTCGAGACCGGATAAGTAAGTAAGTAAGAATAATATTTATAGAAAATATCTCAAGTACTCTAATCATCTATCATCTATTTGTCGATTATAAGGTGGCCCTCGATAGCCCGATACGGGGAAAACTTTTCGAAACTAAGCGAGGCCTCAGACAAGGTGACACCCTATCGTGCGATCATAATAATTTATAATACAATTTTAATTATAATTTCGAGGTGGTGGACGAATTTATATACCTCGGATCTGCCGTGAACAAAAACAACAACGTCAGCCTTGAGATCAAGCGGAGAATTGTGCTTGCGAATAGATGTTATTTTGGGCTAAGCAAGCACTTTAGAGATAAAGCCCTCTCGCGAGTAACAAAAGTCCAACTATACCAGACTCTCATACAGCCTGTCCTGCTTTATGGCGCAGAATCCTGGGTCCTATCGCAAGCAGACGAAACATCTTGTAGGAGTCTTCGAGAGAAAAATACGCCGAAAATGTATGGCGACGCATTAACCATGAGCTTTATCCCGACATTGACATAGTTAAGCGGATCAAAATAACGCGATTGCGCTGCCTAGGCCATGTCAGTAGAATGGAGGAAGACGAACCAGCAGGAAGGGGTTTCGAAACCGAATTCGTAGGAAGACGAAAAATAGGAAGACCATGACTCCGCTGGAGGGATCAGGTTGACGAATCATTGCGTAGACTTGGTATTGCCAACTGAAAAGATAAGGAAAAATATCGGACTGGTTGGCGAAATATGTTATCTTTGTTTTGTAAGGTCCCTGGCCCCTCGGAGCTGTTCGAGACCGGATAAGTAAGTAAGTAAGAATAATATTTATAGAAAATATCTCAAGTACTCTAAAGATAATGCTTCAGTGTCAGCTTCACAGCTCATTTTCAAAAAAAAATAACAAAAAAATAACTACTAAAAAATAATAACTATACGGATACATACAACAAAAAAGGACAAGTGTGCACCAAGTTTGCTGAGCTTATGTCTCCATCAGAGGCTGAGCAACTGAGAAATAAAGAAAAAATCGACGAGAAGGATGCGATCAACAAACAGTATCTTACAGACCAGGAGATAGCGCAATCAGACAAATCTTTCTTAACTCGTTCTTTTCATTCGGTACCAACATTTTGTTGTTTTATGCACGGATATATTCCATGTACAATTTAAGCGTTTATGAAACGTCTATGCAGAATGGATTTTGCTTCATGTTGTAGTGCAATACTTCGTCGCGAAATTGTGGCAAATTGTCGTAGGCGTTTCCGCCTTTGAGAAAGAAACCGCTTATGCATAACATTCGCTATTTAAGTAAGTGGAATCGGGGTTGTGCACCTCTAGCAACACTCTTGCAACACTTCTTCCTCCTCCACACTACTCGAAGAACACATACCTGATCTATTAGGTGCACTGAGGTAAATTTAACGATATCAAAAAAAAACAAAAGGTATAAGATACACAGGAAATTATTAATTTAATAAAAAATATACAGAACGAACGGAGCCTTATCGCGGACTACCAGGTAATTTATAACACTCCAGAATTAATGGATCTCCTTTAAGAGTTCTCACCTGCCGAAGCAACTAGCTCCTAAAATGGATGGCGCTTAAGTTGTATACCTATACATTACCGCTAAAGTAAATGGCTTATGTTCAATTTCGGTTGGATTTATAAACTTTGAAACTTTAGTGAGTACGTAACCAATTGTGGAACTTTCTTGATAAAATTTCTAGGGGTTTATCGCAAGATATATTCTCTTTAAATTATAACGACTATCAATTAACAATCAATTCAGAACTGGCACGGACTTGGGGAATCCGACTGTCTAATTAAAACAAAGTATTGTGATGGCCCTAACGGGTGTTGACACAATGTGATTTCTGCCCAGTGCTCTGAATGTCAAAGTGAAGAAATTCAAGTAAGCGCGGGTAAACGGTGGGAGTAACTATGACTCTTTGGGAGTCAAGATGAAAGAGCATTCTTTTCTGATTCATGTGCCTATGACTGTCCTCCTCGTGGATACTATCGGGCAACGTCAATCTTCGGATTGGCGGCTAATAGTCAAGGTTTTTACAATTCCTTGGGGTTGCCACCACCTCCGAACTTATATATCTGGTACAAGTCAAAGAAACGAAAATGAAATTAATATCCCTCGAGTCTCTGCTCGGGGGTCCAGTATAAATAACCGTGGCTCTCTATTTAACTCTCGGAATGGACGGACGCGTTCCAGTAGGAAAGTCGCAATTATAAATGGGCAAACAAATTCATCATCAAACTCCTTGGTAACTGGGGAAAGAAGTGCCCCAGTTGCTCAAGATACGAATACACACATTCTACCCTTTAGCAACACTACTATTCCAATGCCCATTGCGGCTAACTCCAATTCGAGTATAAATGCTCAAAATTCTAACCATAAGGTTACCGCCGCCCCGGTTTCTGAGAATGATATAAATTCAAATTCTAACCATAACTCAACTTATCATTGTGAAACTTGTGGACGCTCTTTTACGACTCTTTCGGGTCGGAGGCTCCACATGAAAAGAGCACACCCTGGTGAATTTGACCGGATTAACCTCCGATTGGATGCGAAGGCAAGCTGGAATGACGAAGAAATGTCTCTATTAGCGAGTATTGAAGCCCAACTCAACTGTAATGGTGGGAAAAGGTTTATGAACAAGGCTTTGCATGATAAGTTCGTACATCGTTCAGTTGAAGCAATCAAGGGAACTAGGCGTAAAGATATATATAAGGTTAAGGTTCAATCCTATCTTGATCGCCTGATTGATTCAGCTAACGAACCACAGATAAGGAACGTGTCAATACAAAGCGAACGAGAATTGTCTTCCGAGGAGTCCGCGGGGTAGGTATAGTATCCTTCAATAGAGGGAGAAATACCGGTCTTACATGAACTAACTCCTTCCTTTGAAAGAGTAGAAGTTCAACCCGAATCGTTGGTCGCGCCTTCGCAAGAGGCCGACCCGATTCAAACCTTTTTGGTCAGTCTAGGGGAAGTTAATTGTAGATCGTATAGTGCTTCCTTTATCAACTCCATTGTACGTGATGTCAATGGGGGCGATAAAGACTATGTCTTGAACAGATTGTCCTCTTACATTGATGAGATATTCCCACCCAATCTCAGGACTAGACAATCGACCAGAACGCGGCTGGTAACTGCGAGGTTTGCAAATAGACGCGCCCGGAGGAGACATGAGTCCGCCACTGTTCAGGGGAACTGGCGGAAGCACAACGGTCGTTGCATTAAATCGATCCTAGACGGCACCGAGAGCTCTTCTCAACCGCAAAGAAATGTAATGGAACCATATTGGCGAAACGTATTTGAGTAAACTAGTGATACGGCTCCACCGTTAGACGATCTCAAGGGGTCAGTAAAGGCGGAAATTAGGCTTCCGATAGCAGTTTCTGATATTCGGTCGACCAAACCCTCCTTGTCCACATCACCCGGTTACGACGGGGTTACAGCTAGGCAAATTCGCGCAGTACCCGAAGAGATACTGGTCCGCTTAATGAATTTAGTGCTGTGGTGTGGAGCGGTACCGAGACGTCTACGTGTGGCGAAGACTATCTTCATTCCAACGTCCTCGCTTCCTGAAGATTTTCGACCCATCACTATGCCATCGATACTAGTCAGATGGATTCATTCAATTTTGGCAAAGAGAATCTCGAGGTGCATCGAATTCGAACGCACCCAAAAAGGTTTTATGCCCACTGATGGGTGTGCAGACAATACAACCATGATCGATCTCCTACTCAGGAATAACCATCAGAATTATACCTCATGATTCATTGCGGTACTAGACGTCAGTAAGGTATTTGATTCAGTCTCTCATGGAACAATCCTGGGGACATTAGAATCGTATGGTCTACTGCCAGGCCTTATTAGAATCATATGGTCTACCGCCAGGCCTTATCAGTTATGTCAGAAATATGTATTCTGATACTTCAGTCTTCCTTTCAGGTGATAAATGGGTTTCTGAGGATGTAGTCCGCCATGGCAGGGGGTGAAACAGGGAGATCCTCTCTCCCCGATCCTTTTCAATATGATTATGGACCGACTCATCCGAAGATTTACCCCTGAGATAGGCTGTCGTATCGGCAATCATATGACCAATAACGCCGCTTATGCTGACGACGATCATCTGGGCTTCCACCCCTTTCGGTCTCCAAAAATTGATAGACATTACAACCGACTTTCTCCAATTGTGTGGGCTTTCTCTGAACAGTTCAAAGTGTCAATCTGTGTCCATTAAGGGACAACTAAAACAGAAACTCACCGTAATTGAACAGAGGAGCTTCACAATTGGTGGTCATGTTATGCCTTCTCTTAAAAGGACCGATGAGTGGAAATACCTAGGTGTGACTTTCACCGCAGACGGTAGAACAAAGGTTAATTTGGTGGAAGACCTCACGAAGAAGATTGACCGATTGGTTAAGCCTCTTTGAAATCACAACAACGTCTGTTTGCTCTTAGGTCTGTCTTGATTCCACAGCTCTATCATGTCGCTTCCCTCGGGAACGTCATGTTAGGGTGTCTTAACAAGACTGATAAATTAAAAAGGGCACGGTGGCAAGCGCCTCTGATGAGATACAAGCGTCTGCTTAATCTACAGTTACCACTTCCAGGTGGTGCAGTGATGGCAGACACTTTTATAGCATCAGAGGTAGCAAAGGTAGAACGGCGTTTGCATGCTGGTTCGATTAATATTCGACAAAGTGATCATCTAAGGAAGGTTTGGGCTGATCGCCTTTACGCATCAGTTGATGGGCGTGATCTCCGGCTTGCTGGGGATCACAAACAAGCTCATCGCTGGGAAAGAGAACCTACTAGACTTTTGTCTGGTAGGGACTTTGTTAATATTTCAAAGTTGCGTATTAACGCTCTCCCAACCAGGTCCCGGTCCTCCCGAGGGAGGGCAGACGTAGACAGACGATGCCGTAAGGGTTGTGACGCCATTTAACCTCTCAACCATGTCGAACAAGTCTGCAACAACACCAAAGCAGACCGAACCTTTAGGTATGACAGCGTGGTCATATTCCTAAACAGGGCGTTGACAAAACCTGGATACGCAACGCACCTTGAGGAAACATTCCATACAGACGAAGGTGATAGGAAGCCTGACCCTATAGCGGTCAAAGGGAGTGAGGTCTTTGTGCTTGATGTACAGATCGTATCAAGCGAAAGAAATAATATATCAGTTCACAATGAGA
Source organism: Phaonia tiefii (assembly GCA_963931995.1). NCBI lineage: Eukaryota > Metazoa > Arthropoda > Insecta > Diptera > Muscidae > Phaonia > Phaonia tiefii. Next base: position 158,505,226 of record OZ008368.1, read on the forward strand.
AAATGAGAAAATACAAAACCCCGGGCATGGTTAGAGCCCTTAATGATAAGTTCGCAACCAATAGGTTGCATTTTTGTGCAATCACCATATCCTGGAGAGGGATATGGTGTAAAATATCACTGTCTGTGCTGAAAAATATGGGACTAATAAGGAACAATGATTCGATGCTAATTAGCACCAGGGTACTAATAGGTGGCGTGACGATCCACCGTAATTTTATGAATCCCATGTCCCAAGGATCGCGCCGCCCATTCCGAGGTCCTCGCTCGTTAAGAGTGGGGATCGGTTAACTAGAATAGCCAAGTCCCGGAGTTACCTATAACGGACAATTAGCGTTATAGATCTCGTCGGGACACCCTAGTGTATCCCGCTTCTCGGGGTACAACATAAGTACACACGGGTACTTGAGTGCTACCTGCTCATTTCAGGCATAATTGCTTAATCTGATGAATTGAGGTTGTGGTGGTCCATCTTGCCAAAGCATCGTCAATTCATCATAAAAGATCAAGGATGGGCCTTCCTGGATTGGATGCCAAAGGTGATGGAGTGGGTTCTATTGGAGCTTGCTCCTATGGGGCCTGCTTCGCCCTACAAAAAGACAGCCAAATGACTCGTCATCTAATTAGTGACGCGCATGAATGGGCCCACTTTAAGAGAGCGGGTCCATGAGATCAGGGCGCTTCGTGGTGGTGTATTAATACGCACACCATCTGTAGCGGAGCGTGCAGGTATTGCCAAGAACAGCAAGTTTGAGGAGGCTGGGCTCACAGTTACGGTGCCTGATAGGCCGTTTGTGCGAGTTGTTGCCCAAGGGGTCGACTCGAAGATTACCCATGACGAGTTCATGGGTGACGTCTTCGAGAAGAATCTCAAGGACAGGATCTCGCTTGATGAATTTAAGAGTGGTGTCCGGCTCACTAGTCGGCCGTGGGACAGTTCCAAGACTGGAACAATGAATGTTGTTTTGGAAGGGCGGGCTTCGGCCCTTGAGCCCTTGCTGGCATCTCGTCGTTGTTACGTGAAATGGTTCTCGTTCCGCGTACGACTGTTTGATCCGGTACCAAGCTGCTTCAGGTGTTTGTCGTTTGATCACTACGTTAGGGAGTGAAGATGGAAAGAGAATGCCTGCAGTCGGTGTGGTCAGCAGAGTCACTGTGCAAGGGATTGCGGTAACGCAATTCATTGCAGAAACTGCGCTTTCCAGGGGAGACCCTCAGCTCATCGTATGATGACTGAGGACTGTATAGCGTTGTGCTGGCTAGAGCGAGGGCTAGACATTAAGTATGGGACACACAATTCTACAAATAAATTGTGGTAGAGCAATGTCGGCAATGTGCGAGGTAGGAGAGGTAATGTTAGAACGACAGTGTAGTTTTGCGCTCATTCAGGAACCTGCTAATGGCCATGGTGTCATTACGGGTTTGCCTGCGAGTATGCGGGTCTTCGCTGATTTGACACTTGACACTTGTACCAAGTTTGCTGACCTTATGTCTCCATCAGAGGCTGAGCAACTGAGAAATAAAGAAAAAATCAAAGAGAAGGATGCGATCAACAAACAGTATCTTACAGACCAGGAGAGAGCGCAATCAGACAAATCTTTCATAACTTGTTCTTTTCATTCGGTACCAACAAATTTTTTTTTATGCACGGACATATTCCATGTACAATTTAAGCGTTTATGAAACGTCTATGCAGAATGGATTTTGCTTCATGTTGTAGTGCAATACTTCGTCGCGAAATTGTGGCAAATTGTCGTAGGCGTTTCCGCTTTTGAGAAAGAAACCGCTTATGCACAACATTCGCTATTTAAGTAAGTGGAATCGGGGTTGTGCACCTCTAGCAACACTCTTGCAACACTTCTTCCTCCTCCACACTACTCGAAGCACACATATCTGATCTATTAGGTGCACTGAGGTAAATTTAACGATATCAAAAAAAATAAAATGTATAAGATACACAGGAAATTATTAATTTAATAAAAAAATATACAGAACGAACGGAGCCTTATCGCGGACTACCAGGTAATTTATAAAACTCCAGAATTAATGGATCTCCTTTAAGAGTTCTCACCTGCCGAAGCAACTAGCTCCTAAAATGGATGGCGCTTAAGTTGTATACCTATACATTACCGCTAAAGTAAATGGCTTATGTTCAATTTCGGTTGGATTTATAAACTTTGAAACTTTAGTGAGTACGTAACCAATTGTGGAACTTTCTTGATAAAATTTCTAGGGGTTTATCGCAAGATATATTCTCTTTAAATTATAATGACTATCAATTAACAATCAATTCAGAACTGGCACGGACTAATTAAAACAAAGCATTGTGATGGCCCTAACGGGTGTTGACACAATGTTATTTCTGCCCAGTGCTCTGAATGTCAAAGTGAAGAAATTCAAGTAAGCGCGGGTAAACGGCGGGAGTAACTATGACTCTTTGGGAGTCAAGATGAAAGAGCATTCTGTTCTGATTCATGTGCCTATGACTGTCCTCCTCGTGGAGACTCCCGGGCAACGTCAATCTTCGGATTGGCGGCTAATAGTCAAGGTTTTTACAGTTCCTTAGGGTTGCCACCCCCTCCGAACTTATATATCTGTTACAAGTCAAAGAAACGAAAATGAAATTAATATCCCTCGAGTCTCTGCTCGGGGGTCCAGTATAAATAACCGTGGCTCTCTATTTAACTCTCGGAATGGACGGACGCGTTCCAGTAGGAAAGTCGCAATTATAAATGGGCAAACAAATTCATCATCAAACTCCTTGGTAACTGGGGAAAGTATTGCCCCAGTTGCTCAAGATACGAATACACACATTCTACCCTTTAGCAACACTACTATTCCAATGCCCATTGCGGCTAACTCCAATTCGAGTATAAATGCTCAAAATTCTAACCATAAGGTTACCGCCGCCCCGGTTTCTGAGAATGATATAAATTCAAATTCTAACCATAACTCAACTTATCATTGTGAAACTTGTGGACGCTCTTTTACGACTCTTTCGGGTCGGGGGCTCCACATGAAAAGAGCACACCCTGATGAATTTGACCGGATTAACCTCCGATTGGATGCGAAGGCAAGCTGGAATGACGAAGAAATGTCTCTATTAGCGAGTATTGAAGCCCAACTCAACTGTAATGGTGGGAAAAGGTTTATGAACAAGGCTTTGCATGATAAGTTCGTACATCGTTCAGTTGAAGCAATCAAGGGAACTAGGCGTAAAGATATATATAAGGTTAAGGTTCAAACCTATCTTGATCGCCTGATTGATTCAGCTAACGAACCACAGATAAGGAACGTGTCAATACAAAGCGAACGAGAATTGTCTTCCGAGGAGTCCGCGGGGTAGGTATAGTATCCTTCAATAGAGGGAGAAATACCGGTCTTACATGAACTAGCTCCTTCCTTTGAAAGAGTAGAAGTTCAACCCGAATCGTTGGTCGCGCCTTCGCAAGAGGCCGACCCGATTCAAACCTTTTTGGTCAGTCTAGGGGAAGTTAATTGTAGATCGTATAGTGCTTCCTTTATCAACTCCATTGTACGTGATGTCAATGGGGGCGATAAAGACTATGTCTTGAACAGATTGTCCTCTTACATTGATGAGATATTCCCACCCAATCTCAGGACTAGACAATCGACCAGAACACGGCTGGTAACTGCGAGGTTTGCAAATAGGCGCGCCCGGAGGAGACATGAGTACGCCACTGTTCAGGGGAACTGGCGGAAGCACAACGGTCGTTGCATTAAATCGATCCTAGACGGCACCGAGAGCTCTTCTCAACCGCAAAGAAATGTAATGGAACCATATTGGCAAAACGTATTTGAGTAAACTAGTGATACGGCTCCACCGTTAGACGATCTCAAGGGGTCAGTAAAGGCGGGAATTAGGCTTCCGATAGCAGTTTCTGATATTCGGTCGACCAAACCCTCCTTGTCCACATCACCCGGTTACGACGGGGTTACAGCTAGGCAAATTCGCGCAGTACCCAAAGAGGTACTGGTCCGCTTAATGAATTTAGTGCTGTGGTGTGGAGCGGTACCGAGACGTCAACGTGTGGCGAAGACTATCTTCATTCCAACGTCCTCGCTTCCTGAAGATTTTCGACCCATCACTATGCCATCGATACTAGTCAGATGGATTCATTCAATTTTGGCAAAGTGAATCTCGAGGTGCATCGAATTCGAACGCACCCAAAAAGGTTGTATGCCCACTGATGGGTGTGCAGACAATACAACCATGATCGATCTCCTACTCAGGAATAACCATCAGAATTATACCTCATGCTTCATTGCGGTACTAGACGTCAGTAAGGCATTTGATTCAGTCTCTCATGGAGCAATCCTGGGGACATTAGAATCGTATGGTCTACCGCCAGGCCTTATCAGTTATGTCAGAAATATGTATTCTGATACTTCAGTCTTCCTTTCAGGTGATAAATGGGTTTCTGAGGATGTAGTCCGCCATGGCAGGGGGTGAAACAGGGAGATCCTCTCTCCCCGATCCTTTTCAATATGATTATGGACCGACTCATCCGAAGATTTACCCCTGAGATAGGCTGTCGTATCGGCAATCATATGACCAATAACGCCGCTTATGCTGACGACGATCATCTGGGCTTCCACCCCTCTCGGTCTCCAAAAATTGATAGACATAACAACCGACTTTCTCCAATTGTGTGGGCTTTCTCTGAACAGTTCAAAGTGCCAATCTGTGTCCATTAAGGGACAACCAAAACAGAAACGCACCGTAATTGAACAGAGGAGCTTCACAATTGGTGGTCATGTTATGGACATGGGACTGTCTGTGGAGGTGGAAAGTTTCTGATTGCCATTCACTTGGGAGTGGCCAGAAATGATTCCTTCATTGGGCAGTCCAAGCAGCTCACTACTTCCACGCAGTATGTCCTGGGCAATGGCTTTTCGGAAACCTCCGTTAGCTAGCTAGAGTGAGAAGGCGAAACAAATGATCATCAAATCAGGTTTAGTAGGTGACTGATGTCACTGAAGCTCATCAAACAATCGGGCATATTATTTTGTCCTTAGAAGGCGGATGAGCCAAACATACGGGCCAACGGCGGATAGAAACTAAAAGAAGAAAATCCAGGTTCAACATATCGCATCCTGGTCAGCGTCTGATCCATAATGGGCGGCTGCAATCAAATATCCTGGCAGTAGGTAAAATGCAAAAACCCGGTGGACTGGGTTTGCCTCCCGCCACCGTTCATAATGGCAGTGAAAATACAGAAACGAAACAGAAAACATAAACAACCCCTATTTGTTGACGACCCCCGCAAACGTTATAAGGACCACGATTTACGGATATGCACTTGGAATGTAAGAACTCTATATAGATCCGGTGCAAGTATCCAACTGGCAGATGTCCTCGAAAGTTATAAGGCTGACATTACCGCTATCCAGGAAATGCGATGGACAGGACATGGCTGCACAAGAAAAAGAAACTGCGATATATACTACAGTTGCCATGAAAAAAAACATGAATTTGGTTGCGGATTTGTAGATTTGTAGTTCACTCAATCCTGTGAGTGAACGAATAGCCACAATCCGCATAAAAGCGAAATATTTTTATATTTCCCTAATTTGTGTGCATGCCCCGACAGAAGAGAAAGATGATGATGCCAAAGACATATTCTATGAGCTCCTAGAGGAAACGTATGACCGCTGCCCTGGCCATGACATTAAGATTGTACTAGGAGATTTTAATGCCAAAGTAGGAAGGGAGAATGTGTTTAATCCAACTATTGGCAATTTCAGTCTTCATGCTGACAGTTCCGACAACGGTATGAGACTGATTGACTTTGCCGCGGCAAAAAACATGGTCATTAGTGGTACAAGATTCCAGCATAAAGACATCCACAAGGCTACTTGGGTATCCCCTGATCAAAGAACTAAGAACCAAATTGATCACGTGGTAATTGATGGAAGGCACTCATCCAGTGTAATGGACGTACGAGTGATCAGAGGAGCTAACATCGATTCTGATCACTACCTGGTAGCAGCAAAGGTTCGCACAAGATTAAGTAGAGCGAAAATCGTACGAAACCAGACGCAGAGGAAGCTGGACATCGGAAAGCTGCAATTACCAGAGGTAGCCACAGACTACTCAAGGAAACTCTCGCAACTTTTGGCACAGAACCCACCCCCTCCCGATGACGATCCTGATGCGCAGTGGAAACCCATTTCCGACTCTATAAAAACTGCCGCAACAACCGTACTTGGGTTCGAAAAACCGCTTCGCAATAAACCGTGGTACGATGAAGAGTGTCGCATAGCAAATGACGAAAAGAACGCTGCACGTATGGTAATGCTTCAGTCAATTGCACCGCGAGCTGCAACTGAGCGGTATAGGGAGAAGAGAAAGGAGGTACCCCGTCTCTTTAGGCGTAAGAAACGGCAGTGGAGAAAGCGCGAGAGTGAGAAAATTGAGACATACAGAAGGAAGAACGAAGCCCGAAAATTCTACCAAAAAGTTAAAAACGGAACTAATGGACATGGTTCAGGGCCCCCCTTCTGTAAAGACAAGGACGGAAATCTCGTCGCAGATGTGCAGAGCATGTTGGGAATATGGAGAGAGACTAGTACCTGAGATATCCTATGACGATGGGGCAATCGATCACAATATGGACGACAACGTCGATTGCCCCCTCCTAACCAAGACGAGGTCAGAACAGCTATTGCCCGGCTTAGCTGTTTAAGGCTGGCGGCGATGAGCTGATAAGGTGCATGCATCAGCTCATTAGCAAAATTTGGTTAGATGAATGCATGCCTGGCGATTGGAGTCTCAGTGTACTATGTCCCATATTTAAAAAAGGTGACCCGAGTATCTGTGCCAACTACCGTGGAATAAGCCTTTTATCCATAGCATATAAGGTTCTATCAAGTATAATGTGCGAAAGACTAAAACCAATTATCGCTGACCTGATTGGACCATACCAGTGTGGCTTTAGGCCTGGAAAATCGACAACTGACCAGATTTTCACGCTACGCCAAATCCTGGAGAAGACACGAAAAACAAATCGACACCTATCATCTATTTATCGATTATAAAGCAGCCTTCGATAGTCCGATACGGGAGAAACTCTATGAAGCAATGTCTGAGCTTGGTATTCCTGCAAAACTCATACGCCTTTGCAGGATGACCTTGACGAACACCAAATCCGCAGTGAAAGTTGGTAAGGATCTTACCGAACCTTTCGAAACTAAGCGAGGCCTCAGGCAAGGCGACACCCTATCGTGCGATCTCTTTAACATCTTAATGGAGATCATTATGAGAAAAGCTGCAGTCAACATGAATAAAAGCAGCAAAAGTCACATGCTGCTCGCGTATGCTGATGATATAGATATCATTGGCCGCACAATTAGAGAAGTTACTGCGGTTTTTTCGAGAATTGAGAAGGAGTCAGCAAAAGTGGGTCTGACGGTAAATGAGGACAAGACAAAATTAATGGTTTCAACGAACAGGGCCTCCACGCGATTAGACCAAAGCGTGAACGTTGATAACCGTTATAACTTCGAGGTAGTGGACGAATTTATATACCTCGGATCTGCCGTGAACAAAAACAACAACGTCAGCCTTGAAATCAAGCGGAGAATTGTGCTTGCGAATAGATGTTATTTTGGGCTAAGCAAGCACTTTAGAGATAAAGCCCTCTCTCGAGTAACAAAAGTCCAGCTGTACCAGACTCTCATTCAACCTGTCTTGCTTTATGGCGCAGAATCCTGGGTCCTATCGCAAGCAGACGAAACATCTGTAGGAGTCTCCGAGAGAAAAATACTCCGAAAAATGTATGGCCCTATAGTGCACAACGGCGAGTATCGGCGACGCATGAATCATGAGCTGTATGAGATTTATCCTGACATTGACATAGTTAAGCGGATCAAGATAACGCGATTGCGCTGGCTAGGCCATGTCAGTAGAATGGATGAAGACGAACCAGCACGAAGGGTTTTCGAAACCGAACTCGAAGGAAGACAAAAAATAGGAAGACCAAGACTCCGCTGGAGGGATCAGGTTGACGAATCCCTGCGTACACTTGGTATTGCCAACTGGAGAAATAAAGCAAAATATCGAACTGGTTGGCGATATATGTTCTTCGTTTTGTAAGGTCCCTGACCCCCCGGGGTTGTCCGAGACCGGATAAGTAAGCAAGTAAGTTATGCCTTCTCTTAAAAGGACCGATGAGTGGAAATACCTAGGTGTGACTTTCGCCGCAGACGGTAGAACAAAGGTTAATTTGGTGGAAGACCTCACGAAGAAGATTGACCGATTGGTTAAGCCTCTTTGAAATCACAACAACGTCTGTTTGCTCTTAGGTCTGTTTTGATTCCACAGCTCTATCCCTCGGGAACGTCATGTTAGGGTGTCTTAACAAGACTGATAAATTAATAAGGGCACGGTGGCAAGCGCCTCTGATGAGATACAAGCGTCTGCTTAATCTACAGTTACCACTTCCAGGTGGTGCAGTGATGGCAGACACTTTTATAGCATCAGAGGTAGCAAAGGTAGAACGGCGTTTACATGCTGGTTCGATTAATATTCGACAAAGTGATCATCTAAGGAAGGTTTGGGCTGATCGCCCTTACGCATCAGTTGATGGGCGTGATCTCCGGCTTGCTGGGGATCACAAACAAGCTCATCGCTGGGTAAGAGAACCTACTAGACTTTTGTCTGGTAGGGACTTTGTTAATATTTCAAAGTTGCGTATTAACGCTCTCCCAACCAGGTCCCGGTCCTCCCGAGGGAGGCCAGACGTAGACAGACGATGCCGTAAGGGTTGTGACGCCATTTAAACTCTCAATCATGTCGAACAAGTCTGCAACAACACCAAAGCAGACCGAACCTTTAGGTATGACAGCGTGGTCATATTCCTGAATAGGGCGTTGACAAAACCTGCATACGCAACGCACCTTGAGGAAACATTCCATACAGACGAAGGTGATAGGAAGCCTGACCCTATAGCGGTCAAAGGGAGTGAGGTCTTTGTGCTTGTTGTACAGATCGTATCAAGCGAAAGAAATAATATATCAGTTCACAATGAGAAGATGAGAAAATACAAAACCCCGGGCATGGTTAGAGCCCTTAATGATAAGTTCGCAACCAATAGGTTGCATTTTTGTGCAATCACCATATCCTGGAGAGGGATATGGTGTAAAAGATCAGTGTCTGTGCTGAAAAATATGGGACTAATAAGGAACAATGATTCGATGCTAATTAGCACCAGGGTACTAATAGGTGGAGTGACGATCCACCGTAATTTTATGAATCCCATGTCCCAAGGATCGCGCCGCCCATTCCGAGGTCCTCGCTCGTTAAGAGTGGGGATCGGTTAACTAGAATAGCCAAGTCCCGGAGTTACCTATAACGGACAATTAGCGTTATAGATCTCGTCGGGACACCCTAGTGTATCCCGCTTCTCGGGGTACAACATAAGTACACACGGGTACTTGAGTGCTACCTGCTCATTTCAGGCATAATTGTTTAATCTGATGAATTGAGGTTGTGGTGGTCCATCTTGCCAAAGATTAAGGATGGGCCTTCCTGGATTGGATGCCTTTACCGAGTGTTCGGTGTCCTTTCCAGAGGTGAGGGAGTGGGTTCTATTGGAGCTTGCTCCTATGGGGCCTGCTTCGCCCTACAAAAAAACAGCCAAATGACTCGTCATCTAATTAGTGACGCGCATGAATGGGCCCACTTTAAGAGAGCGGGTCCATGAGATCAGGGCGCTTCGTGGTGGTGTATTAATACGCACACCATCTGTAGCGGAGCGTGCAGGTATTGCCAAGAACAGCAAGTTTGAGGAGGCTGGGCTCACAGTTACGGTGCCTGATAGGCCGTTTGTGCGAGTTGTTGCCCAAGGGGTCGACTCGAAGATTACCCATGACGAGTTCATGGGTGACGTCTTCGAGAAGAATCTCAAGGACAGGATCTCGCTTGATGAGTTTAAGAGTGGTGTCCGGCTCACTAGTCGGCCGTGGGACAGTTCCAAGACTGGAACAACGAACGTTGTTTTGGAAGGGCGGGCTTCGGCCCTTGAGCCCTTGCTGGCATCTCGTCGTTGTTACGTGAAATGGTTCTCGTTCCGCGTACGACCGTTTGATCCGGTACCAAGCTGCTTCAGGTGTTTGTCGTTTGATCACTACGTTAGGGAGTGAAGATGGAAAGAGAATGCCTGCAGTCGGTGTGGTCAGCAGAGTCACTGTGCAAGGGATTGCTGTAACGCAATTCATTGCAGAAACTGCGCTTTCCAGGGGAGACCCTCAGCTCATCGTATGATGACTGAGGACTGTATAGCGTTGTGCTGGCTAGAGCGAGGGCTAGACATTAAGTATGGGACACACAATTCTACAAATAAATTGTGGTAGGGCAATGTCGGCAATTTGCGATTTAGGAGAGGTAATGTTAGAACGACAGTGTAGTTTTGCGCTCATTCAGGAACCTGCTAATGGCCATGGTGTCATTACGGGTTTGCCTGCGAGTATGCGGGTCTTCGCTGATTTGACACTTGTACCAAGTTTGCTGACCTTATGTCTCCATCAGAGGCTGAACAACTGAGAAATAAAGAAAAAATCGACGAGAAGGATGCGATCAACAAACAGTATCTTACAGACCAGGAGAGAGCGCAATCAGACAAATCTTTCATAACTTGTTCTTTTCATTCGGTACCAACATTTTGGTTTTTTTATGCACGGACATATTCCATGTACAATTTAAGCGTTTATGAAACGTCAATGCAGAATGGATTTTGCTTCATGTTGTAGTGCAATACTTCGTCGCGAAATTGTGGCAAATTGTCGTAGGCGTTTCCGCTTTTGAGAAAGAAACCGCTTATGCATAACATTCGCTATTTAAGTAAGTGGAATCGGGGTTGTGCACCTCTAGCAACACTCTTGCATCACTTCTTCCTCCTCCACACTACTCGAAGCACACATATCTGATCTATTAGCTGCACTGAGGTAAATTTAACGATGTAAAAAAAAACAAGGAAATTATTAATTTAATAAAAAAATATACAGAACGAACGGAGCCTTATCGCGGACTACCAGGTAATTTATAAAACTCCAGAATTAATGGATCTTCCTTTAAGAGTTCTCACCTGCCGAAGCAACTAGCTCCTAAAATGGATGGCGCTTAAGTTGTATACCTATACATTACCGCTAAAGTAAATGGCTTATGTTCAATTTCGGTTGGATTTATAAACTTTGAAACTTTAGTGAGTACGTAACCAATTGTGGAACTTTCTTGATAAAATTTCTAGGGGTTTATCGCAAGATATATTCTCTTTAAATTATAATGACTATCAATTAACAATCAATTCAGAACTGGCACGGACTAATTAAAACAAAGCATTGTGATGGCCCTAACGGGTGTTGACACAATGTTATTTCTGCCCAGTGCTCTGAATGTCAAAGTGAAGAAATTCAAGTAAGCGCGGGTAAACGGCGGGAGTAACTATGACTCTTTGGGAGTCAAGATGAAAGAGCATTCTTTTCTGATTCATGTGCCTATGACTGTCCTCCTCGTGGATACTATCGGGCAACGTCAATCTTCGGATTGGCGGCTAATAGTCAAGGTTATTACAGTTCCTTGGGGTTGCCACCCCCTCCGAACTTATATATCTGTTACAAGTCAAAGAAACGAAAATGAAATTAATATCCCTCGAGTCTCTGCTCGGGGGTCCAGTATAAATAACCGTGGCTCTCTATTTAACTCTCGGAATGGACGGACGCGTTCCAGTAGGAAAGTCGCAATTATAAATGGGCAAACAAATTCATCATCAAACTCCTTGGTAACTGGGGAAAGTATTGCCCCAGTTGCTCAAGATACGAATACACACATTCTACCCTTTAGCAACACTACTATTCCAATGCCCATTGCGGCTAACTCCAATTCGAGTATAAATGCTCAAAATTCTAACCATAAGGTTACCGCCGCCCCGGTTTCTGAGAATGATATAAATTCAAATTCTAACCATAACTCAACTTATCATTGTGAAACTTGTGGACGCTCTTTTACGACTCTTTCGGGTCGGGGGCTCCACATGAAAAGACCACACCCTGATGAATTTGACCGGATTAACCTCCGATTGGATGCGAAGGCAAGCTGGAATGACGAAGAAATGTCTCTATTAGCGAGTATTGAAGCCCAACTCAACTGTAATGGTGGGAAAAGGTTTATGAACAAGGCTTTGCATGATAAGTTCGTACATCGTTCAGTTGAAGCAATCAAGGGAACTAGGCGTAAAGATATATATAAGGTTAAGGTTCAAACCTATCTTGATCGCCTGATTGATTCAGCTAACGAACCACAGATAAGGAACGTGTCAATACAAAGCCAACGAGAATTGTCTTCCGAGGAGTCCGCGGGGTAGGTATAGTATCCTTCAATAGAGGGAGAAATACCGGTCTTACATGAACTAACTCCTTCCTTTGAAAGAGTAGAAGTTCAACCCGAATCGTTGGTCGCGCCTTCGCAAGAGGCCGACCCGATTCAAACCTTTTTGGTCAGTCTAGGGGAAGTTAATTGTAGATCGTATAGTGCTTCCTTTATCAACTCCATTGTACGTGATGTCAATGGGGGCGATAAAGACTATGTCTTGAACAGATTGTCCTCTTACATTGATGAGATATTCCCACCCAATCTCAGGACTAGACAATCGACCAGAACACGGCTGGTAACTGCGAGGTTTGCAAATAGGCGCGCCCGGAGGAGACATGAGTACGCCACTGTTCAGGGGAACTGGCGGAAGCACAACGGTCGTTGCATTAAATCGATCCTAGACGGCACCGAGAGCTCTTCTCAACCGCAAAGAAATGTAATGGAACCATATTGGCAAAACGTATTTGAGTAAACTAGTGATACGGCTCCACCGTTAGACGATCTCAAGGGGTCAGTAAAGGCGGGAATTAGGCTTCCGATAGCAGTTTCTGATATTCGGTCGACCAAACCCTCCTTGTCCACATCACCCGGTTACGACGGGGTTACAGCTAGGCAAATTCGCGCAGTACCCGAAGAGGTACTGGTCAACTTAATGAATTTAGTGCTGTGGTGTGGAGCGGTACCGAGACGTCTACGAGTGGCGAAGACTATCTTCATTCCAACGTCCCCGCTTCCTGAAGATTTTCGACCCATCACTATGCCATCGATACTAGTCAGATGGATTCATTCAATTTTGGCAAAGAGAATCTCGAGGTGCATCGAATTCGAACGCACCCAAAAAGGTTTTATGCCCACTGATGGGTGTGCAGACAATACAACCATGATCGATCTCCTACTCAGGAATAACCAATAGCGTCTGGAAGGCTATTCTTGAATACCTAGTGGCTTTGTACGGGCGGTGTGTACATGAGGGATATTTTCCGCGCGAGTGAAAGGTAGCCCGTGTCATTGTACTCTTGAAGTCAATCGATAAGTACAGGAGAAATCCTCGCTCTTACCAGTATTCGGAAAAGTACTGGAGAGGATTCTGGTGCAGAGACTAAATGAGAGAGTCGCTGACAGCATGTGCCGTTGGCAGTTCGGCTTTGTAAGGGGCCGAAGTGTTGAAGATGCCTGGGCGCACGTTAGGAGAACTGTTGTGGAGTGTACTCAGAAGTATCTTCTGGGTGTTTTCATCGACTTTAAAGGTGCGTTTGATTATATGAGCTGGGCGAGCGTGGAACAAAGACTAACGGGGCTAGGGTGTCAGGAAGTAGCACTGTGGAGAAGTTACTTCTCTGACAGAAAAGCAGTGATAGTTGGGGCAAATAGTTCTGAGTGTATTGATGTGGTCCCAGGATGTCCACAGGGTTCCGTTTGTGGACCGTTTGTGTGGAATCTGATGATGGAATCGCTTTTGCATGAGCTTGAGGCCGAATGCAAGATATGTGCGTACGCTGATGACTTGCTTAGTATGGTCGAGGGTAGATCTCGTTCCGAGTTGGAACAGCTATCCTCGGCTATGATGAGTATTGTTACTCGGTGGGGCGAGCGTGTAGGAGTTAGTTTGTCGGTGGAAAGGACAGTGACCATGTTGTTGAAGGGTAGTTTTCGCATTTTCCAATCGTGCGTTTGAATGGTGGTGGCACAATCCGTTACTCCACGGAGGTGAAGTACCTCGGAGTACCTTTTTGCCTCATATAGGGAGACTTCGTGAGAAACTGACGAGCGTTGTAGGAAAGGTTAGGCGTGTTATGAGGAGTGAGTGGGGTCTGAGTCGTCAAGCAGTCAGGACCGTGTATAGGGGCCTTTTTGTTGCCATGGCAACATTTGGGTCTTCTGTTTGGTGCGAAAATGCGAGAAGAGTCTTCGGGCAACGTCGATTATTCTCTGTTCAGAGAGTAGTGTTATTGGCATGTATGCCAGTATGTCGTACGGTGCCCATTCAATAAGATGGGCAGGCATGCTTCTGACCATCAGAACCACATACGAGGAACCATGCTAAGCGAGTGGCTAGCCGAAAGGAATGTTGCCGTGCTGAACCTGCCGAGTGAGCTATATACCTTCGATGGTCCAATGGATGCGAGCGACATAGATGTTTCGCTTGCGAATGGTGTTGCGTGTTCGTCGTATGTGTTTGATTGACGTGTGAGAGACGACTGGGGCATCAGTGATCACAGCGTGATAGACATCATGTTGTCCATTGAGCGGAGGAGTGCTGAAGCTGCGCCACTGCGTCGGTGGCGTCTGTACGAGGCGAATTGGCGTCATTACGCGGACCGGTTTGCGGAAGAAGCTGCAGGCTGCCCTCTGGAGACTTTCAGAGCACTCGAAGTCGACGAGATGCTAGGGCTGATCGATCGCTGTATGGTAGCGACGAATGATGCTGTGCTCGGCCGCAGCCGTGTTGCTAGGCCTGGTAGCGTCAAGTGGTGGAGCCAAGAGCTTGACGAGATGCGGAGAGGAGTAAGGCATCTCAGGAAGAGATTCCAGAGGGCAAGGCGCACTAATGTGGAATACCTGGCGCAGCTTAAATTGCCCTATCTTGCTGCCCTGAGCGAGTATAAGGACGCTATTTTGAAGGTCAAGGAGGACGAGTGGAGGTCCTTCGTGAGGATGAATAGAGACGATCCCTGGGGCAAGGTCTACCGCATTTGCTGTGGTAGAGGCAAGAAATTGGATATATCGTCCCTGTGTGTTGGCGATGAAACCCTGTCGTCGTGGAGGCAATGTACGGAGGTACTCTTAAACGAGTTTTTCCCGAGGGCGGAGCCGACCGATCGTCCTCCCCCTGATTGCCAAGAGGCCTATCCACCGGTGATCGAGAGGCATGAGCTTGATAGTAGTGTCTCTCGACTCAAGAGCAGGTAATCTCCCGGTGTCGATGGAATGACCGGAGAAATGCTGAAGGCAATTTGGAGTTGCATTCCCGAACACGTGTCTGCTGTTATGGAGAAGTGTTTCCGCGAGGGCTACTTCCCAGATGCTTGGAAGTGCGCAAAAGTGGTCGTTCTACTGAAGAGCCCCGACAGAGTGAGGACTAATCCGCGGTTTTATCGCGGCATTAAACTTCTCCCCGTACTCGGGAAGGTGATGGAACGGATTTTGGTAGAACGACTCAAAGAAGGTGGAATGCTACGCACTTCCGAGTACCAGTTTGGGTTTCGCAAGGGGAAGTCAGCCGAGGATGGGTGGATGCATGTGCGGAGAAGTGTGGCGGAGTCGGTGGCAAAATATGTGTTGGGCGTCTTCGTAGATTTCAGAGGAGCCTTTGACCACCTTTCCGGGTGTAGCGTCCTCAGCAGGCTTCATGGGCTTGGTTGCCAGGAAATTATAATGTGTACGAGTTATTTTCGGAGTAGGAAGGCGTGCGTCGTTGGTGCTAGCGACACAGTTTGGGTTGATGCCGCTCGGGTGTGTCCGCAGGGATCCATCTGCGGTCCATATTTATGGAATCTAATGATAGATCCCCTGCTGGGGACTCTTTGTAGCGGATACAAACTGTGCGCGTACGCGGATGACCTCCTTATCCTCATCGAAGGACAGTCTCATGCTGATCTGGAGAGAAGGGGTGAGGAGGTCATGTGTGTAGTTGGAGAGTGGAGTAGGAGAGTTGGCGTTGGATAAGACGGTCACAATACTGCTTAAGGGCAGGTTGTCACCGTCTCGTCCGCCGGTAATTAGGTGTCAGGGTGCGAGCCTGCCATATGTCACTCAGGTGAAATACTTGGGGATTGTGGTGGGTGAGCGCCTTAATTTAATGGTGCATTTGCCATTTGTGAGGGGCAAGCTCACTACGGTGGTTGGCGTCGTTAGGCGAATACTGAGGACTGACTGGGGCCTTAGCAGGGGGGCTGTGCGCACCATATACGGTGGATTATTCGTCGCCTGTGCGACCTATGGTGCACTAATATGGTGTGGCACAGCTACGTCTGTGGTAGGCAGGGCCAAGGTGCTTTCCTGCCAGCGTATTATATTGTTGGCATGTTTGTCAGTTTGTAGAACTATCTCGACTGACGCACTGCAAGTGCTTCTAGGGGTAACCCCCTAGACCCTACCACCCGGCGTTCAGTTTGAAGAAGGGCTTACCCTTTTGGAGATGACCTGGTCTCCACCGCCGATCTGGCGGAAGGGGGAATTTCGCGCATTAAGGCGCTTTTAGACGAGCGCGTGGTCTCGCTTTGGGGAAATAGATGGACAAACAGTGACAAAGGTAGGGTGACGTACGAATTTATACCCGACGTGACTTTTGTGCGTGACAGACCGGACTTTTGTTTTGGACTTAGTACAGGGTTTTTACTGACGGGACAAGGTTCTCTTAATGCATAAAATAGCCCTGTCCGATGCATAAAATAGCCCTATCCGACACTGCGGACTGTGGAAGTGGACTGGAGACACGTACTTACAGACTGTACATACTATGACGACATTAGGGATTTAGACGCCATGGGAGTTACTCAGACAGGGGCGGATTGGGACTTTAGTGGGGTTTTGTTGGACGATCGGACAGTTGGGGGGTTGAGTAACTTCGCACGTGAGGTGTTTGATAGGAGGAGTAGAAGAGTGTTGTGGTGGTGGTGGTTTTCGTAATTGTCTATTTTGTTGTATGTAGATGTTGACTGTTTGTGGTTGTCCCTGCGGTTCCCGGCAGCATTATAGATTTTTTGTTGTTTTTC
Source organism: Phaonia tiefii (assembly GCA_963931995.1). Lineage (NCBI taxonomy): Eukaryota > Metazoa > Arthropoda > Insecta > Diptera > Muscidae > Phaonia > Phaonia tiefii. The sequence goes on from OZ008368.1 coordinate 158,522,331, forward strand.
TTTAATTGCTCGGCGCAGTTTTGACGTTTTTGCTGTGGTTGGGACGTTCCTGTCAGCCCAAGATCTTTCTGTTTTGTTTTTATTATTTCTTTTGTTTGTTTGCTTGGCGCTTGTGAGCGTATTCTGAGTGAACTGGTCGCATTTTTTGTAGTGATAATTGTTGCATGTTTGTGTTGTGGGGTCACCAGTCCCCGAACGGTTTGGGGTTCGACTGGTAGTAGTTTCGGCTACGAGGTCTGACCAGAGACTTAGTTCTGGTACCACGGGAGTCAGGTGCCCATGGAACTTTGGTTCCATCCTGACTGTGGTGTGGCCCTTCGGGGAGACACGTGGTGGCTGTGGTTTATACCCAAATCGCGGGGAGAGCTTCTGCTCGATGTGGAGTTGTAATGCAACCGGGTGTCGTGACCCATAGATCGGAAGGAGTGTTAGATAGGCTCCGTCCCTAACAAAGGGAAACAACTATGTCCAAATACATGGTTTTAAATTGGTACTCGGATGCTTCGGAATACGGGGGCGCTGGTCGACGCATTGTATTCACCCTGTGTTAAGAGCACTCTGAGATGGAGCCATTGTGGCAGGTACTCACATTAATCTAGTACACAATCCCTCCCTACCTTACGACACTGAGTAATTTGTCAAAGTCGCCCAATAGAAACCCTGTTCTAACAAATGTTAGATCATCATATAATTGAGTGTACCGAAAACTCCGACAGACATCTATAAAGTCTCTAATAGACCATCTCTAAACAAAACATCAAAGAGAAACACGATTGAAAGTCCAACAAAAATAGATTTGTTTTACCGATCTCACAAACTCTTAATTAACAGATGACTTTAACATTCAATTCATGGCTTTATTTCAAAACAAATTCAGAGTAGTTACACTAACATTAACAGTGAGAAATATTATGTTCTTACCTATATCATCACTTGAAGGCCACTTTGAAGAAGCGTCAAAGTCACTGGAGGGTACATTCATTCATACACAATTTGAAAAAAATTCCCTTCATAGCGAGTTAGATTCTAATCTTATAGTGGAATTAAAGGCAAAATTAATATACAACATACCCTCTGTCGTGGAATCTAATAGCTTATTCACATTTACTGCCTTTTAGCGCAATACTGTAATTTCGCTCTTTATGAGATGATTTCGAAATCATGATGTTCACATTGTGCTTTTGTTAATTACTGTGATTTCAAGTGACTTCTCTCTCTTTGTTTGACATTTCTCTAATTTGTTGTGATTGTAAACAACAACGCGTTTTAAAATTGTCCAGTCCAGTAGATAATAAATTATAAATTGTTGAATAATAATAAGTTGTAAGTATTATAAAGTTTATTTATTGACTCTGTGTGTGTTTGTTCCAGCTGCAACAACAGGCACTTGGCACGGCATCCCGGCCAAGCTCCACCAACTTGGTATGACACACGCTTGGCACGGCATACCGGCCAGCAACCAATCCGACAACAACCACCCAACCAGAAGATACATGCTAAACCGGCAGGCACGGCTGAAGAAGTCAACAAGAAATTGACGAAACGTCGGAAAAAGTGAAATAGAAGCAATTTTATTAAAATGAATTTAATTTTAATAATATTGGAGTTTGTATCAGTGTATGATAAAACAATGGATGGCTTCAAAGAAATAAATGACTATTTCACTAATACAATGAAATTGTATCGAAGGAAACGAAAATTGCACATTAACATACTTTTGGGATTAACAATGCAGCTATTCCAATTGTTGGCCTTAGCGGAATCGGAAAATTTTTTATCTAATAGATTATTCTGGGTTAAGGTAAGACAATGTAATATAATGAAAAAATAAGAATGTACATATGAAACTATTCAATATGGATGTGCACCAACTCCTTTTGGGAAATCGATTGCGTTGTGCATGACGACGACTTCTTTAAAAGCAACTTTCGCATTACACGTGCAAGTTTTAAAAAATTATTGAAGTTGCTTCGCGGTCTTGAAAAGAAACACTCTACATGCCGTAAGGCGATCCCCATCGACAAACGTGTCGCAATTGCTTTGTATGCATTGGGGTCTTCTGCTTAATACCGAAGCATCGGGAATTTGTTTGGAGTGGGAACATCCACTGTATGCTAAATTGTTATTGATTTTTGCGATTTGGCTTGGCCCGTACTACAAAAGTTGTACTTGAACCACATTCCCCTAACAAGGGAAAAAATTGATGAATGCCGTAAGGGGTTTCTGGCTTTGGGATTCCCACAGTGTTTAGGTGCAATTGGTAAGTTAATTTAAATAATTATGTAAAACATAATTATTTCAACATAGCTTTTAGTCGGATGCCATATTGAAATACACCCACCTGCGGAAGATGCTGTAGATTACTACAATTATAAGGGATGGTACGCTACCATTCTCTTCGCGTTAGTAGATTACAGGTACATTTATTAGTTTACCATTGTGAAATTGAACTTAAAGACAAATTTTATTTTCAGAAGTCGATTCTTATATGTAAATGTTGGGGCAATGGGAAGATGCAATGATTCCCACTTGTTCGAGCAATCGCAATTAAAAAGTTATCTCGACAACTGTAATTTGCTCAACGAAATGAGCATATCAATTCCGAATGTGGAAATCGCATTATAATTCTTGGCGACTCGGCATTTAAATTTTCCCAAATGGTAATGAAGCCCTACCCATTTTACGTTGAGCAAAACGCTTATGAGAAGAATTTTAACTATTCGCTGTCGAAATGCCGAAGGGTAGTGGAAAATGCATTTGGGCATTTAAAGGCGCGCTTTCGCCGTATAGGAAAGGGAATCGATAACCATATCGAAAATGTGAACGAAATAATATTAACTTGTTGCGCCCTGCACAATTTTTTAAATGAAGAAAATCACACCATCAATGTAAGCTGGGTGGAAATGCAAAGGATTGTGGATACATAGTAGAGCAGGGAAAATGAGAAAGGCATTGGCGGAACATTTCAGTAAGTAATTTATACATTTAATAAACATATCCAATAGTTTTAAATTAAATATTTTATTTTACGTTTATTTAATTTAATTGTAATAAAAGTATATTAAAAAATATTATTCGGGTTTAATATTTTTCGGCTTTGAGGCCACATATATAAAGACGTTATTTTCTTTTCAACTGGTGTCGGTTGAATAAGTTGACAAATTCTTACAGCACGTTTCGGTACAGCATAAGTACTTTTGTTATCTCAAAATCCTTGAGAAGAAGTTGATCGAAATATTGGAAAAGAGTAGTTAAAGTGATATGAAAGGAAAATAATGTCTTTTTATTAATGACATCAAAGCCCAAAAATATTAAACCCGAATAAAATTGCAAAGGTCAACAATACATACAAACAACAACAAATTATTATTAAATTTGACTGCATTAAATAAAAAACAAATTCAATTATCCAAAAAAAAAATAAACACAATTGGACTATTTTTTACTATTGAGATAGTCCAATAATCCATCCATAACTGCGCACTGCTTCGTTACCAATTTGTCCAGCAGGTCTGTTTTTTTAGATTCTAATTTGAGCATTTTTTCGTCCATTTGCTCCATATTTTTTAGTTGTTGGTCTATTTTTTTGTTTGCTTCAGTCATCTGTTTTAAAATTTCGTGTTGAAATTTCATTCTTATTTGCAGGTAATGTTGGTGTGGATGACTCTGCAATGGATGTTGATGTAGACGGTGTTGGTGACGCTTGTGACAATGCTGATGCTGCTATTGGCGTTGATTCTATTTGAAATAAAATTAAAATAAATAAATATGTTTACATTGAGTTATATTATTTGTTTACAAATACATTTATTTCTACATATTTAGAAAAATAAATTGTATGTTGCACAAACAGAATGGATGTGACTAATAATTTGGAAACCATTCGTCAGCTTCGCCGTGTCTATTTCCAAAATGGTGACCTCAATATTTGGGACTTTAAAGTTCAATTTTCTGCAGAAAAAAAATAATTTTGGCAAAAGCTTCCCAAGTTTTTTGGCAAATTATTTCGGCCAGGGCAATTGTTTTTGTGGCGGCTAATACTCTTTTCTAAATGAAGAAAGCGAACCATCGACTGTCCAGATATTCACCATCTTGAGAAATGGTATACTTAGGCATAATACGTTTTGCACATAATTTTTCATTTTTTAACATTGATACATACATATGTTGAAAAAAGGCGATTTTGTAACGGCCGCCAAATTTTTTGTGTCAAAACCGTTGGGGCTTGTCAATGGTTATCCTGGCCGGAAATGGTCTTCGGAACAAGTTTGCCAAATGTTGTCCTGTACAGTTGTTGTTTGTTTCGAAGATAAGTATGGCCTAGGCATAATGCTTTGACGGCCGTTACAAAAAAACCAAATTTTTCGTACATGCAGTGTTGCAGATACATATGGTGTCCGTCCAAGCAATTCTCTGCTTGTACTTGCGTTTCCTATCGTTTCTAATAAAAAATCACAATAATAATGAAAAAAAACCCAATATAAAAATCTTATTACTTACAATATATTCGGCATTGAATCCATTTTCCTGTACTGCAATTATTAAAAACGAAAAATTTTAATTTATATTAACAAATCACATTGCAATAAGTACTTACCACCACAAAGCAAACTAGAAATGTAAACAAACAGATGTTTTTCCCTCATTTTTCTGACATTTGCTTTGAACCAGGAATGGAAATTTTTTCATTTTACTGCATTTTTTAACTACTATTGCAATACAACACTATGGTCTCTCTTGTTTTAAGCGCCTTGGAGACGTTCAAAAAACTACATCAATCACGTGCATATGTATTAGTGTGTGCCTTCGTGTCTTGCCCGCAAACATTCAACAAAATACGGCAATCATCACTTTTTCTTTGTTTTCATCGTGTTCGATTGACATGTCATCGTCGGAGGAAGATGATTTGCTTTTAATTATTAATATTAATTTTTAATTATTTATATTTATTATTTATTTTTATTATTTATTATTATTTATATTTATACAGTATTATTTATTATTATTTATGTTTATATATCTTAATTATTAATATCAATTTTTTTTTACGTTTTCTTTTTTCCTCCCTGTTGCTATAGGCATCTAGTTTTGTGTTCCACAACGCCTGTAAGCACTCATAGCGTTCAATAAAATTTAATATGAATTTTTTTTCGTCCGCACACTTGTCCATCTCGCACAATTTTTCTCTACTAATGAGTCATGATTGACAATCATAAATGGAGACCATCAACAAAAACGCCATCAACAGAATCATGATGAAATTAATTAGGTGATAGCAGGAGGATTGTGTATGTATTAGTAGTACAGAGTTCTGTCAAACTCAGTTGATTTTTCTATTTTTTTCTTTCTATATTTAATTGTACAACCAACTTTTCATTTAATTAGCTAAATTAGTATGTGGTCAAACTGGATTTATATCGAATTTCTTGAAATCTGTTAAGTATTTATTAAATAAACAAACAAATTAGATAAAATTTGACAGAACTCTGTATAACGGCATGAAAAAACTTCGATCAGCTGTTCTTATAACACAACCTCATATTTCAACCATGAACAGAATATATCAAAATTTTTTGATATTTCATCAATCTGGCCGACGTCGTGTACGTGTAGCCGATGAAAGCCGATTACAGGCACACACTCAACCGATTGATGGAATTTGTTGAACGTCTCCAAGGCGCTTTACTGCGTTTTCAAACAAATTACAAAAAACTGAGCAACATTTTTGCATCTTTTTGTATGGAAATACATATGTGTAATTTATAGTGTGATTTAGGCTCAAATCATCTCATAAGGAGCGAAATTACAGTATTTCGCTAAAACGCAGTAAATGTGAATAAGCTATAACTTGAAAATATTTCACAAAATAGCTGTTTTCCTCTTTCCTCCAACAAATAAACTTCTTCAGTTTTCGGATGTCGAAAAGAAACAAATTGGGGAAGAGTGCGCGAAGCACATGTTGCTTTCTGAAAACGAAAATCGGGATATACCAGAATAAGCTGTATCAAACAGTTATAGACGAGATCTTTTTATGGATCTCATAGAAGCAGACAGTTAATGTAATCCTCAAGATAATGTGACGACAGAGTTACAACTGTACAAGAACACGAAAGTAAACATGACCGAAAATTTCAATGTATTGAATTGGTGGCAGTATTGAATTGGCAATGTTATTTAACTTAAATTGCCTTATCCTAGCGACACCAGCCAGTAAGTAGTGCATCCTCCGAGAGAATATTCTCATCAGGTAGATACATGCTTTCTGAAAAATTATCATCTCTTGGTTTAAATCATGTGGCTGTAATTCAATTAATGCTTTTTCATTTAAATTTAGAAAAGGAAGAGGTTGACAATAACTTAGAATTAAGTGCTTATTCATAAGAATATTGTAAAAGTATTTTCGTTGTTATTTTGTTCGCATTTTTGCATCGTTGTTATTTTGTTCGTTGTTTTGAACCATTGCCTCTATCTGGTATTAGTAAAGCAATTCTTTTCAACATCGAACGTAAATATCACACGCGGCCAAATGTTGTAAATTTACTCAGAGAAATGCTGAGTCTAGTATAGTAATTAGTCTATGGGTGAGACATATACAAACACAAAAACGAAATTAATCCCAGCGCGTCCTGTTAAAAGTCCGTGCGAAGTAAAGTGCAAAACACAATGTTGAAGTTTGTTTTCCAATGAACAAAGACCAACCATCCATGAGGAGTACTGGAACCTTGGAGTTGTTCAACAGCGACAGTTTCTTACCAGGTGCATTAAAAGGGAAGGGAAATCAAGGGAAACTGTACTAAATAGCAGAAGGAAGTTTACTAGAAAATGCTAATCACCTGTAGGTAATGAAACTAATAATGTTGAAGTATTCAAGGTATTCTTTGAACGTACGTTGGATATTGGTGCAAAACTTTTACGCTATACAGAGAATAATGTCTCTCAAAGCCTTGGTACTACTTCAGCAGATAAAAGAGTTATAGTAATAGAACTGTCCCTCATTTTATACGAAATGTCCGAAATTTCATTGAAAACCTCCCAGCTGTGGACTCACCCTATTGTCGTAGTAGAACAACAAAGAAATACGTGCCACAGGAATATGAATCTCTGAATAATATTTATAGAACATATCTCAAGTACTCTAAAGTTAATGCTTCAACGTCAGCTTCACAGCTCATACACCAAAAAAAGAACAAGTGTGTCATTTACACCGAGTTTGCTGACCTAACGTCTCCATCACAGGCTGAGCAACTGAGAAATACACACCTCGACGAACAGGATGCGATCAAGAAACAGTATCTTGCAGACCAGGAGAGAGCACAATCAAACAAATCTTTCATAACTTGTTCTTTTCATTCGGTACCAGCATTTCGTTTTTTTATGCACGGAAATATTCAATGTACAATTTAAGCGTTTATCAAAAGTCTCAGCAGAATGGATTTTGCTTCATGTGGGGAGAAAAATATGGAAAGAGGGGTGCAATGAAATATGTACGGCAATGGAAATTAGATGAAAGAAAAGTGAACGAAGTTGCCTTGTACTGCGATAACTGCGGAGGGGAGCATAAAAATCAATCAATGCTCAACTTATTTAAAAGAATCTACTTGCATTAAAAACATTACATTAAACTTCCTGATATCAGGACATTCGATGATCACTGTACATTCATTTTGTATTGGAAAGAGCAATAAAATAAAATAAAACCATATACGTGCCTAGTGAATGGGGTACGATTGTTTCTAATGCTAATTATGCTACGATCAAATGAGTTTAAGACTGAATGGGTTTTGCAAAAAAAATAACTCCACTTACAATAAACAACAATTAAAATATCCAAATCACAAAGCAGTTTTTAATAAAAAAAAAGAATTCTGAATGTTTCAGTATTTTCAAATAAACTCTTGAGCATTACATTTTTAAAATTAAACGAAAATTACGGTCTGACCAACTTGACGCTCGGTTTCAACTTTACCATTCTGATCTGGTAATTGCAGAACCAAAGTATACGAATCTTGTTGACCTCTGTTTAAAGGGAGCCATTTCCTCTCACCAACAACATGCATTTTTTGCTTTGCCTCACCAAACTACAGCTCGTGATGTACTTGTAGAGCCTGTCGAAGAAGACCAAGCACAAGACCATGACCTACATACATCTGTAGAAATTTCGTTTTGTCCTTTTATAATGTTACAAGTCTAAGGCCCAATTTTAGACTAGTCAATCATCTTTGATCAACAATCAAATATAACTTAACCCTTTCACGTCCATAAGGAAACCAGGGTTATTTTTTAATATCCAATGGATTTTTTTAATTGATTTTTATACAAAATAAACTAAAATTGCAAAGTAATAAAAATCTCGTGGCTAGATTTTCTGGAATTTTGTGGGAAATATTTTTCCCAATGGGCGATAAAGGGGGAAAAAATACTTCAGTTTATTGATTTTTTATGAATGATTTTACAACTAAAAAAATTGAATGTAAAAATAGGTTTAAAAATACAAAACTAATTGTGGTATTCTGCAAAGCAATTCCTTTTGCTTGTAAAGCAGAGATGGACGTTGCACATAGCACAAATGTTATGCGTTCTATTTTCTACACGTTTCTTTGCGCAATTTACACATCTTTTCATTTTGTTCGCTTTTTGCATATTGTGCGCTGGTAAATTACGTTTTGTGCTAACGTTAGCCTTCGCGCCTTCCCTTTGAGTAGGTCTTACTCTCTGCCTCGATGTAAAATTACTTATCAAATTTCGTGCCACTACTTGTCGATACTCTAAACTGGTCAAAAGTGATCCCTCGACTCGTTTTTGTTTATGTAATTTTATATATACTACATAAGCGTTATTCATTGCAATGTCCATAATATCAAAAAACAAACGTAAATAGTATTTTATTTTTGCTTTGCGATCCACCTCATAACAAACCTTACGCTGGTCCATGAGATCGACACCACCCATATATTTATTATAGTTTGCGATCACTTCGGGACAAATTATGTTTACTTTCTGAGCTGATCCTGATTGTCTTCTCTTTACGAAAGTCGTTTGTTCTGGTGATATAAAATTGGATAGCATGTGAACTGCTTTTGTGTCCATCCATTTGACAAAAGAGATTCCTTGAGAAGTTACGGAATAAATGTCACCACGTCTCATTGTTTTATCGAATGGCAAATTTTTGGGTATATTTTTTCTGTTTGTACGAACAGTACCGCAAGCTTTTAAATTTTGCGTCATTAGTTTATATTGTAAGCTGGGGGAATTGAAGAAATTATCAATATAAATTTCGCAACCAAGGCCATTCAACTTTTGAGTCAAGTTAAGTACAACGGATTCTCCCAAACCTACTTCCGCACTAGTTTTTTTGCCCGTATATAGATCAAATTCAAAAAGGTAGCCTGTTGAAGACTCAGCTCTGCACCGCATTTTGAAACCCCATTTTATAGGCTTGTTTTTGATGTATTGCTTCATTACGTTGTGTCCTTTAAATTTTATCATGTGCTCGTCAATAGATTGCCTCATCGAGTTATTCATAGCATTTTGAAAACAATGGTTGAAATGATCAAACACAGGTCTTATTTTATATGCCCTATCGGTAATTGATGACTCACAATCATTATTGGAGAAATGCAAATTTTGACGTATTTGCTCAAATCTTGTTCTAGTCATAATGTTAGCGACGTAAGGGACACCCATATCTTCATCAGTAGACCAGTAACTTCGAAGATTTGGCAAAACTTTGTAGCTCATTACAAAATTCATTCCTAAAAATGCTTTCATTTCGTCTACTTCAACAGCAAAGGATCTTCCGTTTTGCTCCGCATATCTTGTACTTTCCGGAATGATAATATCACACAACACCTCATTCAGCTTTGTAACTTCCAAAAAAATTTCCATTGGAGTCACCATATCTTGCCTATCAGAAAAGATGTTTACACGATCAAACTCATAATTACTTTCATAATATGTATGAGGTGTATAAGAGCCACTTGTCCATCTGAAAACAGGTTCTTTTCCCCTATGAAGAGCTGTGCTGGCATCCACAGCTATGTTTTGACCAGTTTCTTGTACTGCATTTTCGATTTCAACCACATCTGCAGCCTCTTCAATGTCTTCTGCTAAAAAGTCTTGATCTTCTTCATCTAGGGGAAGTTCATCTTCCCCATCACTATTATCCGCCATTAGCAGCTGTAATATCTCATTTTCGCGTAAATGGAACTCCCTACACCTTCTGCTTGTCATTGCTAAAATTTAAAATTAATATTGTGAACATGTAAAAAAACGAAATATCAATAGAGTAGTAAGAGTAAATTTTCACTTCTGGTCCATAGGGAAAAATGTTTCCCTTAGAGTAAATTTACAAAATTGAAGCACTATTGGCCACTTATTCATTTTTTATTATTATTTATTATTTCTCTTTACTCACCACGTAGTATTTATCACTTATAAAACTTAGAAACGTAACTTTATCCGCGATAAAAGGAGCCAAATCAAAACGACCTTACGATGTGGAAAAATGGGATTTCCCTTCCTTGATTAGCTATACACGATTAACAGTATTGCCACATTTTCACTTTTATTTACAATAAATCATCGCTGTTGTACGACATCTAGTTGTCAAAATAAATATTTGAAACAAATTCGTTACTAAAATAACTAATTCAAATTTTGGGAAAAATGTTTCCCATTGACGTGAAAGGGTTAAACTCGGAATTAATTTTTTAAGGTTAATAGTTGATTGCTGTTTAAACCATAAGAGGATATCAAGGCCTGGCCAGGCCTGTTTTGAGTTTCCATGGGGTTTTCTGGTAGTTTCGATTTTCGGAGCTTTATGACGCTTCTTGAATTCCTCAATTGAAGTGTTTTCTACTCAAAAATTTAAAAATAATAAACAAAATAGTTATGTAGGCGTGGCAATTGCCAAAAACAAATTTTTATTCATATGTGTGACACCAATGCCTGGCCAGGCCCAGTACAAAATATACGTGCATCTGTAAATGAATATTAATGTGATTGAATTAATTCCAAAACAGTACAAATTATTTTAAGTACAAGTATATCATAATCTGCAAATTAGCTAAAAATTAAGAATTTAGTTAACATTTTTCTATTTCGCAAACAATATTTTTAGTTGCTGAATAAAAAACATGGTTATTTTGTTCGTCAGTGAATTTTGTTTTCTAACTAACAAAAAAACCGTTACTTTTACTCGAATGTGACATTGCACATTTTGTTGTTGGTTACAACTGTTAAAAATGTGTGGTGTCAAGCAAGAACAGAATGGTTTTGTTTGAAAGCGACGCTCAATAGCAAACGTTATCAGTTGAAAACAAAATCTATTACAGATCGTGTGTATAATAATAGTGAGTGTCATAAAAAGTACAGTCTTTCAAAATGACTACTGAGGTGGACATCATTTTGGAAACTGTTCCAAGATCTGATCCAAGCGTTTTCAAAAGATTGGCAGAAGCCATCGCAAACGATTTGGAAAAGGAAAAATGATACCGACCCCTTCGAAATGAATGAAGAATTTGCAGAAACTTTTGTGGGAGACAAAGATTCGGATATTGAAGACGAACTTGAGGTTGACAATGAATTGAATGAATCAACCACCTGCGATGAATTTAGAGATTCAGAGAAGGAAGATCTTCACATGGAAGACTCTGAGAGTTTTTATAAAGCTAAAGATGGATCGAAATTGTACAGGACCACTCCTTCACCTAGAATATTTCTGGCTCACAATTGATTTAATTGCACATGGTGGATATTTTTAAACGTTTTTTTACAAATGATATTAAAGAAATGATAATAATTGAGACCAACAGGCACGCAAAGAAAATATGTGATAAATGGAACATGGATAACCCCGGTAAAGAGAAGACTTGGCAGAAATTAACTGTTGAAGAATTGGATGCCAAGATCTGATCCAAGCTTTTTCAAAAGATTGGCAGAAGCCATCGCAAACGATTTGGAAAAGAAAAATGATACCGACCCCTTCGAAATGAATGAAGAATTTGAAGAAAATTTTGTGGGAGACAAAGCATCGGATATTGAAGAAGAACTTGAGGTTGACAATGAATTGAATGAATCAACTGACTGCGACGAATTTAGTGATTCAGAGAAGGAAGGTCTTCACATGGAAGACTCTGGGAGTTTTTATAAAGCTAAAGATGGAACGAAATGGTGCTAGACCACTCCTCCACCTAGAATATTGCTGGCTCACAATTGATTGAATTGCACAGGGGGTCCGTCTTCGACGGATGTTGTTCCATTGGATATTTTTAAAGGTTTTTTTTTACAAATGATATTAAAGAAATGATAATAATTGAGACCAACAGGCATGCACAGAAAGTATGTGATAAATGGAACATGGATAACCCCGGTAAAGAGAAGACATGGCAGAAATTAACTGTTGAAGAATTGGATGCCAAGATCTGATCCAAGCTTTTTCAAAAGATTGGCAGGAGCCATCGCAAGCGATTTGGAAAAGGAAAATTATACCGACCCCTACGAAATGATTGAAGAAATTTTGTGGGAGACAAAGCATCGGATATTGAATAAGAACTTGAGGTTGACAATGAATTGAATGAATCAACCAACTGCGATGACTTTAGTGATTCAGAGAAGGAAGATCTTCACATGGAAGACTCTGAGTTTTTATAAAGCTAAAGATGGAACGAAATTGTGCAGGACCACTCCTTCACCTAGAACATTTCTGGCTCACAATTGATTTAATTGCACATGGTGGATATTTTTAAACGTTTTTTTACAAATGATATTAAAGAAATGATAATAATTGATACCAACAGGTATGCACAGAAAGTATGTGATAAATGAAACATGGATAACCCCGGTAAAGAGAAGACATGACAGAAATTAACTGTTGAAGAATTGGATGCTTTGCTGGGTATTTTGATTTGCGGAGGAGCAAGTCATAATAATACATAGCATGCTTCAGTACTATGTAAACCCACAAACATGCCAATATTCCGAGCAACGATGTCGCTGAAAAGATTTCAATTGCTACTGAGGTTTATTAGATTTGATGATAGCCGTACTAGAACCTTTCGATCTCAGACGGACAAAGCAGCTCCAATACGGGATATATGGAATTTACTGAATTTAAACCTCAAATCTAATTATAAACCACACGAAAATATAACAGTAGAAGAGCAACTTTTTCCCTTCCGAGGAAAAACAAAATTTACCCAATATATTTCTTCAAAGCCTGCAAGATATGGCATCAAGGTATGGTGGGCTTGCGATGCTAAGACGCATTTTCCCTTAACAGGCAATATTTATACAGGCAGAGAAGCTGGTCAAAACAGACCTGAAAAACAAGGGGGAAATGAGCTAATGCGACTAGTAATAAGATATAAAGAATCAGGAAGACCAATTGTTGCAGACTACTTTTTCACATCCCTCGATTTATGTAAAAAACTTATGAGTATCGGATTGACTTTTGTAGGTACTCTCCGGAGTAACAAAACAGGTATTCCACCGGAATTTAAAAAAAAAAAACATCCTAAAAGAGATATTAGCTGTGTTCGAGTACTTTTCCAGTAAAAATTATCAAGTAACTAGTTTTCGGAGAGTCAGAATGATTGTGCTCTCTGAGTAAAAACTATCACAAAAAGTACGCGAACGACATCCAGTAAAAACTTGAACTTTTGTATGTAAACAGCTGATTTGCAATGTAAACATTGTGAGAACCAACAAACGTAGTTCGAACAAAATACTACAATTTTTGATTCCTCTTTCTGAACAGCTGGTTCGTCCTCAAATTTAGGAACGTAGCAAAATCACGAAAGTAATATCTAATTTCGTAAAAGCGTCGATTGAAGCTTTTTAAAATCGAAACATTGAGCTAAGAATAAATTATTATTATAAAACACTCGGTTAACTTTTTATATTTACATGAACCAAAGCAAATTTCAACTGGAAATAGTGAACCGGAGTTACTAAAAAGTAAATCCAAATGTAGAATTTGTAAAACTAAGGATAACTTCAACAGAAATACTCGATACTTTTGGAAAACTTGTAGAAAAACTGTTTGTCTTCAACATCTGCAGTGACTAGAATATAAATAATTATATTTAATCCAGAACTACCATATACCCGCGGCATAAAAAAAAGCTTAAATAGCCAAAGTTGGGCATTTAAACTATGATCAAGCGACCATATGATTTTGCTGGAAAACAAAAAGAAGATAAAACACAAAGCTTATTTAATTGTTAATGTGGACTAGTATAATCACCATCCTAGTTGGAATAACAATAAAAACGCATCATTTAACTCGTAGTGCAGTTAGAACTTCATTTCTGCTCAAATATTCGAATGCAATGTAACGATTAGCCGAAAAATGTATGAATACCGGTTATTTTTCATAGCATTTGCCACTGATGCCACATGGTTGTAAAATTATTTGACAAATCACGTATTTAAAGTCAGATCAAACATAAATCAAAATCAACTGATTACCAATACCAAATAACCAGTCAAAAATTGGCTCTTAATGATTTATAAAAAATGCATACTACATATTAACGGGTTTTTCAATAAGAGCGCTACAAAAGTTTTTTTAAATAAATCAAAACCGGTTTTAGATACCAATGAAATTCTTTATTCCTGTGAAAGTACGTTCGATGCCATTATATATGGAACTCGACTTCTTTTGCATGGCCACCACGGGTACGCTTGCAGAAGTCCAGACGCTGAACCTAATTTTCGACGGTTTTCAAGCATAAATCGGCCGATACTGCTGCAATTTCACGTTCGATATTCGTACGAAGTTCATCAATCGTCGCTGGCTTGTTGGCATAGACCATAGACTTGACGTAGCCCCACAGGAAATAATCTAACGGCGTCAAATCGCACGACCGAGGCGGCCAATCGACTGGGCCATTTCGTGAGATAACACGTTCACCAAACTTGGTTTCCAATAAATTGATTGTGGCATTCGCTGTGTGGCTTGTGGCGCCGTCCTGTTGGAACCACATGTCCTCCAAGTCCATATTATCCAATTGGGGCCAAAACTATTCGGTTATCATTGAACGGTAGCGATTCGCATTCACAGTAATATGCCGGTCTTGATAATCACGGAAGAAGAACGGCCCAATGACGACGCCGGCCCATAAACTGCACCAAACCGTAATTTTTTCGGGATGCAATGATGATGGATTACGTGTGGGTTGCTGTCTGACCAATAACGCATATTTTGCTGATTGACGAAGCCATTCAGCCAGAAATGAGCCTCATCGCTGAAGATGATTTTGTTGTTGTTGCTGCTCAGCCCAATTCACGAACATACGACGCTTATGGTGGTCAAGCGGCTTCAGTTCTTGCGTCAATTTGATCTTGTAAGGAAGTAGGCCAAGATCTTTTCGCAAAATTCGCCACAACGACGTCACAGAGATGCCCAACGCTTGAGAACGACGTGTGAGAGACACATTTGGGCTTTCTTGAACTGAAGCCTTAGCGGCAGCAATATTCTCGAGACTACGGGCAGTTCTTTGTCTCACTGGCACGGGAACATTGTGTTTAAAATTTTTCTACTAGACGCTCAATTGTTGATCTGGTAGGACGATTATGACGAGCATAAATTGGACGTAGCGCTCTTAAAGATGAGGCCACTGACTCCAAATTTCGGTAGTAAATTTTAATAATTTCGACTCGTTGTTGGCTCGTATATCTTTCCATGATGAAATGGCAAACCTTACTGAAGAGAAATGTCAAAAGAGCGGGAAAAAATATGGCGTCGTTTGCTGTCCCTATCGATTTACTTTTGTATCGTCTCTGTTAACAAAATTGGCAATTTTAATTTAATTTTATTTTAAAACAAACAGCGTACGAAATAAAAATATTATAAATTCCTACAAATTATGGTCAGGAAATGTTTACAAAGATTTTAAGCACTTTTACAGTTTCTCACAGGATGAGGAAAGGAATGAACTGTGGTGTACAATTCTTAGATTGAATTTCGGCACCGTTTTAAAAGCCACAAGTTTGGTGAACATAATTTTCAGGAGAAGTATATTCTCTCAAGGAAACTGAACGATGATGCTATTCCCAGTAAGAAGGCAACACTTGAAATTCATTTTCAAAACTCACACAACTCCCATAAAATACGATACACTCCCACAGTTTTTGTTACAGGCAGTTGTAAACTAAAATATCTAAATGCTTTTTAATGCCCGTTGTTTAAATTTTTCGTTGAAAAATTCCCATAGTGTTGAATAAACACAGTGAAAATGACGGCTGCACAGGACAGTACCTAGTGAAAATAGTATGCTACGGTCGTGCTTTATCTATTATTGTTCTTTATCTATGTTTTATATTACCTATGTATATTGAATTAATTGTTCTAAATAATATAGCTGAATTTATTAAAAAATCTTTCAAATAGCGCATTTCCTAATACATTATACGATATATGAGATTCATAGGGACCATGTAGGTACATCATTGACCGTTGAAAAATTTCTCAGTCATTCGTGACCACTTGTAAAAAAAATATTAAAATGCTCATAACTCCTAAACGGTGCGTCTAATCGCAAAAAGGATGTTACTTCGTGATCATCGGTAAAAAAATACTAAAATGCTTATAACTCCTAAACGGTGCGTCTAATCGCAAAATTTACATTACTTCGTGACCACCGGTAAATTACTCCTAACGTGTGTCTAATCGTAAAAAGGACGTCCAGGTTTGACATAGCGGAAATTCATGGCATTCATGAAGCCAGTTATAGTTAATAAAAAATCCATTGAGTGTTCGAACTCACGGGCGATTGGTTAACAACTTTTGCTACACGGTACCTGTTCGATTTCTGTGAACACATTAGTAAATGTTACATTTGAAAATAAATATCACCGTTTCTACTTGTTTTTGTATACACCGGGCAATGCTGAACATCAAATGACTCGCTTTGTTTGGCCATAGCAACAGCAACGAAACAGCCAAACACACAACATCACACATACTTTGTCCGAAGTAGCTGGCGTATACGTGTGTCACATAACCACATGTTTGCTATATCAACAGCAACGAAACAGCCAAACACACAACATCACACATACTTTGTACGAAGTAGCTGACGTATTAGTGTGTCACCATAACGTCGACTGCGCAAGCGCATTTTTGCTTGAAAATGAAATTCTCCGTTCAACAACAGCAACAGACACATGTCCAAACATACATTATTATGTTAATACATAAGCTATAGACACAATTTCGTTTGCCTCACCCCTGCAACAACACTCTTTCATTGCTCTCTTGCTCGCTCATTTTTGTTTAACACGTCATTATTCTCTTTCGCAGTCGCAGAAAATCTGGTTTTAGCAGCAACATAAAATCTGGTTTTAGCAGCAGCATAAAATCTGGTTTTAGCAGCAGCAGAAAACCTGTCTGTGTGTTGTTTGCATGTGTTGACTTTGATAGATTTAGTCCCTATACGCCGCTATAGATGTTAACACATCAAAAAATAATAATAGTAACTACAAAACGTTGCGAAAAATTGTTCTGAAGCAATTTATCATTAAATTAAAGCAATAAAATTTAAATTTTGTCAGCCATGTTTAAAATGATCAACTTTAGATTATTTCGAATACAAAGCAAACGGAGATTAACCGACAATACGTCACGCATAGTTGTGTTCAAAGAGTCATCGTCTGAACTAATATGAATTTACGAAGCTTTACCAAAAGAGACTGTTAGGGTTCAGTCGAAAAGTCATCGTATAAACATCGAAATAATTTAAGTGTCGCAACAATGTTGATAGGTAATTATGTATATTATTTTCTGGTTTAATTTACGAGAATTGAAGCTGAAATGTCAATGTTATGCGGTTTGATTTACATAATTACAAATAGTTTTATGATTCATAAATAAAGTGTATGCGAATTTACTTGAGACTTAAAGTATAGTATGTGAGTGTATAGTGTTTTGTGTGCTTAGACTGCGGATGGTGGTATAATTGATGACGACGCACAGTGTCGTGAAGGCTGCCGTACTTTGATTCCAAACATGTTGATTTCGTTTTATAAAGAATACTTCAGACATGTCAAATGAAAAAAAAATTAATTTTCAAACAGTTATAGGTATTTAAAGGTAATAATTTCAGTAAAGAAAATATATTTACATAAAAATATTAAAACTTATACACACAGAGAAGAGATTCGTTGTCACAACTATATTTACAGCCAACTAAAATTTGGCGGTTCCTTGTACTATTACATTATTCAGTTGTGATTACCAATAATTGTGTTCAGTATCACCAAATGTTGTGCATACCAATTGTTTTGTAATTCAGTTTTGGTTGCAGGAATTGAAAATTTATTTGAGGCCACAGCAACAATAAATAAATGTGAACTGTCAATCGAGTTTAAGTTGTAGCAATCAAATTATGCTGTAGTGGTGATTATTCTATTAGTTAGATGAAGGAAAAATGTAAAAACTAATTCGGTTGTACCAAATAATATATTGGTGTGCTCAACTAATTATGTACTTGAATATAATGGCTGTCACAACCCTTTGGTGATGCTTTAACCCAGGGCTTCCCAACCCTTTCGACTTGACGGCTCCCCAAAATCATGAAAAATTTGTTGTGCCTCCTTCCCAAAATGCAAATAATCAGATGTATAAAAATATACATATAATTTTATTATTATAATGATACACTTCAGTGTAATTAGAAATTAAATAAATTATGTGAATTGGATTAATTCAGTTCATTGTTGAGATCACATGTGTTAAAATTAAAGTAAATAGAGGAAACGTATGACCGCTGCCCTGGCCATGACATTAAGATTGTACTAGGAGATTTTAATGCCAAAGTGGGCAGGAAGGGTTTCATCCAACTATTGGCAATTTCAGTCTACATGCTGACAGTTCCGACAACGGTATGAGACTGATTGACTTTGCCGCGGCAAAAAACATGGTCATTAGTGGTACAAGATTCCAGCATAAAGACATCCACAAGGCTACTTGGGTATCCCCTGATCAAAGAACTAAGAACCAAATTGATCACGTGGTAATTGATGGAAGGCCCTCATCCAGTGTAATGGACGTACGAGTGATCAGAGGAGCTAACATCGATTCTGATCACTACCTGGTAGCAGCAAAAGTTCGCAAAAGATTAAGTAGAGCGAAAATCGTACGAAACCAGACGCAGAGGAAGCTGGACATCGGAAAGCTGCAATTACCAGAGGTAGCCACAGCCTACTCAAGGAAGCTCTCGCAACTTTTGGCACAGAACCCACCCCCTCCCGATGACGATCCTGATGCGCAGTGGAAACCCATTTCCGACTCTATAAAAACTGCCGCAACAACCGTACTTGGTTTCGAAAAACCGCTTCGCAATAAACCATGGTACGATGAAGAGTGTCGCATAGCAAATGACGAAAAGAACGCTGCATGTATGGTAATGCTTCAGTCAATTGCAACGCGAGCTGCAACTGAGTGGTATAGGGAGAAGAGAAAGGAGGTTAACCGTCTTTTTAGGCGTAAGAAACGGCAGTGGAGAAAGCGCGAGAGTGAGAAAATTGAGACATACAGAAGGAAGAACGAAGCCCGAAAATTCTACCAAAAAGTTAAAAACGGAACTAATGGACATGGTTCAGGGCCCCCCTTCTGTAAAGACAAGGACGGAAATCTCGTCGCAGATGTGCAGAGCATGTTGGGAATATGGAGAGAGCATTTCTCCGCGCTACTAGTACCTGAGATATCCAATGACGATGGGACAATCGATGACAATATGGACGGCGACGTCGATTGCCCCCTCCTAACCAAGACGAGGTCAGAACAGCTATTGCTCGGCTTGGGAACAACAAAGCCGCAGGAGCCGATGGATTACCGGCGGAGCTGTTTAAGGCTGGCGGCGATGAGCTGATAAGGTGCATGCATCAGCTCATTAGCAAAATTTGGTTAGATGAATGCATGCCCGGCGATTGGAGTCTCAGTGTACTATGTCCTATATTTGGGAAAGGTGACCCGAGTATCTGTGCCAACTACCGTGGAATGGGCCTTTTGTCCATGGCATATAAGGTTCTATCAAGTATAATGTGCGAAAGACTAAGACGAATTATCGCTGACCTGATTCGACCATACCAGTGTGGCTTTAGGCCTGGAAAATAGACAACTGACCAGATTTTCACGCTACGTCAAATCCTGGGGAAGACACACGAAAAACAAATCGACACCTATCATCTATTTGTCGATTATAAAGCGGCCCTCGATAGTCCGATACGGGAGAAACTCTATGAAGCCATGTCGGAGCTTGGTATTCCTGCAAAACTCCCTTTGCAGGATTACCTTGACGAACACCAAATCCACAGTGAAAGTTGGTGAAGATCTTACCGAACCTTTCGAAACTAAGCGAGGGTTCAGGCAAGGCGACACCCTATCGTGCGATCTCTTTAACATCTAAATGGAGATCATTATGAGAAAAGCTGCAGTTAACATGAATAAAACCATCAGCAGCAAAAGTCACATGCTGCTCGCGTATGCTGATGATATAGATATCATTGGGCGCACAATTAGACAAGTTACTGCGGTTTTTTCGAGAATTGAGAAGGAGTCAGCAAAAGTGGGTCTGACGGTAAATGAGGACAAGACAAAATTAATGGTTTCAACGAACAGGGCCTCCACGCGATTAGACCAACGCGTGAACGTTGATAACCGTTATAACTTCGAGATAGTGGACGAATTTATATACCTCGGATCTGCCGTGAACAAAAACAACAACGTCAGCCTTGAGATCAAGCGGTGAATTGTGCTTGCGAATAGATGTTACTTTGGGCTAAGCAAACACTTTAGAGATAAAGCCCTCTCTCGAGTAACAAAAGTCCAGCTGTACCAGACTCTCATTCAACCTATCTTGCTTTATGGCGCAGAATCCGGGGTCCTATCGCAAGCAGACGAAACATCTGCAGGAGTCTCCGAGAGAAAAATACTCCGAAAAATTTATGGCCCTATAGTGCACAACGGCGAGTATCGGCGACGCATGAATCATGAGCTGTATGAGCTTTATCCTGACATTGACATAGTTAAGCGGATCAGGATAACGCGATTGCGCTGGCTAGGCCATGTCAGTAGAATGGATGAAGACGAACCAGCACGAAGGGTTTTCGAAACCGAACTCGAAGGAAGACAAAAAATAGGAAGACCAAGACTCCGCTGGAGGGATCAGGTTGACGAATCCCTGCGTACACTTGGTATTGCCAACTGGAGAAATAAAGCAAAATATCGAACTGGTTGGCGATATATGTTCTTCGTTTTGTAAGGTCCCTGACCCCCGGGGTTGTCCGAGACCGGATAAGTAAGTAAGTATTTTAGTAATAAAAATAGGCAATGATTCCTTAGTAACTATATCAGGTGCCAATTAATTAGTTAATTAATGGGAAATTTGGCAATTTTTTTGTTGACTGACAAGATTTTTAATGTTAGGTGATATTTCAGATAACGCACATCTAAGAACATTTAAACAAGACCGATATTTGGACTTTATATTTAAAAGCGATGAAAAACTCTTTTCGCATAGGTAAGTCGATGAGAATTGCATGTTGCTAGGTAATTATATTATTTTCTGGTTTAATAATTACAAATAGTTTTATGATTCATAAATAAAGTGTATGCGAATTTACTATTTTGACCAACATTTTTGAAGTTCACATATTTCAAAGTCGTGTTTTGCACAAGAGTTGAATTTTAATTCAATCGCTTCTTCCTGAATCGGCACTGGCAGTATCATAATATCCACAACAAATGGATGACGGAGTAATTTACTTTGCCAAGAATCCGTTTTTATATCTGGAAAATACTTATTAAATTCATCAATTATGGCATCTAAGTGTTTTACAATTACTTCTTGAAAATTTTAACTCGGTAAGTTTTCGGAATCCAAAATATCATTTAACCGCGGAAATGATGAGTAGTTTGGATTTTTTGATAGAATGCGCTGTTTCCACAATATCATTTTATTTAAAAAAGCTGTTACTGAATCAAGGGCTGTTAAAATGTTAGTATTTTCACCTTGGAGTTTTAAATTTAAATGATTTAATAATTCGAAAAAATCTGATAATGATGCCAGGTAAAAGATACAATTAGGACTAGAGAATCTTTTATCTGTACTTAAATATTTCCACTTCAGTCTTTAGATCATATAATCTGCTTAGCATATTTCCCCTCGAAAGCCAACGTACTTCAGTGTGGTACAACAAATTTTTGTGATCAGCATTGAGATCTACACATAAAGTTTGAAAGAGACGAGTTCGCAAGGCACTGCTTTTGATAAAGTTAACGACATCTATGGCACACTTCAAAGCTTTTTTAATATCACCAGGTAAAGTCCTAGCTGTCAGCGCTTGTCTGTGTATAACACAATGTGTAAAAATTATTTGTCCATTCTTCTGCTTTGCCATTTGTATAAATCCATTTCGGCAGCCGACCATTGATGGGGCCCCATCTGTACATATGCCGACAATCTCATCCCAGGGAATTTCATTTTTGTCCAAAAAATCTGACAAAGCTTTAAAAATATTTGTTCCTTTTGAAGTAGTTGCAAGAGATTCTGAAAATGAAAGCTCTTCACAGATTTTATTTTCCGTTATGTATCTGCAGTAAAATAATAACTGGGAGGCGCATGACACATCCGTCGTTTCATCACACTGCAATGCAATGAATTTAGAATTCTTAATTTTTTGAAGTAGTTGTTGCTTAATGTCGTACGCCATTTAATCTATACGCCGTTTAACTGAATTATTTGAAATTGGAATTTTTGATATCTGCTTAACTGCATTTTGGTCCAGCATTTTGCTTGCAGCTGCAACGAGACATGGTTTGATCACGGTTTCTCCAAGTATGTGGGGTTTTTTGTTTTTGGCAATAATTAATACAATTTCGTATGATGCCTCCAATGTCCTCTCTGATTCTACGTTAAATACAGAAGTAGAATCCAACTTCATCCTTATTAAGTCAACTAATTTAGTTTGGAAAAATTCTGGACATATATTTTCGTGTTCTGGATTCACCGTTGATAAATGCCTCTTCAATCTAATGGGTCTCATGGAGTCATTGCAAAGAATTTTGTGGTAAATAACACACTACGGCAAGTCTTCTGTATCTTTTCTTATATGTGTGAACCCAAATTGTATATATTCTTCATTATATTGCCGTTTTTTTGTTTTTAGTTGTAATTTTTATGAAAATAGAATACAAAATTAACTTTCGACTTGAACAACACATAAATAAACTAACAAAAGAAACAGCTGATCGATGCTGGAGATGGCGCAGCCCTGGGAGAAGAAGCGTCCAAGTTAAAACTCAATGAAAATAAGATTGAAAAAATTCATTTTATATTATTAAAAATACAAACCAATTGCTACAGGTGTCGCTGCTCGAAGTAAAGTTTAGCTCATTGCTAAATTCACCTCTCGGTATAAGTGATGCGTGTTTTTTCTTTTGTAAGAGAAGACAAAACGTCATGCCGACCATAATCCAACTAGTCGGAAAATTAAAGCCCTCCTACAAGAAAAGCGGAACTTGAAAAGAACCTGGCTAACAACTAGATTCCCAGCAGACAAAACTAGGCTCAATAGGGTTGGGAAAAAAACTACAAAAGCCTTATCAACGGAAAAGACTAACACTTTTGACTTTTTCGTTTCTAATCTTTCACCATCGGAAAACACTGTTTATAACCTATGGAAAGTCAGCAAAAATGTCACCACTATAACGGAGAGAATGCTTCCTCCCATAAAAGTCAACTAGCGGAACGTGGTCCAGATCTGATAAGAGAAAAACGGTCTCGTTTGCTCAACACCTCTCACACGTTTTTCAACCCAACGCCTCAACAAGCTACACCTCTGAGGTCGATGAATTTCTCACATCACCTGCTGAAATTGACTTACCAATCAAAGGTACAACCTGCTGTGAACTAATAATAGGAAACCAATCAAACAGTAAAAAAGCGTCAGGTTTTGATCTGATTACGGCAAAAATCCTCCAAGAACTCCCGGATAAAGCTATAACATATTTCGGAAACATAATAAATGCAGACCGGTGCAGCCCAAAGTGACCGAAGTGATTATGATTCCAAAGGTTGGTAAACCGCTCGAGAACTTCAATTCGTAGAGAGCTATAAGCCTCCTTCCAGTGTTGCGCAAAATAGTTGAGACAATTTCGCTCTATACTTCGAACCAAACACCTGATTCTTGACCATCAATTTGGTTTTAGGGACAAACACCCAACAATTGAACAGGTGAACAGGACGGTTAAAACAGCAAGGATTTGAGGAGAAAAAATATTGTTCAGCGGCGTTCTTAGACATCATCAGAGGAGAAAAAATATTGTTCAGCGGCGTTCTTAGACATCAGCCAAGCATTTGACAAGGTTTGGCATAAGGGCCTACTCTACAAGATAAAGAAAAATATACCCTACTCCTATTGTGAACTACTACGATCCTACTTAGAGTGTAGATACTTTTATGTTAAAGTGAACAGTAGTCAAACGAATTTATTTGAAATTAAATCTGGCAGACCACAAGGAAGTATTCTCGGAATTCTCTGGTAGCCTTTGTGCAAGATATAGACCTAGCTCTTTACAATAGACTTCAAAACCTACATCGCCATCTAGTTTGGAGCCATCCGTTTAGTAGCCTAAATAACTTGTATAACCTGGTATGCGTCCCTACATCGCCATCTAGTTTGGTGCCACCCTTTTAGTAGCCTAAATAACTTGTATAACCTGGTATGCGTCCCTTCCTGGGATATGAGTGGAGATTCTTCTCTCAAACTTTGAAGTGGGTATCATATATTCGCTTTTATTGCGGGTTGCCACAGATCCATTAAAATCGATCCATGACCATATGGGTCATCTGAGAAAATCTAGTGGTAACAGGTGAAATACCCTTGGGAGGGTTTCTGCATAGGGCACCCGTGATATCATTGCCATTTTCTGGGGATAGGCAATCGTCCTTCGACGACACTTTTACACGGACATAAGGCCACTATGGCTCTACTGATCCTATCCACACTGATTGATATGAAACTGAGCTATCTAGCGAGAATCACACCAAGGAATCTTGCACTATCCATTGACAAGGTGTAACAGCCGGAGTATCTCTGGACTTACATCCAGTCCATTCCCCCACAACTCACTTAGAGTCTTCTGATTCAATTCTGGCGCAAATCTGCATGTGGAGTGGTATTTTACCTGCACTGGAACTGCCACGACTGTGCAACCTGATCCCTCTAGCTCAAGCAAAACACTGTCCTGTGTTCAATTACTCCCTTTAAAAAAAGGAGATAAGACTCCTCCTGGGGTGTTCCTATATTCAGATTCAACGCATATGATGGCCTTGTGGCTTTAACTCCTATACTATATGGGTGTGGGCCAAGATCAGGATTGCAAAATTGTCCACGTAGTGGAATGACATACAATTTTTGCGACCGGCGACGAATCGATAGATTTGGATCTTCTTCCACACTTTCGTTTACAGCGGCGATATTCTCGCACATTCCTTTGACATGTTGATGTTATTTCATCAGTTAGAGAGTATGTGATATGAAATACATACATATGTATATCCATAGTCCGATGGATGGCTGGCTCAGATAAACAATTATGTGCGCCACAAAAATCATGATGTTGTCTATAAGTTGTGCGAATTGATGACCGATTTTCAGAGTAAATTTGTATACAGGGTGATTCAGGAAGTTCCGGACAAATTACTCCAGCGTATTCCTTGGCTCATTTCATGAAAAAGGTCCACTAGGACCATGTCCGAAAATGTAAGGGTGCGAAATGGCAGCCGGTTCAAAATTTTCGGATTAGTGGTCGGAGGGTTGTAGGGTAAAGTTGCTAACTTCTGAGCCAGTGGTCGGATTTGGAAAAGGTCTTTAAGAGGCCTTTCAGAATCAATAAGTAAAGAATCAATAAAAAGTAGAAAAAAGTCAAATCGCCGAGATTCAGAGCTTTCGGAAAAATAATGGAAAAAATTTACATAACCTCAATTTGCTCAGCCAGATGGCAGGTACCTTATGCCCATACCTCTTACCTTTCCAAAATGACCTAAACGAAGTCCAGAGGTCTTACCATTCCAAAGTTATGACCATTTTACTGGAATGCCAAAATGTTTGTTTTTGTTTTTGGAAGCGAAATAACAGCACACATTTATTTGTTTTTGTAAATTAACACGTTTAAGATTTTATTTTATTGAAATTTTTGGCTGAAGAATCAAACACATGTGGAAAAAAACATTTGATGTTAAAGGAGGTTTTCAATGTGGTTCCCATTTTCTACTAAACACAATTGCAGCCGTTTGCGAACCACATCCGCCACGTTTAGTTCACTCATCTTTTCACGAACTTTCGACGCAGCTTCCTCAATGCGTGCAAGTAACTGCTCACGATTGTGGATCTGCACAGAATACACACAATCTTTCATGTAGCCCCTCAAAAAGAAATCAAGTGGTGTGAGATCTGGAGGTCGTGGCTGCCAGGCGATTGGTCCAGCTCCTCCAATCCAACGTCGAGGGAAATTGGTGTTAGGTCAATCCTGCACAATAAGCCCGTAATGCGCTGGAGCACCATCTTGTTGGTAGAAAACATGATTTCGTACCGCAAGAGGTACTTCCTCTAGGATTTCTGGCATGACTTCTTGCTAAAAAGCCAAATAATTTTGCAAATTTATCCTTGGCGGAAGTACTTTTGGGCCAATCAAGGTGTTGTCGATGATGCCAGCTCAAACGCTGACGGCAAATCGGTGTTGAAATGCTGTTTCTTTCTTGTTGTGGGGATTGTCATGGGCCCATTCGTGCAAATGATGGAAATTAGTTATGCCGCCTCGCGTGAATTGCGCTTCGTCGGTCCACACAATCGAACGTAAAAACATAAATGCGTGTACATCACGTTGCAACATCTCACGGCAAAAGTTGACGCGTAGTGGCAAATCGGCCGCCAAGAGTTCTTGAACTGGTATGAAATGGAATGGATGTTTTTTTCTTTGTGAAGGACGCGCCATACTTTTGATTGTGCCACACCAACTTGGACCGCGATTCGTCTTGTGCTTGTCGTTGGGTTCTCGTCTATCGCATCCAAAATTAATTCTTCAACTGCAACGACGTGTTGTTCATTTCCGGGACGCTCCATTTGTGTAAACAACGTACGAAATCGGCGGTGCGTCTCACTGAATGTTGTTCGGTTTGGTGGTCGTCGATTAGGAAAACGTAATGCATATTCACGCGCAGCAGCTCTTGCATTACCATCGCAGAAGCCATACATGTAATGAATGTCTGTTAATTGTTCGTTTGAATAATTTTCCATTTTTACTAATTCGAAACACAACGTTCTCGAAACTGTTGCTGCAGCAGAGATTAGCGTAAACTTTTACTTTTTTGTCGTTATTCACTTTTAAAAAAAATTTTTAAATTAAATTTGTTTTAAATCTGAGAACCATAGAAATCTCATCCTGTGTGGGCGGTTATTTAGAAATTGCCCTAAAAGAAGCCCAGAGATTTTTGTCCCTTTATGTTTGATTCTTCAGCCAAAAATTTCAATAAAATAAAATCTTAAAGGTGTTAATTTACAAAAACAAATAAATGTGTGTTGTTATTTCGCTTCCAAAAACAAAAACAAACATTTTTGCATTTCAGTAAAATGGTCATAACTTTGGAACGGTAACACCTCTGGGCTTCATTTAGGTCATTTTGGAAAGGTAAGAGGTATGGCCATCTTTCAACAAAACAAGTTACCTGCCATCTGGCTGAGCAAATTGAGGTTATGTGATTTTTTTTTTCCGAAAGCTCTGTATCTTGGCGATTTTTTTTTCTACTGTTTTTTATTGATTCTGAAAGGCCTCTTAAAGACCTTTCCAACAAGCCCAAAATCCGACCACTGGCTCAGAAGTTAGCAACTTTACCCTACTACGATCCGACCGCCAATCCGAAAATTTTGAACCCGCTGCCATTTCGCACCCTTGCATTTTCGGACATGGTCCTAGTGAACTTTTCTTCATGAAATGAGCCAAGGAATACGCTGGAGAAATTTCCTGAATCACCCCGTATAAGTAAGTAATTTGGTTTCATTGTTTAAGCGTGAATCTATTCATGATGATTTGCCAGAATATACTGATGATAAATGTCAAAAAGTGAGCGCAGTGCGACAGGACGTTTGACAGGTAACCCTTTCGTAAGTTCCATCTAAACAAAAAAAAAAACCCTTTCGTTCATAGATCAAATCAAGGCTGATCTAGTAGAGGTTAAAGCATTAGAACAGCTGATTATGCTTTATTATGACCCCATCTGTCAAATTCAGTGTATTTTGTTATTGTACATTTTTGTTTATTTTGTTTGGTCATATGCATTTGTGTTGACTTTAACATTTAGAGTCATAGAACAAAAACAAAATCCCTGCGTACAACAAATTCTAACTGCGTTAACCTCTACCAGATCAGCCTTGGATCAAATGAATGATCCCCTGGTGAACACAAAGTGCTGATGGGGTCGATTTTATTGATCCCGGCAAGACCTTGTTAAACGCATCCGCCATATCGGCAAATGCCACGAGAGTGTATTCCTTTATGTAAATAGATTTATCTGTGAAGCTAACTAGGCAGCTCACATCTTGTTTATGCTTCCCACTTTCGTTGTACCAGACTCAGCACGTATGTATACCAATAACACTGTGTGACACCAAAAAAAATGATGGGGTTCTGTCGACGGATTCTGGTAGAAAGATCTAAAATCAAATATACGTGTATCGGCGTTTTGCCAGATCTGATCAGAATTTTTTTTAGTGCGGGTCAAAGTTTTCGCCCCTCAGAACTTTCCTGCAACATATCGGCATGGAAAATTGTGTGTTCCTTGCGTCTGAGGTACAAAATATGTTCAGAAGTTTTATAGAAAAGATTCAGATAAACATTTTTGTGGAGCAAATTAACCCTCTAACTGTCGCGTATAATCATAATTAATTGTTTTTCGAAAACCCGCAATGACGAGCGGCGTGGTCAAAATGTTCTACAAAAATTATCGCCATAAAATTTTACTATATGTGTCCGAACACTCCAAAACACAAATCTTAGCCCAAGTGCTAGATAATAAGCAAAAACTAACTGCCTTCTAAGTGTTAATTATGTCATTTTCCTGTTTCCATTAAAAATAGTCCACATCATATTATATTAAACATTTTTTCATATTTCATCTTTTATCTAGCTCTGGAAAAACGCCGATACACGTATATTTTTTTAGACCTTTCTACCAGAATCCGTTACCAGAACCCCATCATTTTGAAAAAAAATCTAATTTTGTCTCACAGTGTAATAAAAGTAAACAAACATATATAAGTACAAAAACAAAATGCATGTGAATTTGACATTCCGAAAGTGGTTTCAAATGCTAACAATGCAAGTGAGATATGCTTATGCGTTCACCATCTATGAATACATCTTGGCAAAGCGGTTTCTGTGGATTTTCCCTTGTTGTAAGCATACTAGCATTTGGACAATAGACGAATTTAGCATAGACACATTAATTCTCTCAATAAATTAAACGTCATAGGTATGGTTGCAAGTGAACATTGGATAGTGGAAAGCATGGGTTCAATAATACCACATAGAGACAATAGTACACAACGTCGAACAAAGCAACAAAAACCGCATTTCGTGTTTTGTGGCAAAATAGTTGTGTTAAATACAATACACATGTATATCAACGATAAAAGTCAACAAAAAAGTGCAAAATACATTTAAATTTTTCAGTTCTATACGAAAACGAAATGAAAAAGTTGAGTCAACTGTTCTTGTATGTACCTCCACCTGCTGTTAGTTAATTTTTGTCCAATTTATCTCATTTCCACAAACCTACGACGTAGAGTGTGAAATGAAACGTCAGATGAGAGAATTAATGTGTCTATACTGAATTTGTCTATGATCTGGACTGTTGGTAAAAGCATAGAGTAATCTCATACTAGAGAAAATATTTGGCTCATCTGACGTTTCCTTTCACACTCTTCTTGATGCGGTCGGTGTGATAGAGAGATGTTTGACATACACCACGTGGAATTACAATAACTTCTTGTTTTAATTTTTCATGTCATTTTGGTGAAAAACTGTGAAATTTAACTGTTATTGTTAGCATATATTTGTGTTGTATTTAGGACACAAAACGAAATGCCGTTGTTGTTATTTTGTTCGTTGTTTTGAACAATTGCCTCTATCAAAGCAATTCTTTTCAACATCGAACGTAAATATCACAAAATGTCATAAAATTGCTGAGAGAACTATTAGGTCTACTGTAACTATTAGTCTATGGTTGAGATGTACTTATTCTCAGCCGCAGATATGAGTCAGTCATCCTCACCACTTAGTTCATACATACATACATACATTCATACATATGTATACATATTAGTGTAACCATTCAATTAATCATTATCCGGTTAATCGATTACTCGTGCTATAAAATTAGCCGAACATTTTAATAATTAAGTTTCTCGATTAAAGTGCGGAACACAATTGCAAAAATGATACGCTGTCAAAAATAAAACACACATGTTGCTATGATCTCGCCCACAATTGACGACGACAACGTATTGGCGTTTTTGCGTAGTACGTTCAATTAGATCTATTTCTATTTCTTACGCCACGTACGGCGTATAAGTTCGTATCTGATGTTTCAGACGGTTTGTGTATGCAAATTTGGTGAAATTATTTATAAAATAAAACAATTGCTGATAAAAAATGAGCGGAAATAATTTAAATGAAAAGAAAAATTTATAAAATGTAAACATATATATGTTGACGTATTATACGTTGTAGGCCGCTATTGTGTGCATGTTGGACGTATGGACGTATTTTCACGACGTTTTACGCCCGCACGCCGTACGTTGTACGTCGATGCGTCGCAATTGTGTTCCGCACTTTACGATTAACTCGAACAAATCATAGCGATTAATCGATTAATAAAATGTAAGCACGTGTTTATGGCAAGCAATCCGTCTTGAAACAATCCTACAATGTGGCAACTCATATGACAACGATTTGCAAACAAATTTCATAACATTGCACACATTTCGAACAGATTTAATAGTTTGTTGAGAGAAAGCGTCGCACAGTGCTTTGGCTCATAGAAATATATAAATAAAAAATTGTCTCAAAATTGGTTCATTAAATTGGGTGTAAAGGTCCAATTAGTCTGGGCGGTTGACGGTAAGCGATCAGCTGTTTGAGTTGGGGTTGCATTTTGCGTGTGTTAGAGAGAGACAACTAAAATTGACGGTTTACGACGGTAGACTTCTGCAGGTTGCAGAATCAACCGTCAGCCGTCAAGACCGATCAGCTGTTATTGTTATTGCTTTTACTTCGACATTTTGTGTGCGGCAATACACAATTACACGGCAACCACAATTTTCTTTTTATTTTTAATTTTTGTATTTGACACAATCACTTTTTAACACAAAACTCATGCATGCAAATTATATTTTGTACAAATGCTCTTCGATCAGTTTTTTTGGTTTTGTTTTGTCTTTCTACCGTCTAATCATCATGACTAACCGCGCAATATTAAGAAGATCGTCAAACGTCGAGACTAATTGAGGCGCTCAGCGCCAAAACGGCCTAAGCCCAAAAAAATGGTTCTGAGAAAAACGAAGTTAAAAGAAAATACGTTTTTAAAATATTTTTATTTTTTTTTTTATTAATCGTAAATAAATATTAGTTGTAATATTTGTTTAAGGTTAATCATTAGGTCTTAATTAACTTAGATAAATACTGTTTTAAACAGTTAATAGAAAAATTAAAGTGGCTTAGGCCATTTTGGAATCCATTTAAAAAAACTATATTGATAGGAACTGAGGGTTAGGCCATTTTGGCTCCATTTATTAAAACATAAAAAAATTCTTCGGATAAATAATAAAAATAATTTTTATCGTTTTAAATAATACAAATTAATAATAATAATTATTCGTCTTCTTCCTGAATATCTTCGTCTTCGGCTCTTGAATTTGTTTTTAAATTATTATAAAATGCATGCTTTATAGGAGGTATGAACTCTTTGAGTTCCTGTAAATCCTTAAACTTTGCAGCTTCAATGAATCTTCCTCCAGGATAAAGCGGTTCCAATTCCAAATTTACGAACTTCCTGGAGTTCCTCTTTGCAATATCAACTTCTTGAAAAAAATCATCTTTGTTATTTGAATCTTTGTATTGAATTATAAATGACTTCACATTTTGGAATCGAAGCCACTGAATCTTAAGCCATTCAACTTTAGAAGACTTGTCTGCGGAGATTTTGCTGTTAGTAACTAGTTTCTCGATTAAGGATATGCTTTTAATATCATCTGCCAAGTGAAATGGTTCCATTTTTTTTGCCGTGATGATTACACGATCCCAATCATCAGGCGTAAAAATGTCCTTATAATATTTTTTTTCCTTTTCAATGAGACCAAAATCTTGATCGCATGGTAGGAATGAGTGGCCAGATACTACAAATTTGTGGTCTATCTGGTCCACTGGGAAGGTCGAATTATTGACCATGTATGTGCAAATAGTGCTCATTCTTATGTTCCGGTTTTGGACACCACATTGATCGCTATACATTATTAAGTTCTTACATTTAACATTGGCTTTCACGTAATGCATAATGCAAGACCCTATTTCTTGTGGGCCACGTGAAGCTATTCCCTCATTCCAGGTATACATGAATGACTTGTTCGTGATAAGGTCATGAATACCAAGACAATAGGTCCATAGCTGTCTTTTGTAGTAAGCTACCCCTGTGGAAATGACTGGTGTCGGCAGAGTTTTCATAAGATCGAATGCTATAACTGCATATTCTTCCTTGTTAAGTTTCGAGTCCAATTGCATCCCAGTTCTAGCTGATTCAGCTTTTCGGTGATGTAAATCTCTTTCGCTCGTAATCCTTTCCTTTTCAGAAGGATCACCTGCGGCTTCGATTTTTACTTTAAAAGAATCACATTTTTTGCAGCTGTCGGAAATTGGAGCTCGAAAATGCAAATTAAAGTTTTCTGAAAAGATTTTGGTGAAATCGAATTTAGATACAACTTTGTCCATTTCCATGGTTCCACGATATAGCTCGTACATAATCGATATGTTTAAGGTAGGTGCGAGAAATTCTCTTTGGATATTCTTATTTCTTGAATAGTGGGAGTTATACCTCGGAAATTTATTGATAAATTCTTTCACGATTTCTATAGCTTCAGCGCTGGTTTTATTATGAGGTGGGTGTCTTCCTCTTTGGTCCAATTTTGGTGTAGTTGTGCCACTTCCAGGTGCTCTATGCTTAAGTGCGCGTGTAATACGACCATCGGTTATTTGTAAGATCTGCTTAAAATATCTTTTGCAGACATGCATTCCGACATTATTTACTCCAGGAAGTTTGTAAATTCTTGTACTAGATCTTCGGCTTTCGCCAATAGACTTCTTATAAGATCTTTTTGTTTCAATTACTGAAATTTGTCAACATAAATAAGCATTTTGCAAATCATGTTCACCAATTTTATAAAAATTTCCAAAAATACTTCGCAAATTATTTTCGCTGAAATGCTGATGACATTTTAACGGACATGGACATTCAAGCGCATTAAGTGTTTTAGCTGGCTTCATAACTCCTTTCACAGTTTTATAAGATTTTCCGGAATTTCTCTGAACTTTACTTACGTGTTTTTTCCAGTTAGATTTTTTGGCAATCCGTTTTCTAGTAGATATTTTCAATTCATTACCGCTTTCAACTTCGATATCTGGTTCAGCTGACCTGTTTTCATTTTCTGTTATTCCGATCTGAGATTCTGTTGCCGCAAATTCCGATGGCCCAGGCAATGTATCTTCGAAAGAGCGCGATGAAATTGATGACCCACTTGGTGTTGGGACGTACTCCGATCTAGAATTTTCGAAGTCTTGTAAACTCATCGAGTCAGCATCAGACATGTTTATTCACGTACTATTTTCTTCTTGCTAATACATTTTCAATTAAAAAACTGATAACACAATTTAATAGATCTTATGAACTTACCTTTGACAAACTAGTGGATTTATTATCGGTGTTTGTTTCTATAAGTTCTCCCCACATCAAAATGTTTGCTCTTTTGTTTTGAACACAAGTGCACACACAATTACACTATGGTGTTAAGCATAGTGCGATTTTGAAATGCCGAGAACTACCCTGCAGTTTCACAAGTAGTGGCTGGCAACATTTCATCGACTACATCGCCATTGATTTTTCATTGACTACATCGCCGATTACATTGGTACTCAGTGGTAATCTGTAAGGTAGTGTCTCCAGAGATTTTCTATTGTTTTTCTTAACCTTAAGAATTTAATATTGTTAGTTTCATCTTATGCCTTAAGGGTCAGCTGAAGAGCAACTTCGCAAGGCAATTAATTTGCAGAAGAAGCGGCATTTTAAAGCCGTATCATTAAAAAAAAGGAAAACAAAATGAGCTTTAAGTTCTTTTTTTTCAAATTGTAGCAACTTTGCCTTAAACAACTTAATATTACAGCCTTACAGCCTTACATATTTTATAATTTATCAATGTACATATATTACAGCTAGAAATTGAATTGAAGTAATTTTTTAATTTATTTTTTTTTTTTTTTTGAATTGTTGAATTGAATCCTTTATGTTCTTACTTCGTTATTAATAAAAAAAATAAGTCATAATAAATCGTTTTTCTTTTCTATCTCATCGACGAAATGTTACCGATAAATGCGTCGACGAAATGTTACCGATAAATGCGTCGACGAAATGTTACCGATGAAGTAATCGACGAACAGTAAGGCATTACCAAAGCGGACATCGCCTTGTTAAATTCGCCGCTCAAAAGCATTGCTGGTAGTTTAGCGAGTAGTCGACGAAAGGTTTGTGGTAGTCGATGAACTCATCAGCGTAGAGTCGATTACCAATACTGCAGGGTAATCATAACAAAGAATACAACACACACACATGGCCCCATTTTACAACAACTCGTTATACTATGGCCTACTCGATCGTTCAGGAAAATTCAAAAATTTGAACACCCATGGCTAACTTGATTAATTTTTCGAATATAATCTTGACTAAAGTGTAACATGCGTTTTTGGCCTAACCCACACATATTTTTTATTTCTAGGATTCGATTTGGCCTAAGCGGCTTAGGCCATTATGGCATCCACATTTTTTTGAACTTTGCATAGAGGAAAAACAGTTTTCAGCAGATAGCATAACCTAGTGTTATACTATACAATAGGGAGTTTTTTTAGTATTTATATCGAAAGGTTCCGGTTAGATCAGCATAGTCAGTTTGATTTTTTTGAAAATGAGGTTTAGGCCGTTTTGGCGCTGAGCGCCTCAATTGGACCTTAATACTCTGATTAAATTTCAAGACCCACTGGTCACTTTGTATGGGGTATCAAAATATCTGGTCCGATTGTGCTCAAACAATGTACAATAAGGATAATAGTCAGAAAATTACGTTTTGCAAAATTGTTGTAAAAATTAATCAATCCAATAGGGTGTTATAGTGTCATATAGTTTCAGAGCGACCCTACCCTTTGTATGGGAGGTACCGGAAAGAGTGGCACTATTGGGTCCAAACTTAGCGATTTTTTTTTAATTTTGGCTTGGTACAAAAAGTCACTTATTTTCATGTTGCAGCAACTACGATTTGTGAATTGTACCTACATATATTTTATACTTTATAATGAAATTGCTTTTGTTACGTTTTGTTTTGTTTTAATAAATGTGCCTAGTACAATGTTTGAAAACTGTTTTCTTTTTTTGTTTTATTTTATTCGAATAATCGATTAATCGAATAATTTGATTGCGCTTTCTTTGGTTAATGCTGTGTGTTTATCGAGCCAAATAATTTTGATTGACCAAAATTTTGACATTCGCGTGGTGAGTATTTATTGTCAAAATTTTCACTAGCCCCAGGGCTACACAAAATTTTGACAAGTAGTCTAAATTTTGACGTTTGTCGTCTATGCAGCATTTGCTCGGAAACATGGTAAAAGCAGCAGGTGTTGTTGTAGTTGTAGGCAGCAACAACAGGCATTTTGTTTTTGTCTCATTCGCTTCAGTTGTGAAACTCTACACAAATACATACATACCAACAGCACAAGAATGCAAGAGTACAAAAACAAAATACACGAGTTCTATTACAAAATACATCAGTTCTATACAGGTCTTTTTTACGGCTTACACTTAAAAAACCAACCATTTTTTGAGCGGGCAGAACACATTATTTTAAGCAAAAAAAGTAAAATAACAAAATCCGGGCAAATGCATTGTTTCCGAGATATGGTCCCCGAAATTTCGGATGTGTGAGAGAGTAACGGGGTTAAGCTACTGTGTAAAGCTATTGATATCATCACTTTTTTGTATAAAAGAAGTCAAAATAAACTCAAAAAATTAGCTAGCACTTCTCTATAACTCGCTTCGGTATAGAGTTGAAATTTTTAAAAATTAATAGTGTTTTTCAAAATTTCAACATCCAATAACTCAATAACTGAGTTATCGAAAAATTGCATAGAGGTTTCTGTGTGCTCGGGCTAAGGGACTATTTCCTCTGGGGTAGGTCCAACACCGGCTTCGGCATAGTATGGAATTTTCTACTTGGGGTAGGTCCCACACAGGCTTCGCGGTTTCGGCATAGTATTTTTGCGGTATAAAGCTTTATATTTTTGAGAAAAGTAATGGAAAATAATCTAAAATTTTTCAAAATTTCATCATACGGCGGTCCATAACTCCGAAACTGTTCGTTTGCGCGGATTTTGCTATTTTACTTTTTTTACTTAAAATAACATGTTCTATCCGATGCAATATACAGAAAATAAAAAAAATAAGAGCATACCTCACGCATTCTCTCTATTTGATACATCACATATGTACATCCTTTGGCGTAATCACAATTTATTAATTTTGTTTATAATTTGAATAAAAAAAAATTATGTTAATTTCAAAAAAGTGCAAGCACATTCATTTTCAGCTGTCAACATTTTGATTTTCCATTTCACACAGCAAAATCGGAATTGTATCTTCACCACACAAAAATAAATTCAACACAATTTACCACGACCGAAATATTTTCGATGAACACACAGCCTAATTGTCAGATTGAAATTTACGAATAACCGATTAATCAAAAAACCCGATTAAATGAGTACCCTAATACATATATTTTCCCATATTTGTGTAGACTCTCAATTACAGATGTAAGCAGTGTTACCCGAAGCTGACAAAAAAGTACAATTTGCAAAAAAAAGTGCTAACACTGAAACAATCCAAAATTTTAGTATTACGGGCACTTTACGCCTTAAGGGGCCCTTAGACCTGTGGATAAGTTGCTCGACTTCAAGTTGATATCAACTTTGATTATTTCACATCAACTTCGATTTTTGCCCTTACACTCTCAAACTAGTTGAGGCAACTAAATTTTCTACGGAAATATCACACATTTTAAGAAAACAATTCTTATTTTCTTTAAATATTTATAAATAACACTACAAATCATATTTTTGTTTAATTTATATTTTTCCGATAATGTTTAATTTATTTATTTTTTAGTTAATTTATTTAAATTTTGCCGTTCATGAGGCAACATTCATGAACGTTTCTCAAAGAAATGCGTATGAAAGTTGATACAACTTCCCCTTATATTGGTGGATAAGTTGATATCAACTTCAAATAATCAAAATCGCATTGATTTTACAACAACTAGTTTGTACAAACCACCAACTTCACCTTACACCATGGACAAGTTGATGTCAACTTGAAGAATTAATGAATGAAACACTCAACCGCGATCTCGAGGCCATTGTTGAGTGGGGTCGGTTGAATAGAGTAAGTTTTAATGCGGGGAAGACCCAGTGCTGTCTGCTGTCGCACAAGCGGACAGCTGACCCAGTCGTATCGTCATTATCTATGGATGGTGTGGATATTGAGGAATCAGACGCTCTTGATGTTCTGGGCATGAAAATGCAATGCGATGTCCGTTGGGCAAAACATGTATTTGAAGTGTCGAAAGATGCATCGAAGTGCCTATTCTTTTTAAAGCGGTACAATAAGTACTTCACTCCATCTGATCTCCTTAATATCTACACCACCTACATACATCAGGCCGCGAATGGAATATAACTCCCATATATGGGCAGGTGCTCCAAAGTCAAGGAGAGCAAAGGTGTTGATAGGGGACAATAGGGTGTCCAGCTCTATGGCCTCCCTTGAGCATCGGAGTAATGTGGGTTGCGTGACACTGTTCTATCGGTATTTTCACGGTGCGTGTTCCTCGGACATCCGTCAACTTATACCAGATGTTAGGATCTTTGGCAGAAATACGCGGATTTCAAGGAACTCTCATCCGTTTATTATCTATTGGCCAGTCGATCGCACAACACACTACAGATAAAATTCGTTCTTCAGTCGTACGGTCCGTATGTGGAATAAACTTCCCGCAAGTGTATTTCCCGCCAATTGTTACATACAGCGATTCAAGGCAAATGTAAATAAGCACTACTCCCTCTTTCCACCCTCCTGTACCTAAATTTCCTTCGCCAGCACAATGCATTGCATTTATAGAGGGCATCCCCTGAGTGCTGGTCTAAAAAAAAAATAAAATATGTGTGGCAAATAAATCGATGGTTGTGACCACCGCACAGAGGGATTTTGCCGGCAAAAATACCAAGGGGTATCGATGAGACAGCTGATCAAGTTAGTACTTGGAGAACAAATAGAGAATGTGCTATCAAAGCAGACTCGTTGATAGGGACTGGGTTGCGCGGTGTGATTTTCAAACTTCTGCTGCCAAGTGTCAAGCAAAAGTACAAAACACATCAACCGGGAGTAAATTTGCCAACTAAATCGATTAAAAAAAGGGATATTCAGTGAAAAAAATCAAAATGTAGTGAAGTGTTAGAGTAAAGTTATTTGTGTAGATCCCAATTAACACTAAAATTGTTAAAATTAAATATTGCTCTCATTCTCTTTATATTTTCCTCGTAGGTCCCGGAACTCGTTAGTACAAAAAGCAACTAGTGCACACTCTTATAGTATTACTCGGTGAAAAATACCCTTTTTCGAGTGCCAAATATCAAAAATGTAATGATGCAGTTTTGTAGAGAATTGCTTAATTAAGAGAAAAAAATCGTTAGTTTTTTCAACAACTTTTGTTTTTGTACAAAAAAACGCGGCAAAGTCAACAAAATGAAACTCTGCAGTAACCTGCCTCAGATTTTCATGCATTTCAATGGGCTGGAAACATAACTTGTTTTTGTCGTATCGATTTGGAATATGTACATTTGAAGAATATGGTCTTTCTACATTAAGTTTTAAGAAAAACTAATTGAATAACAATAACAGATTAAAATATAAAAAAAAAAAATAAATGGTTCCCATTACATCCCATGAAGGGACCGGGGAGAACTTCTCACAATCACTGAGCTGTGCGCTTTCCAGTTTTCACTCACTGATTGGGACCTACAGTTTTACACCGCTTTTTCATGGCTATATACTCGATAGTGTCGCCGTCACTATGCGAGGTGACCGCCGCCGAAAGAAATTTTTATTTTTTTTTTTTGAAGGTGGTCAGAGCAGGGTTCGAACCCAGGATCTCATGTACAAGAGCCGCGCACACTAACCATTGCACCACCGACGGCAAATATATATTCATGCTATTATGATGACACTCAAAAAACTAAGTGTTTTTAGTTTTTCTTGGACAAAACAAAGGTGGTCGTTATCGATCGTTGTGGTCTGGTTGCTAAAATGTGAAAGGTGGGAGTGTATTCTTTTGATTTCGTAAATAAAATTCCCATAATATTTTATACTGTTGAACAAAGTTATAAATTTTATAAAAAAAGTGCCACGAAATTTCATTACAAAAATGGATGAAAACACCATATAAAATGGTGTATACTTTTAGGCATATGTGTTTTAATGCTGTCGATAACAGAAACGTTAGTTAAAGTTTTTTTTACAGCTGTATATCATATCCCTAAAAGTATGCACTGAGAAATTCTGAAAAATTAATAAATTTCGATAATTATAATAATTTAAAAAAAACGGTAAACTATGGCCCCCTAATTTTTTGCAAATATTCGGCTAACATATTAGGCTTTAGTTATTTATATAGATGTAAGTGCTGATTTACATCTATCACAAACTACAAAGAATTATATCTGTGTTTTCGAAAATTTTGAAAACTGAAAATTTGAATGTGGGCGTTGGGCGTGGCACTTAAATTTTTAATATAATTGAGGACTCAAATGCAAGCACTGGCAGTAATTTTTATTGACATAGATATGAAAATAAGGAAAATACAACGATTTTTCATTTTACGTTATATGGGGGGTAGGCGTGGTTGTGGGCGGATTTGAACAAAAACTTTTTTCTAATTTAGCAATATGAGAGATGTGTGCGAAATTGCAAAGCCCTAGCTCGATTCCTTCTAATTTTTGCCGCGGCTTGTATGAAGAAATCCCACTTTGCGTCGTGTTGCACGTAGCGCCATCCTGTTGAAGCCACATCTCGCACGAATCATTGTCATCCATAATTTCAAACAAAAGTATTCGCTGGTAGACATGATAAATACCCCAAAGACACACCACATCCCAATTAATGTTTTGCACATGTCACTGGAGTTGATGGAACTCGGACACAAATGAAAACTATGGGTGAGGGTATGTTTAAGTCTGTTCACCCGACTCAAATTTCTGTACTTGTTTCGAGTTATAGTTTCAGTACGTTTATTATAATATTATTTGTACTAAAATTTTAAACTCGTAGTCAAATGTAATTAATTAAAATACATTGTTTTACCAAATTTTTAAAAATACAACTTTTAATAATTTAGATTAAATGGCACATTTTTGTATAAAATTTCATTTACGAAAACCATAATAAAATTAGAAAATGTATGTCACTGCACGACTAAAATTAAAATGTCTTCTTCTAATTTGAAAACTCAAAAGCGGTTAACCAAGTAACCGCTTTAATGAAAGCAGTTTCCGTTTTTAATTACACAGTTTAACCGTCTATTCCATTTTGACCATACAGAAAAGATTTCAATTAATTTTTTGTCTAATTTTCAGTCATAGAAGTAGATTATCTGATGTAACAAAACAAGATTTGTTGTTTTTCATCCTACGGTTTTTGCTAAAACTGAAAATTAATTCATTAATTTCAAGGAAACATTTGTACATAAATATTACAAATCTTTAATTCTTGTTTTCAAAGAATTGTATTTGTCAATCTTTGATTCAACAAAAACATTCCTTGGTTTAATTAATTTTATGGATGGATTAACAAATTACAATTAGAAATAGAATTCATAAACTTTTAAAATTCAAAAATTTTGCTCAGTATTGAAGAAAAAAATTGGTAAATTATTCAATTAATTCCTAAAATTTTCACGTGATTTTGGTGGATACATACAAGTTAATTTAAACTTAATTTGCTTTCTGGAATATTTTTGAGCAAATATTGCCGTTTTTAAATTCAATTTTATGGCCGATGGCGTTAGTTTTCAGTTAATATATGAAAAATTTATCAGGAACATTTCTCTAATTGAAAAATGGTTGGGTTTTGTTTTTGGAATAATAGACAATTCTGTTAAGCACTCTCACTGGCATGACTCCGTGAGAGTCAGATACCTAAATAGTGTCTGAATTGATACCATCGGTTTATCATCAATCGTATATGTATATACAAACTCAATTCTGCAATTTACATGTGCGAATTAGTATCGATCGAAGATCCCTAAGTATTTTCAAAAACAAAAATCTCTCGTAGACTGTGACGTCATAAAGATAAAGAACTCATTATAATGATTTGAAAAATCATATATTTCTAGATAAAATTCCAACAAATATGAGGTGGTCAAAAATTCTAAAGTTTGAATTGATTTTACTAATTCATTCACGAAGTTTTTTATCTGAACTAACTGTGATACATTTAGCTGATTATACAAAAATATTTTGTTGAAAAATCAAATAATTTTAATTTGAAAATCTAGAAAACAAAGTATTTTGATTTCAAGAATGTTTTCTTCAATTTAAAGAAATGAATATTTGAATTCCATAAATTTTATTCATATAAATGTAATTACTTGATTTTACCAATTCTGTTTTTTCCGTGCAGTACTGAACTTTGAGGCAAGTTCACAAATCGACAAATATTTTTGATTTATAGTCATGTTCTCCGTACATAAATATTAATGAAATTGCTAATAAAGAGTCTCGATTAACATACTTTGGCATTAACGGAGTTTTTAAATGCCTACTCACGTACATGTTTAACATCCACACCCGTGATAATACTATACAATATATGATGAATTTCATGTAAAAATCGTGATGCATTGAACCCGACCCCTTCAGATATCGAATACAAACAAACCCTCATTTTTAGAAATGACTGTTTTGCGATTTTTTGGGCGTGGCACAGTGGGAAAGTTTTCGAAAAAACGCGAAAATGGTTGAAAAGAGCTCCATTTGAACTACAATAACTCAGAATTGGCTGAACCGATTTCCATGATCTTGGTATCATTCAAAAGATATTTTAACAGGCTTACACGTTATCCAAAAATAAAAATTGGTTCTTTTTTAGTTTTTTTTATATAATTTTTTAAGTAGTGTCACTTCTAGTAATTACCCTTATATTTTATATTTACAGGTAAAATAAATAAAC
Source organism: Phaonia tiefii (assembly GCA_963931995.1). Lineage (NCBI taxonomy): Eukaryota > Metazoa > Arthropoda > Insecta > Diptera > Muscidae > Phaonia > Phaonia tiefii. The sequence goes on from OZ008368.1 coordinate 158,564,984, forward strand.
ATTGTCCCAGGAAAATTATGAATATGTTTTAACCCCAACAAGTTCTTGCTTGCCTTAAAAATTGCTATATAAATGCACCTGATGAACGTACCGAAATTCATAATTATAAACAGTTTCGAGAAGGCAAGATATCCCATTTCAATTTTTACGCGTATATTTTAAAAATTTGAGTGAATATGAATTCAAACAATAAGTACAGATGCATAAAAATATCTAATAAGTGTTGCGCTTCGCTTCGTAAAATAAGTGAAAACGAGGCTGCAAATATAATTGAATATTTTCCAGCTGTCGCCAACATTCATTTGAGCAGCGCAAAATTTCTTACAAATAATTAACTTAAAAAAAATGTAAATAAAATAAAACACAAATTAATAAAAACTTGGCAAATAATATAAACAATTGTTGATGGTTTTTTATTTGTAAACATTTAAAAAATGTTAGAATTGTTGAACTATTTTGTAAATGTGTAAGAATGTGACCTGATATTTTCGATGTTATTCGAATTATTTCGAAAACTTTCGGTACGTATTACTAGAAGTGACACTACTTAAAAAATTATATAAAAAAAACCAAAAAAAAAGAACCCATTTTTATTTTTTGATATGGTATAGGTGAAGGATAAACCTTTCTAAAAAAAATAATACACTGTAAAAAAACCCTTGATCTTTTTGGTTTTTTCGTTAGTTAAAATTTTTTTTTGTTATAAAATTTTTTACGTGTCATAAAGCCTGTTAAAATATCTTTTTAATGATACCAAGGTCATGGAAATCGGTTCAGCCGATTCTGAGTTATTGTAGTTTAAATGAAGCTCTTTTCGACCATTTTCGCGTTTTTTCGAAAACTTTCCCACTGTGCCACGCCCAAAGAATCCCAAAACAGTCATTTCTAAAAATGAGAGTTTGTGTGTATTGATCAAATTTAGCTATGAACAAAATTTCATCGATATCTTAGGTGGTCGGGTTCAAAATTTCAGTTTTATCTCGATTTTTAAATGAAATTCATCATATGTCATAATTCCTGGTTAAAAATAATAATTATTCCGAAAAAAATGCAATTTAGCCAAAAAAAATGCTAAAAATTAAGCAAAAAAAATCAAAAGTTTGCAAAAATAGCCCAAAGATGTGCTAAAACGCATTTAGCATTTTTTTAAAAAAAAAAAAAAAGTGCAGAAGCCAAGAAAAGAGCGCTAGAATTGGATTTAAAGTGCCAAACTGGCAACACTGGATGTAAGTCTCTTTGTCCCTCGCGATACGTTGAGCTTTCCACGTATTTACTGGTCTGCCACGATTATCGTACGGTTCGATTGAAGATTGAAAGTCTCAAAGATTTGAAAAGAAAATTAAATCAATGCAAATCAGTTATTTGTTTAACGTCGCACAACCAGGTTGTTTGGACACTTAAGCCTTGAAGTTTTTTTTCTAGTGAGTGTAACCTTAAAGTATTTTGTAGTTTGATTACTCATATAGTCGCACGCTGGTATTAATTACATATATTGTCAATAACATAGTTGAACAAACGTAGTAGACACAACAATTAATTTATGTAGCGTCGTAAATGCGGATGTAAAGCATAGACCCCTTTCACACTCGGCAAGTTACTTGCGCAGGTCTCTTGCCCAAGTCTTGGTTTGTTGATGACAGAGGTAAGGTCGGGATAGGGGAATAAATTTTGAGTACAGACTTGCTTGTACTCGGAAAGTTGAAAAACTGACTTGCGCAAGTAACTTGCCGAGTGTGAAAGGGGTCATAGATCGGGTCATGAAAGAACTTTCCCAAAGTAGAGGGCAAATATTAAAAATCACCCCGAAACAATTTAAAAATTATAGTTTATTATATTTTGTTTGTGGCTCGATCGTAACATACATACGTACAATAAATCGTTGTATAGTTATCGACGAGTACTACCTTTGTCCTAGAGATGTCGCTGACGTAGGATATAATTTGGTAATGCAGGTCTCATTTAATGCAGGTTCTACGCCTTATAAAAACCAAGAACATTTTGCTTTGGCTGTATACAGTTCTACAGCGTTATTCTAGATCAAGGGACAAGAGCATTTGCTCTTTTTGTTTTAATGGAGAATGGTAGCAACAAATTAAAAAAAAAAAAATTATTATACCTCGCAAACGGACCATCCAAACGAAAAATTTACCAATTTTTACTAGTTTCCAGTGGTTTTAGAAAAGTTGATTCAATTCACAACGTAAACAAATTTGGCGGATTTTTGAAAAAAAAATTACAATGTGATGCTGTGTGTTTATCGAGTCAAATAATTTTGATTGACCAAAATTTTGACATTAGCGTGGTGAGTATTTATTAGCTCTGTTCGAGTACTTTCCCAGTAAAAATTTGCAAGAATCTACTTTTGAGAGCGAAACAACAATTTTACTCTCTTTATGAAAATTTTCAAATAAAGTACGCGAACGACTTCCAGTAATAATTTGCAATGAAACAGCTGATGTTTATGTGTGCAAGGAAACAGTTGATGTTTCTGTTTGCATTTCATTAAACAAAAGCTGTAATTTTTATTTGGAAGACATTTTTATTAAAACTTTCCGATGAGGACGAATTCAACAATGTTAGCGCAGAAACGATAGCATATGCTCGTACATCGGGAATTCCATTTCCACCTTAAAAAACATAAAACTTAATTATTCTTAAAAAACAAGGAACAAAGAGGGTATTAAACGAAAAAAATAACATTTTCCGCGCTGCTCCATATTTTGTGAAATATACGCCTCCAAAGCTTGAATGTATAATTTTTGACAAAGTTTGTAAACTCCGCTCTATGTTCTGTAATTTTGCCGCCGGACTTACAAAAATGTACGTCACGGAACACGGACGGATATATGTTTCGCATGCTAACCTCACTACAACTCTTCCAACAAATACATTTTTGGAAGTTACCACAAGTTCCAATAGAATTGAAAGAAATTTTATCCTTTGCTACTGCCACAGTTGTCCAATAATGACGTCGCCGGTTCACCAGAATTTCCTGAATGCCACTGCACATTATTGTTTTCCATTTTGTTTCTAAATTTCACAAATATATTGAATAAAATATTAAACAACATAATTTGTACTTACCTCTGTCGTTGTTAATTTATTTTTGTGTTTTCTTTCTTTACATAAAACAGCTGATTTCAAACAGCTGTTCTATCTTGGAATTTTATGTTGGCTAAAATTTCTCCAACCAAAATTTGCAAAATCTCTAACATCGAACTGTCAAAATTTTCGCTCTCTGGCTCTCATTTACTGGACTTTTGGAGTAAACGAAAAGAGTTCAGTAAAAATTTGTACAAATTTGCGCAAATTTTCGAGTACTCGAACAGAGCTATTGTCAAAATTTTCACTAGCCCCAGGGATACACAAAATTTTGACAACTAGTCTAAATTTTGACGTTTGTCTTTTATGCAGCATTTGCTCGGCAACATGGTAATAGCAGCAGGTGTTGTTGTAGTTGTAGGCAGCAACAACAGGCATATTGCTTTTGTCTCATTCGCTTCAGTTGTGAAACTCTACACAAATTCATACATACCAACAACGCAAGAATGCAAGAGTACAAAAGCAAAATACATGAGTTCTATTCAGGGCACACTAATCACGGTAGTAGCAGTAAATATGTGTGTAATCATGTGCAAAATCGCACTTGGCTTCTGTCACACTCCGCTGATAAAAATGTAAACAAAATGTGCATTTTTGAATCAGTTGTGATATAATTGGAAAGAAATATTTGCCAAATTAATGAAGATTGAAATTAATAATTGAAATTGTTTGATGCTGCAGTTGCATTTGTTTTTCCCGGTGTGAAACTCTAACTCGTATTCGCGTCTGTTGTTTAATTCCGCGTCTGTAAACAACTTATAACCATCAAATATAAACACATTTGACATTTCCCAAGTGCGTCAAATGAAAAAAATCAAATCAGCTGTTCTAACGATACAACCTTGTCTTTCAACCATGGTTCTATTACAAAATACATCAGTTCTATACAGGTCTTTTTACGGCTTACACTTAAAGAAACAACAATTTGTTGAGGCGGGAAGAACACATTATTTTAAGAAAAAAAAGTAAAATAACAAAATCCGGGCAAATGCATTGTTTCCGAGTTATGGTCCCCGAAATTTCGGATGTGTGAGAGAGTAACGGGGTTAAGCTACTGTGTAAACCTATTGATATCATCAATTTTTTGTACAAAAAAAGTCAAAATAAATTCAAAAAATTAGCTAGCATTTCTCTATAACTCGCTTCGTTAGCGAGTTGAAATTTTTAAAAATTATCGATTTTTTTCAAAATTTCAACATCCAATAACTCGATAACTTAGTGAGTTATAGGAAAATGGCATAGAGGTTTATGCGTGGTCGGGATAAGGGACTATTTCCTCTGGGGTAGGTCCAACACCTGTTTCGGCATAGTATGGAATTTTCTACTTGGGGTAGGTCCAACACCGGCTTCGCGGCTTCGGCATAGTACATGTACTGCCGTTAATATGGAACCTCCAGTTGTTGCGTCGATTTTTCGACTCCCAGGAAAGAAGATGCAGAATAAATCACCCGATACCACGATACTTGTCAAAATGCTCAAACCCTACGACAAAAATTCCATCTTAAAGTCCGTATCGGATTTTAAGAAAAAAGTTAAAGGTCCTCTTAAGTTACAAGATATCGGTATAAAATCCAATGCTAATTTGTATGTGAACGAAAACTTGTCGGAAACCAATGCTCGGATTTTTCAAAATGCTTTGCAGTAAAGAAGATCAAAACAACTTACTTCTGTATTTACGCGACGCGGCTTAGTCTACATTAAAGGTATTGCTATGGATACGCCAATGCCTATCCGATCTACATCAGAACTTAACACTTTTTTTCGACTTTAAATTTCACTATCATCATTTGTTAAATTCATTTTATATTTATTTCTGTCCGTGTTTTAATATTCAATATAAGACTATTATTTTTCGAAAATTTATCCGAACTGGCAAATGTTATGTTTCTTATTTCAGATATTACGATCATTTTTGTTTTCTCTCGCTGATTACGTTTAAAAATATTCGTACTGCGGTTATTCGTCTTATATATAGATCTTATTCTAATGTCAGCTATATATAACAGTACATTTAATTCCAAAGACAACCTACATTCTATGATTCGCGTACTTACAAAACAGAAAACATGCTTGAAGATTGCTCATATTAATGCCCCAAGTATTAAGAACAAAATAGTTTCCTCATATTTTTTCAAACTCAGGTGCAGATATTATATGTGTATCTGAGACATGGTTTCGACCTGAATTACAGGACTTGTTATTTTCATTACATGGTTTCAAATTATACAGGGCTGATAGATTAGGTCACGCTGGAGGTGTTGCAATATACATTAGAATGGACATCAGCTGTAAGGAAATCTGACCATGACTCTGAATTTGAATTTATATTCATGGAAATATTAAGTGGAAGCCGCAAATTACTTATTGGGACAGTATATCGACCTAATAATAGAACTGACTACAATGTTCTTATGGAAATCTTTGATGAACTTTCGCTACAATATAATGATATCATTATCTGTGGTGACTTCAACAGCAATGTGCTTCGGGAAAATAGACTTAAGTCTGAGTTTTTATCACTAGGCCTTAAATTGGCAAACGATACGGTTCCAACCCATTACTCTTCTACAGGAGACTCCTTAATCGATTTAGTTTTTGTTAACTGCGGGCAGAAAGTTTTGCTCTATGATCAGTTTTCGGCTCCCGTATCTTCAAAACATGACCTTTGTTTTTTGATCTTTGATTTTTACTTAGATACGACCTCTGATTCGATTTGTTTTCGAGATTTTAGGAATATTAATTTTCAATCACTACACTAGGATATTAGTTTAAATACAAGGTGGCGCAAAAGTAAACTTCCGATGTTTTTTGGCTGTAATTTAAAAAAAAAAAATGAAAAACTTTGATTCTTCTTGTGGATTATTTTTATTTGGTCTTTTAATTTTTTTTACATCAAGTCGAGAATATGATGTCATGTAAATGGCCGCCGCCAAAGTTGATTGTCATTTGAGCCATTTTTATGGCATTTTCCATCACTTTGGTCAAAACTTCCGGCGATACGTCCTCACATTCTTGACGGATATTGTCTTTAAGAGCTGCAAGAGTCTGAGGCTTGTTGACATAAACCCGCGACTTCAAAAAGCCCCATAAAAAGAAGTCTGGGGCGGTCAAATCAGGCGATCTTGCTGGCCAGTGCAAATCGCCAAATCGGCAGATTAGGCGCCCGGGAAATGCATCCTTCAGCATATTGGTTGTGGCACGTGCAGTGTGTGCCGTTGCACCGTCCTGTTGGAACCACATGTTTTCCAATCCCAATTCATCAAGTTGCGGCAAAAAGAACTCGTTGATCATTGCTCTGTAGCCGATCATTGCTTTGTAGTCGATGTCGACATCCTCGGCTACAGCAGCAATATTCTCTGCAGAACGGCTACTCCGGGGTCTGCCACGCCTGGCAGCATCTCGTATTGTGCCAGTCTCTTCGAGGCGAGCGGCTAAACGTCACAGTGTTTCACCAGTAGGCGTTGGACGGCCAGGAAATCTGCGACGAAATTCACGTTGTGCCAAAGTCACCGACCGATTATTGGTCAAATAAATAGTCAGCAATATTCCGCGTTCTGGAGCAGTGTAGCGTAACATTGTTTATTCACGTGTATTTCGCATGTGTTTACTACACAAATGTCAAAACAGAACTGACATTAGGGCCAATCGCAAAATTTATAGCATTTTCTGATAGGAGTATTACTTTTGCGCCACCTTATACATATTAAAAAATCTTTTCTTTTTAATTTTTAAGGAATATTTTGAGCTTTTCGAACATGTTTCAGCTCATACTCTTCAACAATAAATGCATGATAATCCCATCCCTGTTTATTAAAAATTAGAAAAATGCTTACGATTCCCAAATGGAGCAACCACTGAATATTCCAAATGTTTTAGAAAACTTTGTCCAATTCAGGATGTGTGATCATCGAAAATATTTCGGTCGTGGTAAATTGTGTTGAATTTATTTTTGTGTGGTGAAAATACAATTCCGATTTTGCTGTGTGACATGGAAAATAAAAATGTTGACAGCTAAAAATGCATGTGCTTGCACTTTTTTGAAATTAACATAATTTTTAAAAATATTTAGCTATTTTTATTCAAATTATAAACAAAATGAATAAATTGCGATTACGCCAAAGGATGTACATATGTGATGAATCAAATGGAGAGAAGAATGCGTGAGGTATGCTCTTATTGTTTTATATTCTGTATACGGCATCGGATAGAACATGTTATTTTAAGCAAAAAAAAGTAAAAATAGCAAAATCGGCGCAAACGCACAGTTTCGGAGTAATGGACCGCCGTATGTTAAAATTTTGAAAAAATTTAGATTATTTTCTTTTACTTTTCTCAAAAATATAAAGCTTTATAGCACAAAAATTTATTTATTTGGCTCATCTCGTACAAAAGAAATTAATTCTTATACTAAGCATGAGATTATATATTTTGATACAAATTTTATATAAACACATTAATTAACTGACACATAATTAAATTAAATTCTTAAATTACGTTAATATTGCAATTAGATAATTAGATCGTAATATTCAGTAGTTAAGGGTTAAATTTTAGGACGTTTATATGTCGTATTCCAAAACTGATATAATAAAATTGAATACAAAGTTTAAAAAAAAATATATAAAATTAAAATTTGAAGCTTCTTGACATGATAATTATCATCATCATTTTCGTGTTACAGTTACTGTTCCGAATTAATGAATCGCTTGTTGTTTGCTGAAAATGTTTTAAAAGATTTATCTTGAACTGCGTGCTATTGGTTATTATTTGTATGTTAAAAGGTAGTTTATTCCAAAGACGTATGGCGTGTGGGTAAAGAAAAAGTGATCAGAAAAACTTGTTCGATGT